>JAEIFS010000479.1:6000000-6360000 GCA_018904165.1 Zaprionus camerounensis
TTGCATTGACAAACAAACAAACAGACAGAACAAAGTACAAGGCACACACACATGAAAGAATAAGTAGCAACAACAAGCTTGCAGCACAAATAGCTGGCAAAAACACAAAAGAAGCAAACAAGTAGAACTTGTCTAGGCCTAAAACAGACAGCGGCGTAGCCCTCTATGGCAAAGGGGGCCAGTATTAAAGGTACAGGTATACTTGAGAGAGGGTGCAGAAAAAGAAAACGTCATAGTTATGTTAGATATTTGTCTATGATAGATCTGCAAATGATTCATATTTATTTCTTCTGTCAGTAATTTAATTAAACTCATTTCATTTAGCATCGATGCTTAGTGGCCTAACCAGACTTAACATAACCTAACCAAACCTAACCAAAGCTAAACAAACCTTACCAAACTAACCAAACTAAACCTAACCTAACCTAATCTCACCTTACCTAACCTAGTCTATTAGATGAAGTAAATGGCTTATCAATTATTTGTCTATGATGCATCTGCATTATTTTAAAATTTCTTTAATTATTTAGCTTAGAAATTCAGTTCTATCCTTAACCTATGAGTATCTATACTTGTTATATCTCCAGAACTTCTTATGTGTATTTACTTGTAAGTAATTGTAGATCAGCACTGAATAGAAGCATCAAAACTGTGTGTTTGCAAACCGAATTGGATTAATTAAGGTTTCTCTTGCAACTGGCTTTCATTAACTTTCCCGTTATGTGTTTCGTTTACTTTCCCAGCGAAAGATATTTCATTTCCCGCTCTTAAAGACTTTGCAGATTTATTTCACTCAATTTCCTGTAGCTTCCTGAAGTTTCTTCTGGTTTTATTGTCAACATTGTCCCCTCCGTCAGTATTGCCTCTGCCCTTTTTCACTACGTCATCGTGGCAAAAAACAAATGTTGTTGTGTTCCCCTTGCCCAACGCCCCCTCTACAGAATCGCGAAACTTACCAAGTCGGGACCGGCGATTTAAATGACTTTTCCATCTCGCTTTACTGCCGTTTCGGTTCGGATTCGGGTTCAGTTTGGGGTTCGGTTTCGCAAAGTTAAGTATTTTTTCGGTCTCAAAAGTCAAGATCACAAACGTGATTTCTTCTTGCTGTTGTTGTTGTTGTTGTTCGTTCGTTCGTTCATTTGTTTTGTTTGTGCCTCAGTTTGGCAAACGCGAAAGATCGTGATCTTTAAACTAAGCAAACTCGGTTTGTTTGTGTTGCTGTTGTTGTTGGTATTGTTGCTTTGTTGTTGTTATTGTTGCTGTTTATTTGTAGCCATACTGATGCGATCAGTCGTCACTTTGTTGCTCTGTCTGTTGCTGTTTCTCTTGCAGATCGAAGCCAAAAGTCTTAGCTGTAGTCGCAATACGAGTCTATTTTCCTCTGGCCAATGCTCGATTTATGTAGCCTCATTTATTTTGACAGGCCCAAACTTGTGTGGGTGCTGTACACTCGATATTGCTAGCTGTAACTATATCTCTATTCCTATCTCTCTCACTATCACTCTCACTCTATCTCTCCTGCTCGCTCGTTGATCTGTTATGTTTATTTTATGCGGTCTGGCCCCCTTCTCCCTTAGCTCACTGATTGATGTGGCGCGCATTAATCAAGCCATTTGAGCGGCCAGTTTTGTTTGATGTTGATCAAGCGATCTGTTGCCAAAGTACTCATATCTACCCCTCTCTTTCCCACACACACACACACACATACATTCGTTTCGGGGCGGCAATCAATCGATTGCGATCGTCTCGAACTGAGGTTGAGTTTCGTTCGTTCGATCAATTCCGATCGCGATCGCGAGCCGAACCCCATCGAGCTGCCGCTTACGCGTTACGCTTTGTATTGTTGTCTCTCTTCTTCTCACACACCTCTGCTGATCTCCCTGGGGAGATCGCGTTGCTATACGAATTTGGGCTAGTTAATGGCCAATTTGCTTTCAATTAATTGGCTTGTTGTGTGTTAATGTTTTCTGTTGTACGTGCATAGCCCAAAGGCGCCGATCGTACCGTGCCTATCTCTCTGTCCCCATCTCACATCCACCCTGTGGCAATCTCTCTTTGTGTTTCCCCTTAAATCACTTACACTTTTCAACGCCCATAAATTTCATTCAACAACTCGCAGACGCTTCCTATTAAAGATCAAAGCAAAACGCAGCAGAGGAGATCACAGCAGACAGACTTGTCCCCACAGCTCCCTTCCCATTCTAGCTCAGAACAGACATCATGCAGAACAGTTCATCAGTCTGTGAAATGATGGAGTGACGCATTGAAAGAGTGAAGACTACATAAAGGAGTCTAGTCTTCTATTTGTAGAGATCTTTCTGAAAAGAGACTTCTTTAGAGATATTTATACTATTGAAGAGGAAATTCATTAAATGTGAAATACATATCTCTTCGCTTCAGTTCAATAGAATCTTTACTGTATTTTCTTTTTCTCTGGTCAATATGCAGAATAGTTTGATGCACATTTGAAATGTGAACTTAAATTTCGAATCCGTCTCCCTTTTAATATTGCCGACAAAATTAATTTTCTTAGAAATGCGTTTGAGATACAATGGGGAAGAAGAAGGGGGTGCCTCATAGGAATATAGACACACACGAAATGATCGCCGCAAATGAAGATGGAAGATGAAAACGAAGACGAATGGCAGATGGTGCCTCTCTTTGAGGTTCGTGCAAGCTTTGAAGTTGTGCAACTTTTGTTCATTAGCTCATTCCCCCCCCCAATTCCCCCAGCGGAGCTCTCTTAATCATGTGTGTGCCTCGTTATGAAAAGGGTCGCAAGCGAGGAAGGCGTGGAAAGATGGAACTCTGTGTGCGGATAGTTTGGTAAATTCTTTTGAAGTTCCACGTGTGTGTGCGAGAAGTTGTGCGGCAAGCCAAGTGCGGCAGCAGAGGTTGCAAGTTCATATGCGAGCCTGCGTATAAAGTATAAAAGTGCTACATTTGATTCTCAAGCGATGACAACTCACGAATCTAAGGAGGGGTGTCAAAGGCTTATAAGGTAGTTGCGAAAGTAATTAATTAAGAAGAGTATACAAACCTGAAGCGGAAGTTCATGCAGAGATGCAGAGGCTTATCATCTTATCTGCTCATCTGCTTTACTTACTTTATTTCTCAACCTTACTTTAAAAGTTTCTAACTCAGCCACTTGTGTCTTTCTATCCATTAAAGAGTTGAATAGTTCGTAGGTGCCACAATTTAAAGTTATATTAAATAAAGAGAGCCAAGATTGGCTTACAGTTTCTGCTGCAGCTCCTCTCTTGTATGGCTAATTTCATTTTTATGACTTTTATGCATCGCATTTGACTTAATGCGTTTTTTTTTCGGTTTGGTATTTCTTGCCTGGTCAAGAACAAGAATCGGCATCATCAGAATCGGAGCAGAAGTTGGAGCCGGACTTCGTCTGGTTGATTTATGGGCCTTTGGACTTCTCTTGTTCTCTGTTTTCTTTGAATTCTTTTGGCCATTCGTTTTTCTGCGCTTGTTTTTGGCGTTAAAAATATTGCCAGGCTGCCATAAATTTTGTCGTATTTTGACAAGTAATAAAAATGCAGGCCACAGCTCGAAAATGCAAAGCTGCAAATGCATCACATTTGCATAGGGCGCAAAGAGAACGCAGTGAAAGAGAAAGGGAGAGAGAGAGAGAGATAGGGAAGGAGACAGGGCTGGAATTTCTGTTTCGATTTGTAGCTAATTTGCATATAAAATCCAAGAGACTTTCTGTCTTTTATGACAGTCGAGAAATCAAAACTCACTTGACAAGTGTCTCCGCATTTGGAAGATTCATCGATACCGTGATTTATGGCAGCTCATCCACCTTCTCCATTCCCATTCATCATCATCATCATCATCGTATTTTGCTTTTACTAAGTGATTCGACCTCTTGCATTGTTCAAAACTAATTATCATCCAAAGCCCACGATTTCGAGTCGAGTTTCCAGTCCACTTTTGCCGACCAACCCGAGTTATCACTTAATCATTTTAAAACGATACATTGTCTTTAGTATTCTGTATATTCTGTTTTATCTACCTTCCTGTTTGGCTTATGGTGAGGCATAAAATGCGACTTTACGACCACCCGATAGAGCGTAGGCTCCCTACGTAGGCCGTGGTAAAGTTCTAATGAATATGATGCTTCTATTTGGCTCTGCCAGTGATCGTATAAGTTATATTACTGCTATAAATTCTCAATAGGGACAGACGGTCCTCAAGACAAGGTTTATGGCTATGCGGGCACATGGTTTTCCTCAAGCGGATTTGTTTATCGTTTGACGTTTCATATAGTATTTTAAAACTTGATTCCGTTAGGTTTGAAGTTAAGTAAAACATGAAAAACTATAAAAAGAATAAAAGCCCTTAGTTCTTTTTACTGCAGACGGCCTTAGATACGTGTTTAAAGGTTCTTTAACAATACAGATACAATATATTGAAACACTTTGAGTTATTTAAAAAATCAAAGAATTATTGCACATATATATTTGTAGATTTGTATCAGCGATCTGCATGCGGTGTTTGCGGTGGAATATACATATCAGCATGCGGTGTTTGGGGTGCGGTATACATACCACCGCATGCTGGTCTCTGGTTTGTATATGCAGTAGACTGATTAGAAGTTATTCAATGAAATATCTATTAAGATACATTCATTTAAAGAAATTATAATCTAGCGGGTAAGGTACCACTCTTTCACTGCGAGCTGCCTCCCATTGAAATATTATTTCATACATTCAGAAGTTGTAAATGCTTCTAATCCTTTATTAACTTTGTTTTCCTGATAGTTTCAAATGTACATTAACAAGCACATGTTCACTTGTTGCCCCTTCTCCTACTTTATCTCTCTTCTGTATCTCCGTCTGCCCTCCTGCTGTGCATGTTCTCCTCCCCTTTTGCCCATTTCAATTAAACTCAAAGAGCCCATTAGCTCGCTTTATATAAACTGGCAAATGGCTGGCAAGCTGGCCAGGCCAATAACGATATCCCACCATAAGCTCTTACATAATCGCCCATATATTTTCACTCACAGACACACACACACGTACAGTGGCGCAGCAAAGTTTTTCAATTTTCCTCGCATATTGAAATGCAGATAAATAACGCGTCGCTGGGACCTGCGTGTAATTATCATAAAACGGAATCTTGTAGCGCCAATATGAAGCTCATAACTAACTGCCGACAGGGGGAGGAGATTACTACACTCCCATCCTCCCTAACACACTTCTCCCACCTCTCTCTCTCTTTCTCTTTCTCCTTCATTCTCACTTCCCTCTGCAACTTTCAATTTGCGTAATTTTCAAGTGAATACGCGACCAACTGATCCCTCACCTAAAACCTAATGACTTTTGCCGTGTGACGCTATGAGAAATCATCTCCCCCCCAGGAGGAGGAAGAGGAGTAGGAGCCAGTCCGACTGGCGTGTGGATTTGTAGGCGTGGCTAACTGCTGCGTTAAGGTGCACGCTTGTCATAAAATGCCGCTTATTATGCTGGCTATTAATTTTTACTGCTTAGACGCGGACGCGGACCTGGACTTGGACCCAAGACCTGAACCCATAGCCATTTCCCCCTGCCCAAAAGAAACTTGTTGGTGTTGTTGCTGTTGTTGTTGTAGTCACTGCTGGCCAGGGCAATTTATGACATACATGCGGCCTGGCCATCGCCATCTTCATCGCCGTATCCAACTTCAGCTCTGGCTTTGGCCTAAGCCACAGTCCGGGGCACATTTGGAGGCATATCGCGCGCTTCTATCGCAGTGTACAAATTTATTTTGCGTTTGGATACACTACTTAAGAATGGGCCTATTCAATTTCGTAAGTCATTGTCTTTAATCTCTCTCCACCATTTATCTCTCTAGTTTACAGATCGGTTAGGGTATCCGCTGGCTAGTCATGCTCTCACTAATGGTCTATGCATATCCCATTTATTTCCTTCATTTGTTTCAGCATCTTCGGTCTCTTTGGGGCCCACAAGAAGCGCGAAGATGTCGGAAAAGTTACCCATCATTAGTACTAACAAGCCACATTACGCTGTGTCTTTGTCTCTGTCTCCATCTCCATCTTAGTCTCCATCTCTGTCTCTGAGGTCTCCACTCTGGGATCTATGTATGCTCTCAGTTCTTCGTTCTTCACTCACCTCTCTCTCTCTTCTCTCGCCATGTTCCTGTCTGATTACATTCGCCAGATAGTTGCGAGCACGCGTACTTGATATGACTTTGTCTCTGAGTTTTCCCCCTTTCTTCCCGTCTTTCTCCCCTGGTCAGCTCTTGCCTCCTCTCATGTGTTTATTTAAGGAATTTTTATTGCCCCTTGTGAGAGTCACTTGGAGTTTGAGCTCGTGTCAGCGTCCATTCGTGTCTGTCCGTGTCTGTGTGTGTGTGTGTCGCGTACTTATCGCATTTTTCGATTTTTCATGGGTTTATTAAATTGTTTTATGTAATCGCAGTTGGTCAAATGTCATCGCGAACGAGAGTTGAATTCCCCAAATTGCCCTCGCAACTTTGATTACAATTCTGGCAGGGTTATTAACCTAATGATGGCTTGGCCACTATAGATGCCAGATAGTGTTATGATTATTACTGCATATGTATATGTGGAATGTTGTGCAGATTTCTGTGTTTATGTCTAGTTCGATAGGGTACTTAGTCCATTTGGTGTTGTGGGGATTCTTCTTGATTTACTGGCATTAGTTTTACTCTTATTACATACCTAGAAAGAGGAAAAGAAAATGGAATCATTAGTGAATTCTTTTTAAACAGAAACAGTACTTTATATATGTAGTATAATTATTATTGAATAATAAAGGGGTACGGCGTAATTTCGCTTAGTATGATAAGTATGTCAGATATGTGCCTGATATCTTATCTAGACACGGAAAAACAAGTTCGAAAATAAATAAACAGATATGGTATACTATATATAGATTATATGCAGACAGGCACATCAATTAGTGTAGAAAGTAAATAGATTCTCAAGAAAACGTGAACTGGCCTTAAAAGTAATACCATATAACACCTTGGTGTATAAAAAATAATGGAATGCTTTGTCCACTAAATGTTTGTTGCGATTCTTCTTGACGAACATGATATCTTGATATAATGATAAACAATATTATACTTTATTTCATTCCGTATCAACCTTATCAATTTCGAACCAAGACTGACAACAAATGGAAGCCTTTTTTATTGAATAAATGCAGAAGCTGAACCGCGTAGTCCCGCATAATCCACGATAAAGCGTCGGGAAAGGGGGAACAATAAGCAGCTTAAGCCCCGCAGTGACCACAGTGACAATTCAATTAGCTGGCTTAACTGCTCGTTGGGTTAACTAAGTTAACTAATCGTGCAACTAGTAGTGGAGCATGGGCGCATAAATATGTTCATAAAGGGGGCACCCGTGCAAACAAAACAACTATTGGCCAATTACAGGCCATTAGAACTGTTTGTCACACAACACACAAGCTAATTAGCCGCAGCTACAAAATGTGTAATTACATTTTTTCTCTCTCTCTGTGATGATGATGGTGAGGAGGAGCAGGGGGGGGGAGGAGGAAGGGAAGCTATGGAAACTGTCATAAAATGCAAAATGTAGACCCCAACGAGGCGTGGGACGTTGCTGTTGTTGATGTTGATACGACACCTGGAAAATTGTATTGGTAATTAAAATTTGTTCACGAGTCTAAGCAGGTTTCGCTCTCTCAACTCCCTCTCCCCCCTTCCACACCGCTCACTAATAATGTTGTTTAACGACAGTTGGTCGACAGTTGGCGCTGGTGATGGGGCGTCGCGCTTTATTGACAGCCCGAAAACAAGCGATATAAGACTTTATCTTTTCATTTTGTTTTTTTTTTTTTTTACTTTTTAGAGTACCCATATATATGTCAGTCTTTCAATTGCGACTGAAACTCTTGGCGACAAGTTGGAGAAACGGTAGCATTGCTCAACCTGCCTCTGCGAACTGTCAATTAAATATGCAAATTATGTTTGACCAACCCACCGAAAGAGCCAAGCCAAGTCGAGCGACCCGTCATGTTGACAGCGCTAAGTGAGGCCTGGCACACACACACACACATACACTCGCAGACACACACACACATATGTATATGTACATTAAGTCGATGGGACAATTAACGTCTCAATTCATAACTTTCATCATATTTTGTGAAAACTGAAGCCGAAAATGAATTTATGCAGTTCAATTACGGCAAATTGTGTTTTTTCATTATTATTTGTGTTTAATTAAAAGCCACGACAACAACAACAGCCACACACTGTAATTAAATAACAGTATATGTATGTATTATATAGTGCATGAAATACCCTTTAGTATTTCGCCACACCCCGTGAATAATCACACTTCTTTTAGCACAACGAAAAAATTAATTTCCTTTGAGTTTTTGCAAGATTTTTATATTTTTTTTGCGTTCTTTTTTTAATTTTGTATAAAATAAATTAAAATTCGTGTTGAATAAAGCTAATAAAATGCACTGCACACTTCCTCATCCCTTCTTCCTCATCCTGCAGATCCTTAGCAGTGATGATGATGATGGTCATAGTGATGTGGCGGCCCGTGGTGGTGGTCAAAGTGGTGCGGGGGTCCGTGGTGGTGGTGTGGCGGAGGTCCGTGATGATGGTGATGATGATGATCGTAGAAAGGCGGTGGCGGTGGTGGCCCGTGGTGATGATGATGGTGGTGGTGTGGCGGCGGTGGCGGCGGATGATGGTGGCTATGATGGTGTCCATGGTGTCCCAAATGCAGGCCCAGGTGGATGCCGAAGAGACTTCTATCCTCGTGATGTGGTGGCGGCATTGTAGCAAGCTTTCTATTTAATAATCCTCGGGAGCTATTGAAGGTCTTAATGTCTCAACGGAGAGAACTGTACTGTGTCATTTAGGGACAGAAATTGCCTATATATACGACTAGTTGGTACCCCCTATCGCTCAGTTGTTGCCCCTTATCGGGTTTATCTTATCGCAACCACACACTTTGCCAATTGTGAATCACACTGAGTCATTTCTCGTGTCGCATTGTAAAGATTGCCAAACCAAACTAAAATTATCATCATTATTATTACTTCTATTATTATATTCTATTATCGATAGGTTGGGTTAATCTACGCATCGGGTGACTAACTAACCTCCATTCCCCTTGGGTGGTTCCCTGCAATTCATTCACAATAGTCAACTACTAATCGCGGTAAATAAATGAATAAATCTGTTTACGCTTTTTTCCGCTCGACAGGCGACAAAACTTGTGCAGAAAGTGCAGAAGGGCAGGGGAAAGTGGAAAATGGAAAATAGAAAACATGCCACCAACTGAGGCAACTTCTGCCTCAGCTTCTTCTACTCCGTCTTCTTTCTTCAAAAGTTTTGGCAGCGCAAAAAGGATACAAAAAGTAAATGCAAGACGGCGCGACGTCGACAATAATTTCCGTGGGTCTAGACTAATGGACAGGACTGCGGCAGGGGGGGAGAAGGTACAGTGGGCTGCGGCAGACGGGATATATGAGCAGATGGACAGTGGGACAGTGAGATAAAGCAGCAGATGGACTATGGAGGCAGACAAACTCCTCGATAAACGAAAATACCAAAAAGTCTGACGCATAAAGTGCGAAAAAAGGGATGGGAAAGAGAGAGAGAAAGGGAGAGAGATAAAGAAAAAGACAGAAAGTATGGCTAACTTGGTATGTAGATTGTTGCCTGTCGAAGGGGAGGAAGGGAGAGGGAACAATGTCATGTCAAGTGCTTAGTGCGTGCAGGCGACATTTTCCTAGATTTAACAATAACTTTGCCAGGGAGGTGTTAAGGGTGGGGGCGTGGCAGCGACCTGATAAACTGCGCTGCAAGTTATAAAGCGATTAGAATGCGTGTGCGAAGACGACGCTGTCCCTGTAGAGACAGGGTTGTCAAGTGCGCTGTGGGAAAACTTTTTGCTTACCGTATCAATTTAATGCCTATTTAAAGTCGAAGCCTCCCCGGGGTGCGTAAGGATAAGGCAAGGATAAGGATGGAGAGGGGAGACGTGCTGCAGATACGGTTGGAAGTGCATAAATTTAATTTTATGGAACCGCGTAAAGTACTTGGCAAAGTTTCTGACACAATTTAAAAGGTTTTCTTTTGCATTTATTAGCCATAAATTGAAGCAAATCTAACGCATCAGAGAGTGCACAGTGTTGCAAAAGTATGACTGACTGGAAAATACTCTGCAATAGCCATGGTATCGTAATGAATATCTATACTTAACAGGGTATTCCGTCTTCAATTACCTGCACATTTTCTTAACCATATTTGCTTACATCCTTAGCAACCCTGAACAAAATCATGTTATGCTCTAATTCCAATTAATATCCATAAGAAGGAAGTCGTACGCAGGGCAAACAAAATCAAAAGTCAAATCAAATTCAAGCACACACTCACACACACACACACACTCACCTACATTCCCAATACACATGCAACCCCAACAAATCTCAGCCCTCATTTCCCTCTCTATAAATACAACTAATTAATTATTTCATCGACAACTGTTGAAACCCTGTTTATTGTTGTTGTTGTTACAGTTCTTGTTGTTGTTGTTGTTTCTCATAATGTTTCATAATTTCAACTCACACCCCCTCTATGCCTCCCTGTCCCTCTATTAGCATTGGATATTAATTGAAAATGTCACAAGTCAGCGCAATTATCGTAAATTATAAACACGCGTGCCAGGGTTACCAGCCACGCAAATCACATCAAAATATTATGATTATTATAACGATGATTATTATTATTTTTGCAGATGAGCAAATCGCAACCCTCCGATAGGAAAGTGTAATTAAATGTCAACAGAGAATTACGAAAGCTAATAAAAAATTCGATGCGAAGACCTTAAAGCAACCCTCGCTTTAAAGAGGAATTTAAATAGCACAAGAAGGAGAAGAACTCGTGAAAATCCCAGCAAATGTGCATTGCCTGCACCCATTTCCTCCCCCATTCACCACTCCCCCTTGCACACCACCTGACTATGCAAAACTGTTGGCGAAAAAGCATATAAAATTATTATTAAGAGAGGCCCCGGGGGGTACCGGAATGGGCAAAAGTTGCCAAAAACCCGCTTATGACAATGCTCAAAGGCATTTCTGGGCAGCAGCATCAGCTAAAAAGCAGACGACAACCCTGGCATGTGCACATAAAGTCCAAATAAACTCCAAACTTGTTGACAAAGGGGTTAAAGGCCATAATTGTGGCGAAAGTTGCGGACACTTCTGGCAAGGAGGTGGCAGAGGAAGGTCTTCGAGAGGGAACCCTCCTCCTAACCAGCTGACACTGCCAGCGTTTGGCATATTAAACTAGAGTGGATTTTTATTGAAAGTGTAAACATGGCGTCCAACCAGAGTCATCAAAATTATAGACACAGCAAGAAGAAGAGGAAAGATGACGGGGTAGAGTTGCCTTTATTAAGGGATATTTTTGGTAGAGATCTGTGTGCATATTTGTGAAACACTTGGAAGACAAAGTGTAAACGGGTATTTTAATAGACACTTTACAGTGCAATTTTCGTAAGTGATTCTAGAGTTGTGCATGCGAAATAGCACATAGAATACCCTGTAAGGGAATAATAATACAAAGTATAAGCAATTGAGAAGTTATTTCTGTTTTCTTAAGAAACCAAAGTAAACTAAACTTAAGTGCTAATCATGGTAGAGATATTTGTGAGGTGTCAAGGAAAACTAAAGTAAACTTCAGTAGTTTATATAGGAATACATGCCACAAATCTCAAAAGATACCCTGTAAAGCAATTACAATACAAAGTAAAAGCAATTCAAAAGATATTTGAAAGCTTCCTTGCGAAACTAAAGTAAACTGGGGTAGTTCAATTCGTAATTCAAGTTGATTGTCTCCATTAGTTTAATAAGAATAACTCAATCAATGCACACACATCTATTGTGAATGATGTCGATGACGCAGTCAAAAACAAACCACATAAGCGAGAGCACAAAGGAAATCGGAAATCATTGTGTGTGTTCTCAGTAAGTAGATTGCAAGACAGGAAGATCTAAAAGTACAACCCCCAAAAAGTCAACAGGGGCTGCTGGGGGAGGCTCCCAGCAATATTTATTTTATAAAGCTTACAAATTTGCGCAACATTTTTGCACAAACACAGAGAGAGGGAAGGAAAGAGGGTAGCGACAGTGCAAATATGAGTGGAACTGCATATGTGAATGCGTTTGGAAAAAGGGGAAGGAACATAAGACTCGAGGACAAAGAAAAAAGCCTCGACCGACTGAGAGGGGGCTCTTTTAAGTGATTTCAACCCGGAAATGCCCATAAATCGATTTTTGGGGGTGGTACCTAAGCACCCTCTCCTCGACTGTACCGCAGTGGGGCGACCCATTGAAGGACTCCTTCGCTTTATGGGATAAATGAATGAATTGAAATGGGCGGCGGCAAGTGTATCGACTTATGGTTGAGCTGAACAAGAATGTGGCACAGACACACACACACACAGATATGTATAGACACCCTCTGCACAATGCAAATAAAAGTTCATTACAAGCCCCAGACAAGACGCTTAAAAGTGTTCCCACTGAATGTGCGGGGCCATTGTTATGGCCAGCTCCTGTTCCATATTGCAGTATACACTGTACGGTACCAGCAGTAAATAGGAAAGAGGGTACAGAGTACAGCGACTATATAGTATAGCGTATACTTCTGTTTCTCTCTCTCTCGCCTCGTCTCTTGCCGACGTTTTATGGTCAATGCCCCCCACGCGCTCGTCATCTGGTCGTGTGTGCGGCACATGGCACCGGATATGCCACATCCGTGGAGTCAGCTCAGTCCGCACAGTCCGCACAGAGCGTGCAAGGCAAGTCAATAAAAAATTCTAAAGC
Source organism: Zaprionus camerounensis (assembly GCA_018904165.1). NCBI lineage: Eukaryota > Metazoa > Arthropoda > Insecta > Diptera > Drosophilidae > Zaprionus > Zaprionus camerounensis. Next base: position 6,012,861 of record JAEIFS010000479.1, read on the forward strand.
CAAAAAGGAAATAAATTAACAATAAGCAACGATTTCTTTTCTCTCTTTCTCTTTGGCCTTTTTTCTGCCAAGTTTTGATACGTTTATAAGCACATTCGATATGCTATCGCTTATCCCCAGATTGTCGGATGTTGTTGAATCATTTGACGCCGGCCAGAGTCGAGCTTAACCTCAAATACACATCTATAATTGAGGTGAATAGACAGAATGGAAAGGAAACACAAACTAAACCAAAACTTGACTCTATTTTTGCATTCAACCTTGCCCAGTAATGTCTCATTGTGCAATCGAAACTCACTTTCGTTCGACTTCGCTTCACCTTAACCTCATTCAAGCGGCAACTTAACCTCACTTTCCTTGGGCAAACGTCAACGTGACAAGCCCAAGTCATTAGGTTGGCTTGCAATTTGTAATCAATTTACTTGCATTTTTATGAAATTTCATGCCACTTAATTATCCCACAATGCAGTCGGGGCAAAAACACTAATTAACCCATTACCTTTTGTGCAGAGGAAGCAAGTGCAAAAAGAAGAGAAGTAAAAGAATAACAACAACTACTACCACAACTATCCAACTATCCAACACGTCATGCAAAAATGTCGAGGGGCGAAAAACTTTCAACGCTTTTTCATGCCAAAAACATGTGAAAGGTGTTGGCCGATGCTCGAAAACTTTGCCCGTTTGTTTTTTGAAGTTGAGCCAATAAATTTCTGGTCGCCATTGGGTTAAACAATAGCCGAGTCTTGTGTACCTCGAGTACTTACTTGTTCCTGTGCCGAAACTAATACGGAAACCCTTGGCAAAAATTATGTTCGCTTTAATTAAGAAAAGTTTGTTTTTTCAAGAGCTTTTTTCCTTTGTCTGAAATCTTGGTCCAACCTCCCTTGCCACGCCCCCTAACTTTTACGCAAGACAAGCAAAAAGATAAACCCCAACAGAGATTCGTTTTCATTTTCAGCTTTTTCTTATCGAATTAGACAAAGGGGAGAAATTGCGAGAAAAGCCCTTTCGATGTCAGCCAATTGATGAGCCTGGCAGAAGGTGGAGGGCGAGGGTCGACAGGGGGTTAAAGGTGCTTGGCAGGAAGCGCTGGAATTGCCCTTAACAGCGCCATATCGAGGCGTGTGTAGGCTTCGATACGAGCATAAACCTGCCAAAAAGAGATTTTAATGACAGGCGCAACCGCTGCGCTTTATGGGGCTTTCTGTGGCTCAGATGCGATGCCGTGTGGGCGTTGTGGGCGTGTTTATTGTCGCCAACGGCGGCAGGATATTAGAAATAAACACAGCAGCAGGAGGTCGAAGCACCATGTGTCGATAAGCAGCCACAGCACGGACAGACAATGCTAAAGTGCGGCTATAATTTGCCAAGCAGAACATCTCTCTTGACAATGCACTTTAATATTACTTGGATTCTAAATTGGCAGAGGGAACTTTGAAAAGACTTTAACGGGTGTCTAGTTATACTATTCTGACTTCTACCTCTCAAATATCTCACATTGTAAGCTATGCCCAAACCTTCAACAGTTTCTAACATTTAATTCTGTGGCATGTCAAGACCTTCTTGATTTGCTTTTAGTAAACCCAATTCAACACCTTCTTCATAACTTAACCCATTATTTTCGCTTAATCAAATTTTAATATGTTCTTACTATATTAAAGTTTGATAAAGGGGTTTATCTAGATTCTAAGCCTTATTTGAAATACTTTCCACAACATCCCGCAAACATTTAACATTGTTTCAACTTAAATACTTTATAATGTAAAGACCCTCCTAATGGGTACAGCCATTTCAGCACCTTCCCTATAGCCTTAAATACTAGATGTATGAATCTTCTTTCAGTTCAATATAGTTCTTTCAGATAGTCGTATATTTGAGATATATTCTATTCCAAAACGTTACTCAAACTTCTTGCAAACATTCAACTACAATCTTTAACTTTACAATCTCAAGACCCTCTTTAATTGCTATGGGTACAGCCATTTCAGCACCTTCCTCATTGTCTGAAACACTAGATAAATGAATTTTCAGTTTGTTTGCACTGCCCCAAAAAGTTATAGCTTGTATATAGTATCTTGTTGCTGACACTTACAACTTGTTCGCAGCGTTAGCTCAGTTTAGCTCACATTCATTAGTCTCTGTCCACCTTGCATCTCCCTTCTCTCTCTCCCCTCTTTAGCACTCTTGAATCTGGCATCATTAACATTGCTTTTCACACTTTGTGCTATTGTTTCTCGTTGCCTTCTGGTCATTGGCCCGACCCGCCTGTGACTACGGGTCGAAGTTTACCGTTGAGCTGCTTCTTTTTTAGGTTCTATTTTTTTAATTTTTTGCCCTTGGGCAAACACGAAATAGAAACCTTCTTTGTCTTCGTCTTCTGCTTCTACGCTTTGCTTTTCAAATGCTTTTCAAATCATATTGATTTGAATTAATGAATTTAATTGCGACTAATTAGTGGACCCGCCAGCGCCGACAACTTGAGCCTGAGCTGTGTCCGCCCGTTATACGAAATTTCCATGTTCTATATAATTATGGCTCTCTGGCCGGGCAATCGGGGGTTAAGCTCAGGCCTCACTGAAGCGACTTCAAAGCGGAAAAAAATAAAAAAAGAAACATTTATGCACACCATAATTATTTAATAGGAAAAGCAATAAGGCAGACCTGAGTAAACAGAGAAGCTCGGCAATTTAATTACTGCTCAAAGCGACGAAAAGTAGAAGTGCGAGGCGGGTAAGGGACTTGTGAATACCCTGTATGGTTAAGAACCTATTGAACTTAGGTCTAAGAAGCTAAGTTCTTATTACTGTGGCTTAGGTTTTGTTCACTCATATGAGGAATACAATGAATTATCATCTATTGAGATTTGATTAAGACAATCTTTATAGCAAAAGTCCCCAGGTTACAGACATGTGGATACCCTGTAGGCTTGATAATTTATCGTGATTGGGTTAATTAATATTTAATCATTTCTAATCGTAGAATCCCAATTGAATTGAGGTTTCACTTATCACATACTTGAGACTTTCTCGAGTTTGTGTTAATTAGTATCAAATCTGTTAAGAACCTGTAGATTTCATTATTAACACTTGCATGCCGATAAGGATACCCTGGAGACTGAAGAGTTGTTCAATCATCTTACTTCCTTAAACATGAGATTTAATCAATCTAATCTAGAATCTAATCTTCTCACATCAATGCAGCCTGAAACCTCTTCAGCTTCCATCTTATCTTTTATTCGCAGACACGTTTCACGTTTGTGGCACGTACTGCAAAGCGACAGATTCGGAACTCTCAGATGCAAACAAATATATGAAAATGTAATCAAACAAGGCAAAGCAAAGAGCTGAAGGAGATGTGAAGAAAGACGCGAGAAATGTGCGAATAAAAATGCCATTTAAAGACGATGACAGTTTAGCTGGAATTGAGGGGAATCTTGGGAATCTTATGTGTGTGTGCGCACTTATAATAATAATATAATATACTTATTATACAGGTATTAATGTATGTATTTGAGAATTCGATACTTTATAGTACTACAAACTATTTACATATGTATTATTGCCGTGTATTCTAGTTAAGAACCTCAAGCAAAGACGTTGAAAGCAGCATCAGGTTGCAACAACTTCTTTCTCGCTGGAACACAACGATTACTGTAGCAGCAACAACAACAAGTTGGTGCAACAACAACAACCACACGCAGCATCAGTTGGGGCAATCGCAACATGTTGTCGCATGTATCATAGCACAGCGTATGTCGCGTCGGGTGTAGCTACAACTTGGCAATATCTCTGCCTGCGTATCTGCCGCTGCCTTCGCCCCTGCTGCCTCTGCTTCTGTTGCTGCCTATCTGTGTTGGGCTGTGCCTCTGCTGGCGTCGCTGCTTGGCAACTCACGCACGCTTGCCTGTTATCGCCTTGTCTCTTTCTTTCTTTCTCTCTCTCTCTCTTCCTCTTGCAACGCCTTGTCGGCCATTTTAGCTACCGGTTTTACGCGTCAAAGTGCGCGTAACTTTTGCCGCATGCCACAGCCAAAGTCGCCAAGTTGCGCATTGTTGCAGCAGCTCATGTTGCAGCAACTGTAAATGTTGTTGTTGTGCTGCTCTTGCTGTTGTTGCTGTGCTGCTGTTGCAGTTGTTGCTATTACTGATTGCTCCTTGTCTGGCATGCAGCATTGTAATATGAAACATGTATAAATATTTGGTATTTATGTATAGTATATACATACTATAATAATATTATCTATGTATTATTTAAATATTATATTATTGTATATATCAAATTATTTGGTATTTATGTTTTATATACTATAATAATATTATCTATTTCATATATTTCATAGTATATTGTTATATTTCTTAACATATTTGAAGTCTTTGTTCATTTATTTTTTATGTATTCCCTTTCAATTTACTTCCCCTCCCACCTTCTCTCTATTTCTTTCTCTGTATTGCTACTACTGTACCTTCTTCTAAGTCTTCCCTCTCTCTCTTTCTCTCTCTCTTCTTCTTTGTTTTCCATTCCTCATTTGTTTTGATTCCTTTTTTTCGGTGTTGCCAGGACAACTTTTTATGGCGTTCCCTCTTCAATTAGATTATATTAACATTGCTCTCTTCTAACTTTCTTCCTGTCTCCCTCTCTTTGCCTCCCTTTCTCTTCTTGTCTTTCTGTCTCTTTGTTATTAGATTCCAGTGTAGCTATGGGGTTTCTTCACTGCCTTCTCTGCCTTTGCTCACTTTATTCCTTTCGACAAAGTGCTGCCTAACAGCTTTTGCCTTGGCCAAAATGCATTAATGCAGCTCTCTTCTCCTCTTCCCCCCTGGAGATACCCCTCTTTACCCAGCTTGGGCATATCATAAATCATTCATACGCAATTCTTTTTATGCCACTCGATAAGATGCTGAGCAGCTCGACTATTTGTGTCGATGCCAACTGCAAGTCCCACAAGCCCCTGTTCGAGTCTACTTCCCTTCTCCCTTCCCCTGCCCACCATCTTCTCGTTTCTCTACAAACCCCAAGAGCTGGCCAAGCCTTGGATAAATTATGTTAATTTCATAGTCAGTAGTCGGTTTTACTCTGTCTGTGTCTCTCTCTCTCTCTCTCTTTCATTCGTTCTCCCTCTCTATCTTTTCTCTCTCTTCTCTCTTTTGCTCTCTAATAGCTTGACAAATGAAGGAAAATGAAGCAGTTGCAGGCAGAATTATATGCAAGCTTATCTAGATACCCTGGACAGACTGAACCTCATCAATTCTGTAAACCTGCATACCCCATTCCCAGCATCATTCCCCTACAGGGTATCAGAGAGACAACTGTAACTGGAGCTCGACTCTGCTGTATAATTTGCAAAAAGCGCAACAAATTGTTAATTTTCTTTTCTTTCCACCTCTCCTTCCCTCTCTCCATCCTCTTCTACTCTTCCTTTTGCTCTGTGTCTTTTGCGTTTCTTTCTTAATTTACATATTTTTGTTTGACTTGAAAAATAAAATTTAAAATAATTGTCAAGCATAGAAAAGAAAAACTGGTGAAAGCCAAAGGAAGTGCTAATAAATTCCTGGCTAATAAGGCAAATTGTTTTGGACGAGTTTGCTCTGAAGCATTTCAACTTTAGTAGGTATAGTATGATATATGTGTATATATAATAAATGTACATAATAGATTATAGATAGATTGAAAAAAGATATATACATATGTTATATAAATAGATATAAACATGTTCGCACTTAATTAGTCCGATTCGCATGTGAATTACACTGTAAATACAGAAGATTCAGATCAAGTTGGGTAGAGTTTTTCGTACTACAAACCTTGACTACTTGACGAATCATCCATATGTAATAGGTTATGTAACCTATGATAAGGACAACGACATAGATGATTCCTATAACTGTGTAGAAGGATTGCATACTGGCAATAAACCTACGGCAATAAAAATGCTGAATACTTCCCCAGTCTTAATATTAACTATACCTATACCTATATATATTGGTTATAGTTAACAGTAATGCCTTTTGGTTTTACTTATGCTCCTTCGACTATGTTAAAACTGAAAGATTGTGTAATTCCTGCTTGCGCTATAAATATGATTTGAATGAATATCTAATGAGTTCTCTTGCCTGGCAGCAATTTAATTAAAAAATACCTTAGAAATGAAACAGATAATGGGATTTGCATTTATTAGCAATCATACTTAACCCTGAAACAACTGAAGAGGCTGATTCGACCAATAAAGGCTTTAAATAACATATTTATTTTCCTGAAATACTACAAATTCAAAATGTTGTTTCCTTTCCAATGTTTTCTTAAGTTCTTCAGTGATTAACGTTGTATAAATGTGAATTCTAATATTAAATAAAGAGCAATATAAAATAAACTCTGGAATAGTAGTTTTCCTAAGGTTCTCTTCTCAGTTTCCCAGCAAATCTCACTCAGCATATTTACAACATGGAACATCTATCGTTCACTCTCTTTAGTATTGTACGAGGGTCGTTTGATAAGTCCGTGACTTTTTGTATTTGCCGCGCACCTGCTCTAAATACAACACTGCTCCTGTCAGCAGTTATCGATTAACAGCTGACTGTAAAATTTTGAGAAAGCTGCGTTTCTTAGTTTGCGTTTTATAGGCATTGAAAGCAGACGATCTCGTGAATTTTAACGAAAATGGAAAAAAGTGAATTTCGTGTGCTAATTAAGCATTATTTTTTGCGTAAAAAATCCATCACCGAAACCAAGGAAAGACTTGATAAATATTATGGGGACTCTGCACCATCAATTTCAATGGTTAAGAAATGGTTTACTGAGTTCCGTTGTGGTCGTACCAGTACAAGTGATGCCGAACGTTCAGGTCGCCCAAAAGAGGTCGTCATGCCAGAAATCGTCGACAAAATCCATGGAATGATATTGGATGATCGGAGAATGAAAGTGCGTGAGGTAGCTGAGGCTGTAGGCATCTCAACTGAACGGGTACATCACATTTTACATGAATATTTGGACATGAAAAAGCTTTCCGCGCGATGGGTGCCGCGATTGCTCACACACGACCATAAGCGCAACCGTGTGACCATTTCAAAGGAGTGTTTGGCGATGTTCAACCGCAATCCAAACGAATTTTTGCGCCGTTTCGTTACCGTAGACGAAACATGGATCCACCACACCACACCAGAGACCAAAGAACAATCAAGACAGTGGGTTTCTCCGGGTGAACGTGCACCAAAGAAGGCCAAGGTGGGTCTGTCGGCCAACAAGGTCATGGCCACAGTTTTTTGGGATGCACAAGGTATCATTCACATCGATTACCTTGAAAAGGGTAAAACGATCACCGGCGAATATTATTCAGAGCTTTTGGACAGATTCGATATTGATTTGAAGCAGAAACGACCGCATTTGGCGAAAAAAAAGTGCTGTTCCATCAGGACAATGCACGGGTGCACACGTGTGTAGTCAGCATGGCAAAATTTCATAAATTGGGCTACGAACTGCTACCCCATCCAGCATATTCTCCAGATTTAGCCCCCTGTGACTATTTTTTGTTTCCAAACATGAAGAAATGGCTCGGCGGTAAGAGATTCGGGTCAAATGAAGAGGTCATCACAGAAACAAACGACTATTTTGAGGGCCTTGAGAAAACCTATTATTTGGAAGGAATAAAAAAATTGGAAAAACGCTGGACTAAATGTATAGAGCTAAAAGGAGATTATGTTGAGAAATAAAACGCTTCTTTGACGAAAAAAATATATTTTATTCAAAAAGTCACGGACTTATCAAACGACCCTCGTATAGTCTTTTGTTATGAGAGCCAGCACACATGACCATATTGCCAATTGCCTCGTTTTGGCCATTTTGCCCATTTCAACCGTTTTACAATTTGGTATTCATCCAGTTCTCGATGGGATTTGTCTGTCTGTCTGTCTGTGCTATGCCAAATATCACGCTTGCCACGGCAATTGGTGCAACAGCGCCTACGATTCAAACCGATTGTCGCTTTATATGCCAGGCACACCCGCACACCCACACACACACCCGTCTGGCCGGAGCATTTAGCATAAATTAAATATTTGCCATTTGCATTGAAATCCCTTGCAGACGCAGTTATGCAGGTGATTCATAGGTTCCAAAAAGGCAAATCCATCAAATGAGCTGCCAACTCGTCGTGCAGTCAATACAAATTGGAGAAGGGACCTGTACCCCATCCCCCACATCCCCCTCTAGCACTCCCCCACTGACTGATCTGTCGCTTACGTTTATTTACTTAGCGAAAAGTGCGTGTAAGACCTGAGGAAGACGAAGGGTTTGGCAGAGTGGGGAGTAGAATGAGGGGGAGAGGGAGACTATGCGTATCTGTGAGCATTATTCAATGTTTGCTGCGAACGTGCGCAAATTACAAATTCAATGCACGTAGCCGACGGCGGCAAAGTGTGCAGAGGGGCAGTAGGAAAAGGGGTGGGGGGGGGTTGAACAGCCTTAGGAGTTGGTAACTGAGAGCCGCCTCGACTGGTGGCACTCTGCTCTCTGGCCGCTCAACCAGCTGACGACACATTAAAATAATGTATTTTTAAATTTAACATTAATTGTCGTTGAATGCCTGCTGAATGGGGCGCCCCTCCCTTGCCTTCTGCTTCTCCCCCTCTCCCTCTCTTGACAGTCCCTGTTCATGGCAAGCTGCCTTTTACCGTTGCGTGCCAGCACAACTTGATGGCGGCTGCTTTTACATTGTCTGCTCTCAGTCTTCTCCTCGCACTTCTCTCCATCTCTTCCCTCTCTCTCTCCCCCTCCCTCTCGCAGTGCATTAAGTCATCATTTTTATTTTCTGCGCTCGCTTTTCCTTCTTCTGGAAAACAGGCAAAGATTTTCATAAATCGTTTTGGCTCGTTGTTAATGTTTTCCATCTTTTATGCCATGAGGCTTGGGCGAGGTAATGGAAATATGTTTTTTATGGCTTTGCCATTTTGCATGCATTAGCAAGAGAGGAGATAGAGTGACAGGGAGATGAGGGGGTAAGATGGCAGAAGAAGACAGTTCAATTCGTACTAACAGCAGACAACTGATTGTGTTTGCTCAGCACTTGAGAAATTTGCAAAAGAAGAGAAGATTCTTCACAATTTATAACCATATAATATACCCTGTAATCCCTCTTACTCCCCTTGCCTTGAAGTGGCATATCTTGTAAGTCCTTTACTGCTATAGAGCCTCATTAGTTTGATTTATTTCGAGAAGATTTCACTTAGTTCTCTACTCTTCTCCTGGGGTTTACTTCCACAGTAAATCTAGTTTACGATTAGTTCAATCACTCGAGAATTAGCTACCCCATCGATTGGCATTATGCTGTCTCTCTCTCTCTCGATTTACACTCTATATGGGACATTTACAATGGGCAGTTAATGCCCCAAAACGTGGCTGCAAAGTGAGAGCATCCTGGGCATTCATTGGATTGAGCCTAACAAGCCATAATTATGTGGTGCTGTATTTAATTACTGACTGCCTCCAATTCCAATTGGAAATTGCTGCGGGTTCAAGCTAACAAATGAGCGAGAGAGACAGGGATAGAGATAGAAAGAGAGGCAAGAGAGAGAGAGAGGGACAGGGGAGAAAGAGACACCACATCAGTGGCAGCTACTACAACGAGCAGGAGATTCTAATGCGGCATAATGCCAAACACAATTGAGTCATTAAGCCGCAATCTAATTAAGCCCAAAAATGTTAACGTCAAGCAGTAGAAGCAAAACGAGAGAGACACCAAGAAAGCAGGCAGAAGGAGAGAAAGAGAGAGGAAGAACGAGTAGAAAATCACTAAAGCCAAAGCCTCCGCCTGACTTGTTCTTTGACCCGCAATCCAAAGAGGTCTAAATCTACATTTGGTTTTTTGCTTCATTGCCTACTCTCTCTCTTTTTCTCTGTCTCTCTTTTCCTCTTGCTACGGTTTTTTATTCTTTTTACGGCACTTTAACGTGACCATTTTAGCAACCATTTTGTTTTACATTTCTTGGGGTCTAAGATTTATTTCGTGTCTGCGTTTTTCGACCACGTAGGTCATTAAATTGCTTAGGAATCGCGGACATCAGCTCAGCTGTCCGGCTCAGTCGGGCACGGTCCGCTTTTAAATGAACCACAAAATTACTGTGAAACGGGCGGCACGCACCGCGGCAGGGCAAGTGTACTGTGGTACAAATAAAATAAGTTGCGGGTAAAATTATTGAAATAAAATAATTAATAATTGTTTGAGAGAAAGATAAGAAACTTCTGAGCCAAATATGTAAACATATTTATGGATTAAAATAAAATGTTCACTATGTATTGAATATATTCTTTAAACGAACTATTGTTTTAGTTTTAATTGGAAAACTTAATGGATTACCAATATACAAACCGGTTCTTTATATACATGCTTATTTTATATGTGAGTTCAACAATTTTTAACAAATTAAACATTGTTTGGACTATGAATTTAAATAAGTTTAAATCTTCAGACCCTAAAATTATGCTTGAGATCGTAGGAAATTCACATAGTTTACAGTTTTTTATTCATCCGCATTTAAAACTAAAGTTAACTATTCAGTTCTGAAGCAGTTTTCTTAAAACTCTGTAAAAGTTAAGCTACTGCTACTTATTTAAATATTATGATTATGGATTTTATATTTAATCATATTCTATATTAATTTTCAATCTCAGTGCGCGTTTACAAATTATTTTTATATTTTCCCACTGTACTCAAACTGAATTTATTTATTTAGTTTTAGTTTTAGTTTTTATTTAGTTAATATAGAAACTAGGCACCTGTCAATTTTGATTTCAATAAATGCTATTGGCACCCACTGTAGGAGGTGTATCGAATACACGAAGAACACTTATTCAGTTTTAAATTGTAATCCACATTTAACCTGTCTGCACCCACTGTACCTGGATACAGCTCTACCTACCGTACTTAGACTATAACCAGCTAGTTTCCCTCAACATATTCTACTCTCCATTAGTTCTTAATTTTCATCTCATTTTAACCCTTCTACACCCACTGTAACCAGACAGCACTTTCTCCCTCCCTCTCTCTCTGTTTTTCGGGTCTGTTTGTACTTGGGGCATCGAAATAGATACAGTTAATGCCACAAAATGATGTCTAATGACGGTTTCGTCTTACATGACGCAATCAGAGGCAGTGGCAGTGGCAGAGGCTGCTGTGGTTGGGCACATTCGCTGCGCGGGTCTTAACTTTGTTAGTTTGCCAGTTAAGTGGCGGGCAATTTATAATGACTTCCAAGTGGCAACCGATGATGTGTTTGTTATGTGTGTGTGTCGAGTGTGTGTCTTTTTCTGTTTATTAATAATTGGTAAAGTGAAATTGAAACTGGATTACTCACCTTCAACTTTGGCCAGGGCCAGCACGGAGATGGTCTGCAGGGCTGGCACCGCCCAGGCAACCAAATGGAATAAATGCGATTTATTTTCAATTGCCTCGTGGCCCCATTTGAGGCCGGCAGCGAGGAACCAGGCGAACGCCAAGCACGACCACCACGCGAAGGCGGCCATGCAGCAAAAATATAGTGCCATGAATAATACGGTGCACGCGGTGGTTTGCCGATGGCCCTGCAAGGGAACAAGTGAAGGAAATTGTTAAATAAAATATGAAATTCTTTCCCACTGCACGACGGCGAGGATGACTTACCTGGGTTATGGTAGACATCATTTGCAATCGTCCGAGCTTGACCGGCGGCGGAAATGGCTCACGGCACGACACCGAGTCGCCCGCACCGAGTCCGGCCACGTAGGCACAACCAACGACCAGATAGCAGACTGCCAGAAAGACAATCGCACGTTCCGGATAGCGAAAGCGGGACGAGTCGATCAGGAAGGTGAGCACCTGCAGGAGAAGGGAGAAGAACGGGAGGAAGAGTATTAAATACGCGTCTTTAATTAACTCTGTAATTATGCTCGAGATGCCGCATTCAGTGTGGCTTAATGCATTGCAAAGGGTGTAGAGGGAAGAGGGGGGAGATGAGGCTAAAGGGTGTATAGTGTAAGGCATACAGGGTGCCCCTTGTCCCTCTCTTTGGGTCATTAGGCAACACACATTAGCTGATTGTTGTGCAATTTATTTGATCTCAGCTCGTTTGCTCAGTTGTCCCTAATGAGAGTCCTTGGCCAAGGCCAGCATTAAACGAGCCCCACTCTCTATATATACGATATATATACAGATATATATAGCAGCACACTTAATAATGCCATTTGGCCACAAATTGCCTGACAATTCTTCGAGCTTAAAGCGCAATTTCAATTACGCTCCAGTCAAAGCGCTTTGATGAGCCGCAAAAGGCAAATCAAACCTAAAACCAAAGCCCAATACCAACTCGGCAAGCAGCTCAAGGACCAATCCCATTCCCAACCTCAGGCTGAAGCCAATGCTCAGCTCTTTGTCTGCTGATTACGCACCATTTAAAGGAATTCATTACCATACGGACTAAGCCCCAACTGAGTCTTCTGTCTCGTCTGGTGTCCTTTGTCTTCGCTTGCAAAGCCATTTAATTTGATCATTACAAAACTATCAGAGCAGCTGTACAAAGAGAAACCTCTACAAAGGCAGAGCAGCTCAGTTGTTTTCATTGCATAATGGGCTGGGTTTCATTATTATTATTATTACGAGCAAAGCAACATCTGAATCTGTATCTGAATTATTCATGGACTCTCGACTCATGGCACAGCAACAACAACAATTGTCACAAGGCGCAAGAGTTTCTAATGCCTCTTACAGGGTATATAGAAATGAATATTTAACAGCAAATCTATTTTTGTTATTCGTAGCAGATATATATTGTCTGTACACTTCAGTTACACTTTATGGTCTGTAAGTCTTTATAGTAGGAATGTTTTGTGTTCTATTTTTAAATGGCAAGAATATATTATCAATAATTTTTTTGAATTCATTTATAAATTGAATACATTATATATTTCTAAATATTTATCTCTGTCTCTATCTCTAACTCAATCTTCATATCTCTTTCATGCCTTCCTTTCCCTTTACTGTTTCCACCTTTCAATCCATGTCTCTCACAGGGTATACTCCAGTCTATATGGCATTAAGGAACTTCTCTCATTCCCTTTCCCCCTCTCTCCCTCTCTTCCTTTGGCTTGTCTTAGCTCTTAAATTATAGTTCTCCTATTCCAAACCGACATCTAATTCCCGCTCTACGCCCACGACTCTCGAACCTCTCACGCAGCATCTGAGGCTCATTTACATGCGAAATTTATGCCGCAGACTTGCAGGGTGTGTGTGGCACACATGCGAGTGTGTGTGCGAGTGTGTGTGTGTGTTTGTTGACATACGAGGTACAGAGACGATTACAAAGAGTGAAAAAATCCGAAATGGGATGGAATAGAATGAAATTGAATTGAATTGTTTATTTATGCTGAGCAATTCGGCAAAGGATTGCAGACAGGTTTCTAGTTCTGCTGCAGTCAAGGGTTAGGGGTTAATGGAGCTGGAGTGCGGGGGTTGTGGGTACACACACACACTCCACTCACGACGTCTATTTCAGAAATTTTGCCACGACATTTCATGCTTCACTCAGCCTCAGTTCCGCCTCTGCTCTCTTCTCTCTCTCTCCTTCGCAATTCTGTTAGCAATTTGTTATGCCACGCATGCTGCTCCTTTCATTTGTTGTCAGTGGCGGAGGAGGGAAGGAGGCAGGGGGCGTGACCGCTTGTAGGTGTGACTGCAGAACTTGTGTAGCTACAAATGAAGTGAAATATGCCAGAGCAAAGCGACTAAAGTCTTTACTCCGATGAGTCTGAGTCTGAATGTCTCCCACAAGCTGATGCTACGCGTGTAGGATTGCCCCCCTCTCTCTCCTTAACTCTAGCCCCTTTCCATGCACAACTCTGTGCCGGAAATTATGCGTTTCTTTGTTGATAGGAGGCGTATACTAAATCTGTTTCCGGTGCACATTAGAAGCGACCTACACATGATGTGCTCAGCGCTTGCCTAGTTCAAAGAGCATAAGAACAGTTAACATGAATGGTGAAGAGTGTAGAGTTGCCAGCTTATGTTCGTATTCTACTTTACTGGTAAGTACCAAATCTAATCTAATCAAAAATGTAGAGTTGCCAGGTTATATTTTTAATTATAATCTAGAGTTTAGAGTTGGCAGGTTATATTCTTATTGTACTTTTATAGTAAGTAAGTAGAAAGTAAGTAAGAGTGAAGAGTTTCTAGGTTCTATTTTCATTCCACTTTCATCGTAACTATTTCTAATCAAGAGTGTAGAGTTGCCAGGTTCTTTTCTTACCACTCTTGTAATAACTTTTGCTAATCAAGAATGTAGAGCTGCCATCTTCTATTCCTAAACTACTGGTATTTCTAATAAAGAGTGCAGGGTTGCCTATTTCTATTCTTATTCTACTCTTGAAGTAAGTATTCCCGAGAGTGTAGAGTTGCAAGGTTCTATTCTACTTCTAAATAAGTCTTTATAATTTATAGTAGCCACTTTCTATTCGCAATACACTTCCAAGTACTTCCAATCAATATATCATACTCCATTCCAAATTCCCACATATATTTCTACTTATCAAGACAGTGTGTAACTTTTATGTCTTGTTCGTTATACTTTGTTATCTTAAAGTCCATTTAAATTAAGTTCTCTGAACTCAATTTGCATTTGGGCTCCAGAGTTGCCACAGTCACCCACACTATGTCGGGCCACACCTCGCTCCTCTAATGGTCAAGTTGAATGTTAATGTTTCATTTCATTTCAATTTCGACGCCGCTGTGCCTCATAAATTTCTAAAACTGGTCATTAAAATCAGCCCACAACTAAGCGTGTCTACCCCGTTACTTACCCCCTCCCCCCTCCCTCCTTTCTACCACTTTACTGTGCATAAATTAAGTTTAATTTTTGTAAACTATTTTCAGAGTTTTTTTTTTTGGTTTCCATTTCAAATTCAAAGTGAATGACGGCGCCATTTGCATACAGCCAGTAAAAGAGAGACAACTACAATTGCCAGAGGGAGAGGGGTGCAGAGACGGGGCACAGGGGCGTCAGCTACAGTTTATCCCGAGGGGGTGTAACTTTGCCGTCGCCGTCGCCGTCTAATTTAACGCCTATGATTAGCATAACGCCCTGCGCAGGTTTCGACTCCCTCTTCTACCTTTTCTCCCCCTCTTCTTTCGCTTTCCTCCCCTCCCCTTCCTCACTTTTCTTTCCTTTTTGTTAAACATTTTTGTTGAAAAAATAATTGCGGCATAAATTGTGGTAAATGTTTGCGGCATCGCTTCGTTTGGTCATTTTATCTTTCAGTGTCTTTTTTAGCCGCGTTCTGATTTGTGAATATTTTAGCTATTTTATAGCTAGGCCTGTCAATTTGTTTATGCTGCCATTTGGATGCGCATATTTAATAGTTAGTTAATAATCGTTTATATTTATGCAAAGTTGGTGGGGGAAAGATAGGGTATTTACAGGGTATAACTAGCTGCGCAGTTAGCTTTGCATATTAGACTCATGTGGGAGATATATTTACCATTCTATTGAGGTTTCCCTAACATTGCAACTAGTTTCCTGCTGTTTAACTTGACAGAGTTAAGTAAAGGGTATTTAGTAGGGTATGTCTGACTTTTTATATATTTATATTCACTTTTCAAATGAAAAACGCATTCAAATTTATGCAAAAATCAAAGAGGTACAGGCAGCCTTCTATGTTAAAGTAAAGGGTATTTGAAGGGTATTATAGGGTATTTAAATGTAAATGTATTTAAACATTTTTGAACTTATTAAGGTCTCTCTGCCATTTGAACTTGTTCCGTGCTGTTTGACTTGCTGCAACTATGCCACATACACATCCAGATTCCTGTTGCAGTTACTTTTGTCATCATGACACGGCATATTTGCTCACATCCTGATGACAGTCTCTGTCTGTCTGTCTATCTGCCTGTCACTGTCACTATCTCGCTGTCTCTTTCCGTCTCTTGGCGTCAGTCAGTCAACTTGCGCCTCACTGAGCTTCTGTTTCAGGTTTTGTAATTAAGAAAAGTCATCAAAGTCAACAACGTGCTGACTGAATGCTTCAGCCATGCCACGCCCCCCTCACACACCATGCCGCCCTTTCGTTTATTTGTTGTCAACATTATCAGCGAGTAGACAGTACCCTCCCCTCCCCTCCCCTCCCCTCTCCTGTCCCTTGTTTATGTCACACTATTCCACTAGGCTGACTGCGAATCCCATCGAGTGCCCCATTACAGCCCCCAAGTCATTTCCTTTTCGCTTTCATTGTAAAACAAATGTCATGTCAGTTGTCTCTCAACTCATCTCCCTCCCCCCTCTCTCTTCACACCTCCCCTGTCTATTCACATTCCCCATTGCGAGTCTCCTCGTCTAATGCGTTTAATGAAAAAGGTGTTGATTGTGTTGACGCTTGTCTCGGATTCCACACGACAAAGTTTACAATCTGTCCCTCTAGTAGAAATGTAGTATATACCAAATAAATACCAAGTATTTGTTTGCTTTTCGTGGCGAAATTGATACAAATACACCCTGCTTGATATATTCACCAAGTTTCAGCTGCTAAAGTTCTCAAACTTCTGGGATATATTTAATCAGGCAGTGTAACCCATTGAGAACTCACTTAAAACTCAATCAATTCTCAACTTTAAATTGCCACAACACGCGAATTGGGTCAATGTTGATTGTTCGTCTTGTTGTTGTAGCACACAAGGATAAATAACATTCCATTCGATTATTTGTCTAGCGTATTGCTGTTTTTCCTTTTTCTCTTTTTTCCCTCTCATCTCTGTCAATATTTATACGAAAGCTTTTCCATGCAATTTTCTAATGCACTCGTCTGTCATCTTTTTTCCTGTGTTTTCGCTTTGTCGAAGCATAAAGCTGTCGAGCTTATTAAAAATTAAAAAAAAAGGAATTTATACTGTAGATAAATACCAGAAAAAATACATCAATGCTGAAAACTCTTTGAGGATTTCTTTTGAGTTTGGTTTTAATTAAATTCAACTCGAGTCTTCATTGGAATCAATGCAAATAGTTCCGGATGCAATGCGATGATTTGCACAATGCTTGTGCCATGTCCCTCTCTCTCTCCCCTCTCCCTGTCTATCAATTTGTGCGTGTGTCTTTCTCACCACAAATTCATTTCACACGCATTGCGAGGATATCAACTGAAATTTCATAAATAAGCATATGCGCAAAAACAGCATTGCATTCCGACTGCAAACAATGGCTGCAAAAAGTAAACAGACGGACAGTGTCATCAATGCCAGTGGCGTGGTGGGGCAGAGGGGGAGGGGTTTGGATCTCTGTCACAAATCAGCACAAAGTTGCGAGGGAGAAAGTGAAAGCAGAAATGCAAAATGAACACTCGGCAACATAATCATAATCATAAAAAATACAAGCAGGGGCGGGGAGCAGCAGGAGGGGTGACGGAGAGGGACAGCACACAAGTGGAACAGCAAGAGAGGGGAGCGAGGGGGGTTAAATGGAAATAAGCTACAGAGCAGCAGAAATAATAATTTGTGCAAAACATTTTTTTCCTGCCCGCTTGCACTGATATGCCCCACTGACACGCCCCCTTTGGGCTTGCCACTGACAATGGGCGACAAATTACATGCAGACATAAGAAGATGTTGAAGAAGAGCAAAGAATGGGCGATGGAATACCCTGCAAAGTGGTAAGCTACATTCTATTTTAACTGTTTTATTTATTAAAAATTTATTAACTTTTTATTTACATATTTAAATTAAACCTATTTTTAATATAAATCGACCTATAGTTCTTTGCTTTACAGGGTATTCTTTAGTCAAAAAAACAAAAAATAAGAACTGTTGCAGAACTATGCAAAACATGTCGCACTGAAAGTGACAATGTTCCTCGCCTCTCGCATCATTCACCATTCCCATTCTCATGTCTGTGTGTGCGTGTGTGATGGATGTAGCTCAACTTTATGACATGCAGCCCAACACTTTGCCACGCCCCCCTCACTGAACACATCAACAGCAGGCAGCAGACAGCAGGCAGCAGGCCGACTGTCTTCTTGTTGGCCAAAATATTTGATAGATGTCTTGTTTTTTCCTTTACGAGATAAGGCCTCCTTTGCTTAGCAATACGATTACTTTTTCAGCCTCTTCTTCGTTCTCCACTTCCTCTTCTCTTGATTACCAACGCCCAGGCAGGTTATATAGCTTTTTTTTCCTTTAGTCCAAATTGTTTTTTTATTCAAATTTGTCTTGCCATGATGGATATGTTTAGCTCGACTAAATGTCAGGGCAGAGGGCAACAAATTTCCCTGGGATAAGTTTCAATAAATAGTTAAAGCAAGGCAGCAGATTTGAATAAGTGGAAGTTTGGAGAGGGGAAGAGATTACAGAGTGGGCTGTGGGGGCATAAATGAATGTGTACTAAAAAAGTATTTGCAGTAAACTATAAAAGTTTTAGTTTAACATTCGGGATTATTTAGTTTCTTCGGGAAGTTAACAGATATTTAAACTATGTATACTGTCTTCTTGATTATTATACTATAATTTCTCGTATGTTCTATTTGCATCCCAACTTTAATAATATTGCTAACTTAAAGTGTAATATATAACAGAGAAGTTATATAAAGAGCACCTTCCAGTAAGTCAAGTTGACAGCCAGTTCAATATCGCTGATTCTCAAGTTTCCTTGAGATCGTAGTTATATTAAAAACAATATATATGAAAGATTGTATATAATAAGAAGCGATATAGAATAGTCTCTTCTCTGTCCTACCTTCCTATCATTTCAAAGATTTAAAGTAGATTTAGAAAGAGTACTTGCAGTACTTAAGTTCGACTCAGTTCAATTTTCTTTCCATTACATTAAAGTTTGAAGATTTCTAAATTCATGAAACACTCAATAAAATATGTATACTCCCCTCACGTCGCTCTGCCATCTTTTTTCAGCTACCTCCATCCCACTCTTAAAAGCAATCCCAGCTCGTTATGCGTTGAATGTTCTTGAGGAAGGAGTCTAATTATTTATATACCATATGTATAGTATGTTCTGTATATGACAATAAAGCTAAAGCATAAAGAGAAGTTATCTCTTCTGCTTTAATGGCAATTGAAGCTCGTTATCCGCAGGCCTTTTGCTTTGTAGCCATGTTTCTATATCATTCCATTCTATTCATTTTGTTGTCACATCTTCTATTCCACTTGAGAGTTGCTAGACAGAGTCGGAGGCAATTCTTTTAAACTTGGCTCTGTTCGCTGCGTGGTTTCAAAGCCAACTCGCAATCAAGTTTTATGTAGGCAGACGAAGAGCAAAGCGAGCTTGGCAATCCTGTGCAACACCTGCCACAGACAAAAACAACGCCGCAGGGTCACCAAAACAGAAGTTATGCAGGGTACTCTATATGCTATGGGGGGGGAGGGTACTGGGGGTATATGTTTTGCCAAGTTTATTGAAAAATATGCGCTGACAGGTAATATGTCAATGCGTGGGATTTGCCAAAGTGGCAGCAGCATAATAGACTCACTGTAGGAGCTCCAGAGCCAAGGATATGCGAAAGCTGCTTGCTCAACCCCTCATCCTTCTCTTTCCCTTGCCTGCCTCGAGCCAAAGGAAAATATGGCAGCACTCAGCAGCAAAGCCAAGAAAAACGTTGGATAAGCTTAGCGTTAAGCGGGTGGTAGGGAAGGAAGGCAGGGAGGAGGAGGAGCAGAGGGAACTGCACTTCTGTCTCGCATGATTTATGGCCATCAAATTGAAAATTGAGTGCCTGACATTGTGGCGCATTAATATAGCGAATGGAAAGTGGAAAATGGATAGCGGAAAATCGGAAAACGGATATGTTACTCACCGTGAAGAGACAACTGGCCACACAGACTGCCGCCCAGCTGCCAACCCAGTAGCGCAGCACGGTGCGCTCTCTCTCCGGGAAGAACATGGCGTGACATGGGGCTCCACAATCGTGTAGATCCTGCAAAGAAATTAAAAGAGAAATGCGGGATTAATATCGAGAAAATGGCTAAAAGCAAGGCAGGAAATTAATTTGCTTTGATGCGTAATTAATTTCGGAATTGCCAGGGAGGGGAAATAATTATTGAGCGGGAAAAGGGAAATAGCAGTGAAAGCCTACGGGGTAATTGAGTGTTATAAATCCTTAAAGCAGCTCGTGCAATATTTTGTAATTATTTTAAGCGGCTTAGCAAATGAAAATGTTAAAAAAATGTTTACGGAATTATAATAAATAGATATAACTGTAACCAAAAATGTAGTTGAATGTTTTTATTTCTGCATCAAGTATTAATAAAAAACTGCATTAAATTATAATAAATAAATATGTTTGCAGAGAAATGTATTTAATTGTTTTTTCATGTATCAAAAATGCAGGAAAAATACATGAAATTATAATAAATAAACAATGTCGCAGAGAACTTTACGAAACGATTAGCATAGGCTTTTTTGTGAGGGTATTTATACCCGCTTGCCATGAGGTAGTAGGGTATTTTAACTTTGTATGAACTGGGTATGTCAAAGAAGGCTGCTCTAGTTCTACATCAACATCAATAACCGAGTTAACATAGTTTTGTTCGTATGAACATCTATATCTCAGAGACTATAAGAGTTAGGGCTATCAAAAATGTTGTCAATATACCTTTATACTGTACGTAACATAAGTTGGTCTTAGAAACTGGCCACGCCTACTTCTGCTTCCGTAAATGAATAAAATTCGAATTCATAACATAATTTAAAAGCTATAATATTTATTTTTGATGTTTATAATAATTATCATCTCCCAAATGTTGGCAAATTTAGTTAATATCATTTGAACTTAGACAGTTATTCAAGTAAGTTGAATATTTTATTTGATGGGTATATGCCAGTCATGCATTCCTACTTCTTGTTTAACATTTCCATTAAATAATAGTTAAATAAAGAACAATTTTGAATGAATGTTGATGAATACATTCATGTTTATTTATTTATATAATTCAGTTCAATAAACATTACAGTAAATACTCGACTCAGTGACTCTCAAGCTGCTCACTCCGTCTTTCTCCATGGGCCCTACTTTCGCTATTTTTCTCCCTCTCCTCTCTTCATTCCATCAGATTGCCTTGTGATTTTACAATTTGCATTTCGTCTTGGCATATAATTCTTGTTGCCTTCCCCTGCCCTCCCCTGTTCATGACTTCTTCCCCACTCTTTCTTCTCTTTCCCTCATTCTTCTGCCACAAACTGCAGGCAATTCGAAAGGCGCACCCCAATATTATTTTGCCACAAGACTGGCAAAGTTTTTTCTGCTTCAACATTTTTTGCTTGTGTGCCGCAAATATGCGTAAATATTGCCCCCCACTCCGCCCCTGCCTGCTCTGCCCTCTCTGTCTCCCATCTCTCTCTCTCTCTCTTTCTCTGCTTGCCTGCTTATCATTAACATCATTATATGAAATTTGTTGCCGCTGTTGGCTTCTCTTATTTGTTGCTGCCACAACTCGCGCCAGATAAAACGCGTTTAAGGCGACGACGTCGACGGCTCGACCTGCCTGTCCCTGCTCTGCCCTGCCCTGCTGCCCCGCCGCCTTCTCTAAAAGAAACGCAATTTGCGCTGCGCAGCTAACGATGATGATTGCCCCAAACCAGAGAGTGCAGAGGACGCTCAGGATCAGGATCAGGAGGCACATTTTAAATTTTTAATGGGAATTTCAAATAATGCGCAGGCCGAAACGAAACTCACACACACACAAATGTTTGCGAGGGTTGACAGAGCAAGTCGGACGCAGTCTGCCCTCGCTTACACCCTGCCATCCCCTCTTTGAACCAACGCCCCTGTGTGCTGCATGTGAAATGAGTTCAAAGTCAGTTGAAGGCAAGTTGAGTTGGACTTGAGCCGAGAGAGCGAGACGGAGAAGAATGGACAGAGGAAGGCAGTGTAAGAGAGAGAGGGAGCGGGGGCAGACATTGACACTGAGAGACAGAAAGATCTGCAGCTGATGCAGATACATTTTCAGCATTTTCGTAGATTTTCCCCCACTCACCTCGAGCATTTTCAACATTTCGTATTCGCAGTTGGCAGTCAAGAATTTCTGTTTCTGCACTGTTTGTTTGCCTTTCACTCACTACGACTGTGTGTGTGTGTGTGTGTGTCTGTATGAGTGTCTGCATGTGTGTGTGTAAGTGCGTGTTTCTATCTAAAATTCAAATCTCTTGTGGCTTACACACTCAAAGAGGAACGCGTTGTTTGCAATTTGCGGGGTTGTTTTGCAGTCAAGATTTCAAGGTTGCAGGGTTGCCACACGCCAAAAATGTGGCAAAGTGCAATTGAAGTAAGCACTCGATAGAAAGAATCGAAGCAGAAGAATGGGAATGTATGAGCTTAAATAGGATACATAATATATAAACTTGTTTGTACTCATGATAAACAAATGCAATCTGATGTATTCCCTTCATTCACACATATAATAGTTACAATATCATGTTTTGCTTTATACCTATGATAAACTGAACCGATCTGGGCTCTATCTCTCTCTTTCTACAACTTAGCAACCTCTCTTGCTCATTAGAGTGATTAATTACTTCAGTTCTTTATAGTCATTGTAACCTGTGTCTGGCAGCTACCACAGGTACACAGACAGACAGTGGAGTTGCAGTCTTCCTACGGTGCCTCTCTCAACTTTAATGTTAATTTTCACTATAGCGAAACTTCAACTCGAGACAGAGCAGTGAGAGCAGCACAGAAGATCAGACACAAGCAGGACGGAGATACTGGCAAGAGGCGACTGCGTTGCCCAAGGGCTGCAACTTGGTGAAGCTGCCAGGCGGCAACAGTTAGAACAAAAGCCCAAAACAACAACGTTGTCCCAGTGGAGTTGCAACAACTAGAGACACAACAACAATAGCAACAGCATCAGCAACAGCAGCAACTAAAGGAGCAACAACAACAACAACAACAGCAGCAACAACTACTTGTAGAGTGACCACAACAAAAGCGCTGAGACTTGCACATTGCATTGTTAGGCCGTCATCTGGGCTACACGCTCTATCTGCCTTCTCCCTCTATCCCCCTCTCTCTCTGCCACTCTATCACCTCACTCTATCCCTCTCTCTCTCTCTCTCTTCACATCCTTCTCTCTTCCTGCCTTTTCTAGTCTGGCCATTGTTTTCGATTTTTATGAGGCATGTATAAATAATTGCGCCCAAAGGCCGCCGACATAAGTTTTCATGCCGGCCGCGTGGACGCAACAGCAACAGCAACAGCAACAGCAACTACAACAATAACAACAACAAGGAGCAAACAAACTGGCTGGCCTGCTGCCCATTGCCACGCCCACGTCCCTTGCAACAACAAAACATTTATGCCTTGCGGCAAACAGTGAAGCAACACACAAAAAATGGCAACAAGTCTGCGGCATTTAAGGAGTTTTTAATTTATTATAAATAAATGTTATGACAGACTGCGGGGGGAAGTGAGGGAGGAGTGTGTATATGAGAGAGAAGAGCAGAGGGGAGGAAGGTTGGTAGAGATGGTAGTCAGCTAAGTTAAGCAGGAACATTGGGGGCGTGTTGATGATGGGGCACTCTGTTCTCTGCAAATAATTACGAGTTCTTGCAGAGCAGAGAGTGAAGAGTGGAGAACGAAGAGAGAAGAACGTGCAGAGAGATTGCAAAAAGGCAACAAAGCAAAAAGGCAAATGCACAGTGAAACAAAGTGTACAAAAATGGTTTAAAAGTGCAGACGATAAACTAACTTAACTAAACAAACATAACTATCTGGCAACTATAATTGCAATCTACTGTTCCCAATTCATATATCCCTTGCATAAACTTACAAGAATTCAAAAGTACTAAAATATATATATTTAAGTATCCAAAAAAGGCTTTAATCAATTAGGAAACTCATCAAATTATCTGTATATAATATTGAATTATCAATAAAGTAATCAATAAATACCTCATACAATCCCTCAATCCCCAAACATATATTCTTTGCATAAACTTACAACAATTGAAGAGGAATAAAACACATATTCAAGTATCTTAAAATACATTTACCTATTAGGAAATTCATCAAATTATCTGTATAATATATTAGATTGCCAATAAAGTAATCAATAAATACAGTTACCTCATACAATCCCTCAATAACTCTGCAACTTGGCTATCATTTAATGGCCAAGTTCATTCACAACTTCTACGTTTCATTCCTTAATAACCTCTCTGCCATAATAATAATAACCCCAACACGTTCATTTTCTCCATTTCATTGTAACTAGAAAACATTCGAATAGATGCGAGAAACGTGCGACAGTTAGTCGAAAAAGTGTTAATGGAACAATCGTTGACAGTTTTAATGGACGCACGAACGTTTCTCAAAGCAATTAAGATAAAATATCTTCATTTCACAGACAATGTGGCCGTAAAACTCTCGTTCTGTTCGGCGAAGCCTCAAAAACCTCCAAAAATAAAACTAAACAAAGTTTGAGCGAAAAGTTTTTGAGCTCAGTGTAAGCCGGGGAGAACTTCTTGAGTGAAGGAGGGAGAGAGAGAGAGAGACGCAGCTTGGGGGCTTCGGATACATACGTCATCCACCCCCAAGAGAGCGTTAATGATAGTCGATTGTGTGTGAGTGTGAGTGTGTGAGTGAGGTTATGTCTGCTTTTTGGGGGTGTTGCTGGCGTTATTAAAGTCAAAATAGACAGCGGCAACACAGGACAATGTGCAATTCGATTGTACTAAGGGTAGATTCAACAGACCCGCCTCCGCCTCCACTCTCCTCTCAACTCAACTCAACTCATCTCATCTGTTCCCTCGTCTCATCTCGTCTCGTCACATTTGTTGTTGTTGTGTGTTGTGTCTGGCGTGTCTGGTCTGCGTCCTCTGGGGGTTAAGTTAAGGCGCCGCTGCGTCACAAGGACAACAGGAAGCGGCAGAAGAAAACATGCATTCGGGCGTTGAATAAATTCACAAAGAACAAATTGAAATTCAATAAAGAAAACCGAAACGAACGCGAGCGAACAAGTCAAGGCAGGAAGGCAGGACGGCAGGCGGGCAGGCGCAGCGAGCAATTTCATGCCGGAAGTGGCAGCAGGCAGGATATGCAGGATATGACGGGCAACAGCCTGTCGCTGTGACAGAGATGGACAGAGAGAGAGAGGGAGGGAGAGAGGGACAGTCTCGCCTTGACACAGCGAAAAGAACTTGGCAAATAAATAAAGCAAATTTATGAAAATACGCTATAAATGCCTTGCAAACCTCAGCAGAAAGGAGTCAAGCAGAAGCTGAAGGAGCAGTTGAAGAAGAAGCGGTGCAAGAAGAGGGAGCAGCAGAAGAAGAGGGAGAAGAAGGGCCCCGAAAGGGCACACAAATTACACATGTCGACACTTTATTAAGAACACCCGCGCCTCGCATCGATGCCGCATCAAAAAACATTTGGTTTTGCGGTACCGCAACGAGCTGATCCCGAGCTCCACTCACAGTCGACCGATGGCTATAAAAAGTCAACCCCTTACCCTTCCCTACCTCAGCACCTTCACCTCCCCTCTCCATCACCCCTTCCATCCCAGCTGTCCATATGTTAAGGGCTCAGCAACAAAAAGTAGGAGGTGCCGCGCCATGATGATAAAAACTGCAGAGAGAGAGAGAGAGAGAGTGTAAAAAAGGCAGCCCCGCAATCTTAACCCTTGCCTGGCCAGCCAAATTGTTGAGGCTACCACACAAATTATGCCGAAAGCGTACAAAAAGAACAGAGACAGAAAGAAGCAGAAGAGCTGCGCAAAGTGGAATGCAAAAAGAAGACAAGGCAACGCGAGAGAAGGGTCTCTCGTGTAGTTGTAAATGCCGCGGGCAATGCTATGGAATGTGACAGCGAGGGGGAGAGAGGGGGTGTAGAGGAGGCGCGGAAAACGGGCACTGAAGAGTGGCAACTCTGACACACATCGTATAATTTTAATGGAAATTCATAATGAGCGTCGCTTTAAAAAATTTCATGTAGCCAAAGGTGACACAGCACGCAAATTAAGCCCAATGCTCTCCGTTGCTGGAGACTTTTAGGGTCTCCAAGCGGGTCCAGGTTAGGGTTAGGGTGGGGGGTTGGGTTCGTGTTGAGGACCCGGGGCTATGTGAATGTTGTCGCTTCGTTTGGCAGTGAGTAAAGTGTTGTTGTCAAAGGGGGCACGCAATTCACATTCACAGTTCGCCACATTTTCTGGAATGAAGGGGGGATGGGAGTAGGTAGAGGGGGAAGGACTTACGATCGGAGGATGACCACGTAATTAGCCATTGAAATTAACGCAAAAAGGGACAGCTGGAGATGAATATGAATGTGAATACATATGAATATGAATGTGATTAAGGATTATGCGCATTAAAATTAATGAGATGATGGTTCTCAGGGTTTAAAAAGGGAGTTTGAATTGAAATGAGTAGAATTAATTGAAAATGTGAATAATTTAAATATATTATATGCAGGTGAATATAATATGCACAAGTTAAGGCATATGACCTTAACTGCAGAGAAGATCTTCATGGTAACTGATGGTTCTATAACTGTGCCTTTGGCTAGGTGAATTTCCATTGACTTTAATGAAAATATGCTTTTTATTTAAATATATTCTTCAAGACTGCAGAACAATAATGCAACTTTTTAGATACGAAATACCATATATACAAATACAAAATATATATTTCTCTTTGTCTCTATCACTTTCAACTTCCGTAGAACCTTCTATAATACATACATATGTAAGTCTTCACTTCTAGCTACATTCAAGTTACTTCCTTCTACTCATTCCTCAGAAGTGTAATACATAAATACAACTTGAAAGATATTAAAGATATTAAATACTCTATGTTTCCCTATTACTTGTCCTTTTTTGAATCCTGCTTGCTTTTCCCTACTAGCCTCATTCAATTTTTACGTATCTCCCTCCGCCTTCTTCGCCTGCTTTCTTTGGTTGCTCGACTAATCTCAGCTAATGCCAGCTAAATGCTAACAACTTAAAACCAACTTAAAGTCCCATACTTACAGTTGTCCATCTCTGTCTCTGTCCCTCTCTCTCTCCCCCCTCTCTCTTCCTCTCCTTCTCTGTCATATAACATATACCGCTAACCACTTGCCATATACTCTGACATACTCGTCTGCCTGCCCTAAAGACTCGGGCAAATATTTATCGGATCGCTTAACATGCGAGGCACGTATGCAGCGGGTGGAGGGGGAAGGAGACAGAGAAGGGGGGGGAGAGAAGAGATGAGAGACGAGAGAAGAGCAAGAGAGCATGAGGCATGCATATAGAGAGGGACAACGTGACGTTGACACTCATGCCATGGCAACTTTTCCAGTTGCCCGCGGTCAGAGTCACGCAGCTGACGCACAAGGCAGCAACAGCAACAACAACAGCAACTACAACAAGGGGAACAGCAACACGAAGCACTACAGCAACCACAACAACTACAACAACCACAACAACAACCATAGTAACCCACATAAAGCAGCCCGAACCAATCAAGCTGAAACAGGCTTCAACTTGAACATTAACCGAAAACAAATTAAACAATTTGTAACGGTAAATGGCTGGCAGCAATGTTGCCAACTACAAATGTTGCTGGGCAGTCTGGCCAAGCAACATAGAATCTAATGTTGAGTGTTTGTTGCTAAGCTTATGTTGCGCAAGCTTAGAATGTTGCTAAAGTTAACTAAGCTAGACTTGATGTGGATGTGTCTGCAATATGTTGATGGTCTTCAAGGGAAACTGGCTTGGCAACATGTATACAATTGTTATTTGTTGCTGAGGTAGCTAGAAAGCCAGCTGGCAATATTGTGCATGTTGCTGACTGTGCAATATGTATACAACAGGGCATTGTTGCTAAGTTTACTATTATTGCTACTGGCAATGTTGTGCATGTTGCTGACTGTGCAACATGTATACAACATATGCAGATACAACAACATGTTGCTCAGTTTGCTAGCACTGCATCTGCCAATGTTGCCAGACCAGGCTGCAATTGCTGCCAGTCTTGTGCTTCCTCTTTCAATCTCCTCCTTTTGTTGTGCTGCTTCTTTGCCACATTCAAACCTGTAGCTGAGCCGCGCTGCTGCTGCTGGCACGTTTCCACAACTGCCGCTGCGCTGCTGACATTGACGCTGACACTGGCAGCAGCAGCAGCAGAGCGCAGACTGCAGCAGGCGGAGCAGCAATTTGCAATTTGACATTTTGGCAGCTCGCTCTACCTGTCTTTCTCTCTCTCGGCCTGTCGCAGTCTCCATCTATCTCTCTCCCCTTCACTATCTCTCTGTCTACCTCTCTCTGTCTGCCTGCCTCTCTTTCTGCCTCTTTCTCCTTCTTGTTCTCCTCTAATTGCATCGAGTGGACACGCTTCGTTTAGTTGCAACTTGTGCATAATTTGACATATTAATTTTTAGTTAGATGCCACACAATGACAACACAATATGCCCTGCTAAGCATGCCCCCAACTTCCACACTCCCCTTTACACTCCCCTTCTTCTAATTCCCCTCCCATTTATGCCACCCGCTGTCCGTAAACTGTTTCTTTTGGCCACATGTAGCGCACTCGCACAGTTGGTGGCACTTTCTTTCAATTTCTGTGCTTGATTCTATTTAAATGCGCTCTGTTCGAGACATCGTTTAACGTCTCTTCACGTCTCTTCACGTCTCTGCACCTCTTTTCTCTGCCCCCTCTCTTTGTCTCTTCTAGCATAATTTAATAAATTTATGAAATTTAATAGATAGAAACGTGTTCGCTTGCCACAAATTGCGGTGGGTCTGCCAGCTGGAGTTGGAGCTGGAGTTGAAGACTGACTAGGTATCAGAGCTGGTTCCGGAGTGTAGCCTGAGTGGGCGTGTCAGTCAGTCTGTGTGTTTGTCGAAGCATGAAAATGATTATGCTACAAGAAAACCCAACCGAAGACAAGTCGTGGAAATAACAATGGAAATTGTGCTCGGCTTTGTGACCTTGTTTAATCAATGTTCTTGGGATTTTGAAAATATTATACAAATATTATACAAATTACCCAAACGATTAGGGGGAGATTTTCAGGCCTAACCAGTTCGATATGCATACAAATTTTTGATAAATTATGTTCATTATGCAAGAGTCAAACGATTCATAACCGATTAAAATATAAGATATGCAAAACTTGTTTTCTAATCAATACAAGGCGCTGTTTCGGAACTCGTTCACTGCCTTACAAAATGGTTAATCGAAACAGTTTGTAAAGGCGACACAGACTGAATTATAATTAATATAGATGACCATCATTTTGTAGTATATCAAGAGGAACTTGTTGCCAGTTTCGATTTCAGTTTAGAAAATCGATACCATCATGCATTGACAATCGCTTTATAAACGAATCTTTTGTAAATGCTTTAAAAAATAATTTTTAATTGAATTCCCTGTGAAATAACATAAACTGTTTTGTAGAAAGATCAAAGATGTAACATGTTCCCTCTTACAAATATAATATTTTCCGCACCCGATTCTAAATTCCTTAAAAAATTTCAGAACACATTTGAAAACTTCTATACTGTATCAATGATTAACATTCGTTTCATAGTGCATATTTTCAAGCCTTTAACAATACTTTTGCAATCGATTTAAAGTCGATAAACGATTAAAAGCCTCTTAGCACCCTGTTGTGATTGTTTAACTATCTCTTTTTTACAACCGTTTTGAACATCTTGCTATAGCATACTCTAATTGCTGCGACTTTCTAATACCCATCAATGACACTTTTTGTTTTAGACACAAGTCGAGAACTTAAGAGCCTCAGTTCGAAGACTCGTGTAATTTCCGTCATTAGGCATACATCACGCTCAACTCATTAAAAGACTTTGTCAATGAGGCAGGTTGTCGCTGTCTCTATCTCTCTTCTTTATATGTGTCTCTGTCTCTTCTCTGTCCCTGTCTCTTCTCTGTCTCTGTCTCTGTCTCTGTCCCTGTCTCTGTCCCTGTCTCTGCTCTATGTCTCTGTCCCTGCTCTCTGTCTGAAACGGTAATTCCGTTTGGTAGTGTCGCCGTATCGACTAACAAGCAGACGGTCCACTTTTAAGTAAGCCCCCCCCTGTTCATTCTCCCCCTTCTAGAAACATGAACAACCTGGCATACGAAATATTGCAACAATTTGCATAGAACCGAAGACTGTTACGATTTCTCTTCTCCTTCTTGCTGTTGTTGCTATTGCAGAGATGCAGATACGCCACGAGACTCGAGTCGAGTCGAATCGAGCTGAACTGAACTGAGCTGAGCTGGCTGAGGACTAACGGCACTTGGAAGTGTGCGGCAGATGCATCGATGAGCCTGCACGGGATCCGATGCGATGCAATGCGATGCGATGAGGTTGCTGCTGTGAACAGTTACACTGTGGAGGTGCAGGCAGGCGGGCGAGGCAAGGCGAGCAAGCAGGCAGGCAGGAAGGCGTCGCGCGTCGAGCCGGTTCTCCCTCTGCTGCTGTCTCCCTCGCACATGACTCTCCACCATCAATAATAATTACAAGAACAACAACGAGTTATGGCAGGTGGTAGAGGCAAAACAACAGAAAAACAAGTAGAAGCGGCAATGAAAGAAGAAGCAGAGGAGGAGTAGAGGGAGTAGAGGGAGGAGAGAGAGAGAGAGAAGAGAGGGATGAGAAGCCTTTGAACTGACCAAAAAGTGGGAAGGAAAAGTGAACAAAGCATTCAGTGCTGCCTGTCTTGGCTTTTCTTACATTTTCCCCATCTCCCTCTCTCTCTGTCTCCCCCTCTCTCTTACTTCTCTTGTCCCATTGTGAATGCTCTTTGATATAATGCTGGAAATTATATATCATTTGAATAATAACGCATCGAATTACGTAAAAATGCCATATAATCGATATGACAGCTGAGAGGGAAATGCCCGAGGAAGGCGAATGATCTTCTTCGTCGCGGATGATTGCTGGAAAGTGCATAGACTGGGATTGGATGGGATGAGATATGCCTGTGAATGCTTTAGTACAGCTCCGGAAGAGCTATCAAGCATGGCATCTTGGGGAAAACCTCTACAGATATATGTACGTATGAAGAATTTCTACTCAATATGACTGAAGAAAATACTATAGTATATTATAGATATAAAAGTAACTTATAGTTGTTAATGTATACCAATAATACACAAGTAACAGATAGATTTTATTGTCAAATCATATCGTAGATACCAGATACTTAAGAAAAACTAGATTTTATTCGGAAAGTATCTTTTAGAAACAACCGTAACCGACAGATACAAAATTATCTAAAAGATACAAAATATACAAGCGTTTTATAGTAAAGTATATACATATATATGTATATATAAAATAAAGTAACTTAGAGATACAAAAGTATCACAATTAAACAAAAGTTACCGCAGGAGTTCATAGCTACAGAAATATTCTAGAGTCAAAGAATCTCGTGGATACAAAAGTATCTTACAGATACAAAAGGATCTTACATATACAAAAGTATCTTACAGATATAAAAGTATCTTACAGATACAAAAATATCTCACAGATACAAAAGTATTTTACAGATACAAAAGTATCTTACAGATACAAAAGTATCGAACAGATATAAAAGTATCATACAGATACAAAGGCATCTTACAGATGAAAAGGTATCTTACACATACAAAAGTTACAGAAACATCAATATCCAAGTATCTCAAAATACTAATAGATTCCTTAGTCAGAGTATCTTACTAATTCAAAAGTATATCAGCGATATATATCGCGTATGCATAAGTATATTGCATATACAGAAGTATCTCAAAGTACCAAAACTTAGAAAAAGATTTATTGTCAAAGTTTACAAATTCAAAAGTATCTTACAGATACTACAGTTAAAGTAATATTTTGAATTTCGATTCTCTCCTTGAACCATCTGCTGAGCATTCAAGCTCTTTTCAGAACACTCTTTAATAATACTTCCCTCCCGCTTTCGCTTCGCTTTAAAAAAGGTTTTGCCTTGTCGCCTTGTGCCCTCCCTTCCCTTCTCCCTCTCTATGATGGGAACTGATAAATGTTGCTTTACAATAAATTGAATACCGAATGCTGAATCATCAGAGCATCCGCAGACAGGGAACGAAGGACAGAGACGACTTTGTCCGACTGTGCTGGACTTGACCTCCCCCACAAAAGCCAGGCCACTTCCTGGCTCAGTGGCTGGACAGGGGAAGTGAGAGTCGGAAAAAATCGGCGAAAACTGGCCGGGGAAAGCTTTATTAAAAGATAGTTTTTCATTGACAGCAACATTTTCCAGCAATTGAATATCAGACGAGGCACAAAGCGCATTCACCAATGCGTATGAAAATGTGTTTTTTTCTCTTCACTCTCCTTTCCTCTTTCTCTCTCCTCTGGTTCGATTTCCATGCTGAAAATTAATGAGACTGACAGGCTTTTGACGCAATTTGATGCCCCGCAGCTTTGGCGCTTTTATAAATATTGAAATCATTTATCAGCGGACAGACAAAAGAAACACCGCAGAGGACCCACAGCTGACCCCGAACTCGAACCCAAATGATGACTCCTCTATCCTCAGTCAGTCCGGCGAATTCAATGGAACCTTATCGACAGTCAGTGTGGCAAGGGGGGTCCAGAAAAAATACAGCACAATAAATAAATGAGAATAAATGCGGCAAATGTTGTAAATGCAAAGCGAGCACAAGTTGCGGCATTATCTGAGTTTTTTAGTTCGCGATTTCTCTATAGTGCTTTTTTCTTTCTCGTTCTCGCTTTGCTCGATTAATCTGGCATATATTTTCGAAGCGAATTTCACAGTCTGCAAATTATTATACGAGAGCTCTATATACATACAGTAGATATCGCAGCAGACAATAGCAACACGAGAGGGGGTCAATTGAGTTGGTTAAGCGAAGAGCTGTTAATTGATTGGGATTCGCATGGAGTGGAGCAGTTAATTGGGGATATCGCAGTCAAATAAATATCATAAATATTATATATTATATATAAGTATTCAGATGGACGAGAACAATTTAAAGTAGATATGAGTATATAAAATAAATAAAATAAATTTCGTCTGCTATCGTATTATATTATAAATAATAAACTGCAACGAATTGTTTACTGCCTTCTGAGCTCAGCTTTCTGCTTATCAGCATTTAGGGTGCACTGCTATATATATTTTGAATATTTAATAAATAAGTACTGTTATATATGCATATACACACAGTAGAGCACACTAGACTGTAGCTTTCATGCTTGTCTTATATGGTACAGTGGGTCTCAACTAGAATATGAATGTATATATGTATATGAATATATGTATATGCATATATAACAGTATTTATGTACTTGGTAGATATTCTGCCACGCTTTCTGCCTGTTACATTCATATTCGGTTAGCACAAAGTTAGAATACCCTTCTAGAGGGAATAACTTTGAGGGTATACTAACATGATGACAATTGTAGCTTGAGCTGTTTAACAGAATCTCTTTTTACCCCCTACATTCTATACTTATTCAAAATAGTCTATGCACATATCAAATGAGTCTGTCTATCTGTCTCGCACTACCATTCTTTCTTTCTCTCTGAGTTTCTATATCTCCTCGATAATGCAACAGGCCCGCATAGGAATTGCCTGAGCTTAAAAACGCCGCTGGAAATTTGCACTAAATTACATGGGTAAGCTCAAGCAGGGAAGCAAAGGGAGTAGAAAAAGAGAAGGAAAGGTGGAGAGAGATTGGCAGAGGGAAATAGAGGGAATTGTCAGAGAGCTTGACAACCAAACCCAGTGAAGGGAAGAGGGAGAGAGATGCCACTGACAGAGAGCAGCGCTGTCATCGTTAGGCCAGGGATTGTGGACTGTTTGCAACAGGGTACTCTAACTGGGGAGTGGGGAAGGGAGAGAGGGGACTGCATAGGTGCCGCCTAGTCGAAACTTGGCTGAAATAAATACGAAATCATTTGTATATTTCAGAGTTTTGTAGTTTGTGTTCGAAATGCTAAAACATTTATCGCTGTCGCTGCAGCAAAGGTGCAGGCAGCCAGCTTGCTGGCCAAGGGGGGAGGGGCTAACCCTGGCAAATGGTCTGCCAGCGGATGAACCGATGAGGCTGCAGCTCCCCTCATCCCATTCTCATTCCATCGTTAGGGCCATTTTTGTTTAGACTGCAAACTGTGAGATAAATGGCGCTGTATCTGTATCTGCGCTGCATCAGTGCAAGTATCTCAAGCTCGACTCCCGACTCCCGACTCTCGACGCTGCTGATTACAGCGCATTCGCATTCGCCACACT
This sequence comes from Zaprionus camerounensis, assembly GCA_018904165.1. Classification (NCBI taxonomy): domain Eukaryota; kingdom Metazoa; phylum Arthropoda; class Insecta; order Diptera; family Drosophilidae; genus Zaprionus; species Zaprionus camerounensis. The sequence goes on from JAEIFS010000479.1 coordinate 6,047,062, forward strand.
CGAGATGGAAAAATGGAAATGAAAACGCAGTTGGGCTGCTCCGCTTAAAGTGTTAAAATAAAAGCAGAAAAAAGCTGAAAAACTCAAGGAAATTCTGTGAAGCTGCATCTGATGCTGCTGCTGTTGTTGTTGTTGTTGCGGCTGTGTGTGAAAAATTATGGCAGACGACTGTGAAAAATTGTTGCAAATAGTTTGCCGTAAATGTTTTCCAGCAAGTCCGTGCCGGGCCGAGCCTAGGCCCGTCTGCAGTGGGCTCTATCAGTATTCGCTCACTGCACTCGTGCGGGTATTCATAGTGAGCTTTGAGTGCGCTTCGAATGCCATCGATGATGTCAGCCAATGGAGTGGCAAGTTGCAAGTGCCGCCGCGCATGTTGCATGCCACAAGCTGGCAACTTCGAGTGCCGCATTTCCCAGCCAAGTATTAAATGCAGTTCCCCCGTACGTGACTTGCCTGCAAGAGCCCCACCTTCCTTTCGATCAGAAAGTCATCAGCTAAATGATTTAAGTGATTGTACAGGGGTATATGGTATATATATATATTATATCTATATACTAAGTATGTGTTCTTCTGTCTGTTGCAAACTAATATACCCTCTAATTCAGTATACATAAGGTCAATGTGATTTGAACCGGACTCTGCTTAAGCGCAGGTAAAGTTCACTGTCCACTTGTGATAACGCGCATCATGCCACACCACATTGACGTCAGCTTTGTTCTTATCTGCCAGATACATTTCAATTCGCAGGCATCTATAGCCATGAGAGAGCTATAAAAGACGCGAGTCTGCACTGAGAAGATCATTGTACGTATTTGTCTTGTGCCCAACTGAATATTTGTATTTTGTGTTCCGGAAAGTTTCAAACGGAAATGAGAATTATTTCTGTTCTCCCGCTGTGCCTGGTCCTCTTGCAGGTCACTAAAGGACATAGAGTCGCAGATAAAACTCAACAGGTGAGAAAGAGATCCTTAAATACATATTGTAGAATCACAATTGAATAAGAATCTGTATTGACCAAAATAAATTGTTTTTGTTTTTGCCAGTCTCGTTCAAGTTCTCTACAGGATGATCTACTTCAAAGTTGCAAATCCAATGAACAGTTTTGTACGGAGAATAATAAGTTATTAAGAAATCATATCGAACTTCTTACTAATTCAATGGAGGAGATGGCAATCAACTCATGTGGAAAACTAGACGATCAGATTATGATTGAGCCTCAGAAGCATATGAATTACAAATCGAAGGAGGACACCATGGCAGCAGTGCAGGAAGAGTTTAGAAAGCAGCAAGTAATTATCGAAGAACTACTAAAGAATCTATGTAAGAAGGAACATACTGAGATAACGCAAATAGAAGCGGAGCTCAGTCCGGAAGGCGAAAAACTTCTAAAATGCAACACGGAGTTAGAAGGTAAAAGAAACGCACTTGTTGAAAAAGATCAAGAGATAAATAAACTGCACATCGAACTGAAGAAATCTGTTGACAAACTCGAAAGCAGGAATCCAGCGAGCTGCATTGCCAGGGATTCGTCGGGGGTGCAGAATGTTACCCTCTCGAAGGGGTATACTTTTGAGGTCCTTTGTAATTCAGATATCGCAGGTCATGGGTGGTCCGTTATACAGCAGAAAATCAATGGCGGCGTGGACTTCTTCAGGAACTGGGAGACATACCGGAATGGGTTTGGGGACTTCTGGGACGGGGACTTCTTCCTCGGCCTGGAGAAGATACACAGATTGACTACTGAACAACCCAACGAACTTTACATTCACTTGACCGGGTTCGATGGCAGTACATACTCTGCCAGTTACGACGAGTTCGCCATTTCGGGAGAAGAGGATAAATACCAACTGAGCAAGTTGGGTAAATTCAATAGTACAAAAACAAACCAATTGAGATACCACAAAGATATGCGATTTTCAACATATGATCAGGATAACGATGTTGATGATTCTAATAACTGCGCAGCAAATTGGAAAATAGGCTTTTGGTACAGGACCTGTGCTGAAAGGTAAGCTTGTTTTTACCCACATTATTATATCTGAAATTATATTTTATTTTCAAACTGATAGCGTTTTTTGGAGATCTTATAAACTACTGAGCCACGTAAGGATGATGATTCGGCCCAAAGAGGCTTCGCAATACAATTAAAATCTTTTTTTAATATTCAATTGTTTGTTTAGATATGTCCACTTAACTTTTCGATTATGAGCTTAGTAAAAGCCAATTTCAATTTAAAATAAAGAGCATATAAAAAATAAAACCAAGACTTGTAGTTGCCTAGTTCGTTTAGTTCTGTATAACCTTCAATCCCCCTACTACCCTCTCTCCATCATTTTTCAGCTTTAAGCCATTTGTCAAGCCAACATGGCATGGTCCATAGAGCCTAGACCAGATAACTATGTCGAAATAGCAGAAGCACCTAAAAAGTCAACTGGCAAAACAGAAATGGCATCGAAACAGAAATTTAGACACATTCATCTGCCTACGTTACCTATCCCCAAATCCACCGACCTCAGTGAGAATTTATAGGCAATGGCGGAAAACAACAACAGCGCGAGCTTCACTTGAGCGCAAACAGTGCCTGCCAAACGTACAACAACAACAGTCCGAGTGGGGAGAAAAACAATGAAAAGTGGCAACTGCAAAATAAAATTCAATGAGTCGCATAGGCCAAAATAACCAAACAGTTTGGATACCCTGTAAATTGGCAACAGAGTGGCAAGTATTGGCCTGCACGGAAAGTGACTGTTTATTATATTAATATATTATTATATATATATATTATATATATATATATATATATTATATAATACTATATCATTTTATTATATATTTATAGATATTGCAAGCTCGCCTTGCAGTCAAAAAATATACAGGGTGTCATAGAGCTAGCCTACTCTCACGTGTATACCCTGCCAGCCTAATATCTGGTTCAGGAATTTACTGGGTATTATGCACTGTTAGTCCCCCATCTACCTCTCCTCATTCTGTCTGTCTCTTTCTCTTTCTGTCAACACAGAATTGTTTGCAGAAGTCGCCATGAAAAGCAAATTAAGCCGTCAAGCAAAACTGAAGCATAGCCAAAAACTAACCTATGCACCTATGCACCATGCCACGCCCACAAAATAAAATGAAAAAACCCAAGAGGGCGTACAGTTTTTACACAAACTGTTTGTACGAAATTCGTAAGAGAAAGAGAGAGAGTGAGAGAGACAGAGAGAAGTACAAATGTGCGTCGCAGGCACAACTTTCAATGAGTCGTGGGGCGGAGGTAGGTTAACTCTTCAGCATCACTGTCTGGCCCCCTCTGCCATCACTTAGCCTCAGCTCGACCCCCGTCTAGCCATGTTTAAGGGTTTAGATGCGCACGGAATGGTAAAGTTGCCAAACTTTGACAGGTTTTCGCTCGCTTTTCCCGGGTTTTCTCGGCCAAAAATTTCAGTTTGGTAATTGCAAAATTTGTGCGACTGGCGCGTTGCAGATAATGGAAACTTTTGGTGCCGAGTTAATGCCACTCGAAATTGACAAGAAGGGGGAAGGGGAAGAGTAGTAGTAAGGGAATCGACTACCAGGTAGAGCAAAAGTTTTATTAAGAAACAGCTGAAAATGCGACATTCGCTAGCGAATTATTTGCGTATTTATGCTAAGAGTTTTTGACCCTTTGGGGTTTGCGTGTGGGTTCCCCTAGGACTCAAAACTTTGTCGATTGGCTTTTCGGGGTAAGCTGCAAAAGTTTCCTTGGCGAGCTTTGACAGCACCCTCTTCTCGGTACGGCGAGTTTCGAACTTAATCTCACTGGACTTAGGGTTGATAGATGAGTTGGAACATTGAAGACAGAACTAAGATTTACATACCTGCAATGAGAAGAAGAGAGGGATTTAATTAGAACTGGTAGATATACCATATATATAATCTATATACATATTATCTGTACACTCTATATTCAATATATATATACTATATATAGTGAGTTCCCTGTCCTATAACTTCAACCTCAATTCAGGCTATAAACATGTTCTGCCTTGCCTCAAATTTGGAGCATATTCACAACGTTCTCCAGACGCAAATGCAGCTGCCTTTCTACACTGCAAAGTTTCATCTTGATATTACAATTTGCCCAGTTGCTTATTAGAGAACCCGCCCCACAATTGGCAACAAGTATGATACAGTGACTGCCAGCAGCTTTCGCCTAATGCATTTCGAAAGTAACTGCATAAAATCGCTCAATTTGCTGTCCTCAGCAGGAAAAGAGGGAGTAAGTGAGGGGAGGCAACTGTTTTCTTGCCTATTTACTGCCCACTTTAACCTAATTTCATTAGAGCGGAAGAAGAGTGTGAGGCGGGAGACGAGAAAACTTTTACCTGTCGTTGCTAACTCAATTAAGCGACGACCCCAAAAATACATGGAAGGAGATACAAATCCAAATGTAATAATAAAACAGGCTTCTGAACGACGAGTCCAGTCAAACCTCGCACTCTCACTCAGAGCAGGAGAGCAGTAAGAGAGGCATAAAGAGAGTGGTGTAAAGGGGGAGAAGTAGAAGCAAGGGGAGTGCGAGATGAGTTCCACATGCATGTCAAGTGTCTGCGACTTCTTCTCCTTCTACTCTCCCTCTTCATCTTCGCACATAAAAATCCAATTTTCGTAATTAAAAAAAATAAAAGCTATGCGAGGAAGAAGAAGAAGCAGCTGCCTGTTTCTGGGTATCTTTGGGTCTTGGGGTCTTGGGGATATGGAACGGGGCATTGCCGCCGGACACAGCAAAACGAGTCTCATCTCATTAGAGCATAAACAAACACACACGCACTCGTCACAGTAGCGAAAACACTTGAGAGCTCGAATAATAATAAAAACTGAATAGACAGATATACAAACTGTATACAAATATAGTGTACATATATATGTATATACAGTCTCGTTTTAAATCGGAAACCGACGCATAGTGGCGACAATAAAAACACCAACTATGTAAAATAAACAAAAGAGCAAACAGAATCGAGCTGCCCTTCCTACAACACTCTCCCTCTTTCCCTCTTCTTCTCTACCTCCCTCCCTCCCTCTCTCTTCTACACATTTATCGCATGTGCTAAAGCACTTCTAAATCGCATATCATCGCCTTGGACGAGTGGACCCATGGACGCCATCATCATCAACAATGGAGCTGGACAAACTGTGACGGGCGTCGTTAAAACGCTAAGCACGTTTTTAATTATCTTACGCTGTGAGTGAGAAAGAGATGTAGATATGCATAGTAGAAAAGAGAGAGAGAGAGAGAGAGAGAGAGGGAGGGAGAGGAGCTTGTGGCACCCCTGGGAGTTACGCCTGAAGAGGCAGCTGGGATTTGCAAAGTGTTCAACATGACCCAAGGCTGAGTTTAGAGAGAAGAAAAAGAAATGCAGTTCAGGGAAAAAGTGTGAAGAAAGAGAAGAAGAGAAGGAAGAAACTAAGCTAAATTCTTGAAATTGAAAAGGTTGAAGAAGAGAAAGAAAGGAGTAAGGTAATATGAATATGAAATGTATGGTATATAAATGCTTTGTGTAAATGCTTTGAAGAATATCATATATTACTCTCTGTAGACTCCCCCAGTACCCTCAATAACCTTTCCTATTCATTTCCCTATAAAAAACTTAAATTTTAAATAGTTTCTTGACCAATTGCCTGCAATTCTTCACTCTACAGTCCCATATAACATACGTTTTTATGAGCCAACCTTTGCTAAGGGCAGGGCTAAAACCTTTTGGACACATAAAAAGTATAACAACCTTGGCGAATCATCAAGTAAGCTTTATTTCGAATATAATAATAAAGAACCAAGCAAAGCTCTGTTGAAAAAGAGACAGAGAGAAGGAGAGAGAGTGAGAGAGAGAGAGAGAAGGAAAAGGTTATCTCTGGCACTCTGAAAATTTTGATTGCATTTTGATGGCTTTTAATCAGCTTAAAAATTAGTAGCCAAAAGGCTGGCTATAAAATGTGCCGTGTGTATATAAAGGTAGTACGAATACGTGCTCTATATGCATGGTACTATATCCAGTATGGAGTATGTATTTAATTTTTATCGTGCTGCAAGATTATTATATTTAAGCATGGAAAGCATAAAAAATCCTTTTTATGATATGCAAAGCATTTTGATAATTTGCTGTAAATAATAAAGTGAGCACCAGAACAGGATGCGCCTTCGCCCGTAAAAGGAGACCAAGTCGGAGCCTCAGTCATGTCATAAAGAACACTTAAGCAGCGTCTTGAGGAAGAGATGGAGAGCAGAAGAGTGGGGAGGGGAAATCATTTTCATTTTCATTACAAGCTCATGTAAATTGACACGTTTCGTTATGAAGATGCAGGCGGATTCCCTTTTGGCCTGTCAACTCTGGTAACAATACGGGGAAGGAAAGAGAAGGATGAAGTGTGTGAGGGAGAGGAAGAGCTGGTTTCAAGGGAACTTGCAACGGAAAGCTGCGTAGCGTATCATGCTCGCATCATGCCACACATTGTGGTCGAGCATGCAGGGCGTTGCAACATGATATGATATGTATGTGGTAAGTGTTGTAAGTGCAGCAGAGAGGCAGCACCCGCAACACAACAACAATCGCAAGCAGCTCTCCCTCTCTCTCTCTATATATATATATATATAGTAGAGGAGCTGTCTACAGATACTTGTTGTTGTCGGTTGACAGTCTGTTGTTGTTGTTGTTGGTGATGGTGTTGCCACAGTTATAACAGCATCAGCTAATCATTGAACCGATATAATGTGAAGATGGAGAGTTTATTGGTTTAACTTTGGAACTTTGATGAAGAACACAAGAACTTGAGCAAGGTTCTATTTATATATAGACCTATATTACCTATAAGTATGTACCCCAAGAGCTAATCTACAAGAAGAGAAGGGATCTTTATGGAGTGTATAATTTTTGATTTCAGTTAGGTTCCAGTTAGGCACCAGTAAGGCTCCAGTTGGGCACTAGTTAGGCACTAGTTAAGCACTAGTTAGGCACTAGTTAAGCACCAGTTAAGAAGACTCTAATGATTCTTCTAAGATGTAATTTCTTATATCTATATATACATATCTTATATCTATTAGTTCTCTCTTTACTGATGCCACAACTGAATCATAAGGCCTTCTTCGAGGCTTACCAAATGTATTTTCTATCTGCATATACCTTTTCAATTCTTGAACAGAACTCAACTAATTCATTTCTGGCGAGCTTTATCAATAGTTATTTATGCAAAGAAACTTAAGAAAACATATTCAACATCTTTCCATTTCTAATTTAACAACCAAGTTAACTTAAGCTGAACTCTTGCGCTGCTAAGCTCTTTACAGCGTTGACCGCGAGTGTAATTTCCCCATACATACCGTAGAGTTGGTAACTGCAACTGGCATTTCTCCTATACTTAAAGTCTTCAATCTGCAACTGTTTTTTTACTGGCTTCCAGTTGGCTAATTGGTATTGTCTTCGTCTTGGCTTGGCCAGTTGCCACTTCAACCTTAAACGTTGCAGCATTGGGCTGGGCTGAAGAAGCTGCCCACATGCCACATGCCCCATCATTTATAACTGTCAACAGTTTTGTGGCCGAAACGGAAAGGAACATGCAACACAAACTAATATTTAAGCCATCAACAGTGACGAGAGGCTGGCTCTGACCAAGAGACAGACTGCCACGTTGCATGCCCCTCCCCCCCTATTGGTTACTGGTGCGGTTGCAACTGCAGCTAGACAAACAAATTATTGCCACTGTCAATAGACGCGCATTTCTGTGCCAACAAAATTGCCAAGAAGCTAGCTAGACGAAGAAGAAGTGGAGAACGAAGAGGGAGAGAGGAAGTAGTCGAAGCAAGGAAAATGCAGCTCGGGAAAACAAGTCAAACAAGGAAAAAGGCACCCACAGTTTGCGGACTTGCCACAGTTGCACGAACGTTTGTTTGACAGACTGCCAGCGAATTTCAGTTGCAAGTTTTATCTGCCTCTCTCTTCCACTCTCTGCCTGTGAAAACTGTGCAAATTGCTGAGAAGCGAGAAGAGAGCAGCGATAGCAACAGGCGATTCCCTTGGCTAATCATTGCAATTGCCATTGGAATTGAAATTGCAATTGCAGTTGCCATCGGAATCTGTATCTGTGTAGGGGAATTGCAATTGCAGCGTGCTGGCAACATGTTGCAGCAACACTGTCTGCCACGCTGCGCATTTGCTTTTCAATTTAAGCTTATTTTATTTTACCCTGTAGACAATACAATGGGATATTGTGCTTAAAGGGAACAGAGAAGTCTGGCACTGAGTATAAGGTGTTTAGGAATATAGTTGGAATATATATCATATCCAGGTCTGTTACAGGGTGTCTTCATTATATATCGAGTATGAAACACAAGAAATGTATCATTGAACAGCATATTGGGCATACAGTCTGCAGAGGGTAAAGATGATAATAATAAAAGAGTTATACATATTTCTTATTGTCCATTACACAGTATCTTCTAGTCTTTACATTAAAATTTGTATGCCGATTTGCTTTTAACCTTAGTTGCGTATTTCCTTTTTCAATTTCTACAAAAATGCATACTCTAGAGTATCACAGTGTCCAATACAGTGTATACATGACAGTGCATAAGAAGATCGTATGGGAAATAACTTATTTAATAGAATATTTTGAATTCTCTTTGATGTCTTTAAGTTCTTAAACTTCCAAAGTTATGAATCTTAAATATACCCAAACACATTCTAGGGTATCTCACAGTCACTGCCAAGTACATCCTTTTTATGTAAATTGTCTAAGCGATCGCAAAACATTTTTACTTTGTTGCAGTTTTCAAAATTTCCTCTATTTCTTTTTATTTTTTTGGGATGTTGCCTGAGGACATTTATGAAATATGCACGAAAAATGGCCACTGTGTCTGTATCTGTGTGTGTGTGTATGAATTGACGCATAGTTTGGCAGCTAACTAGCTCTTTTTTTTGGCTTGTTTGTTTGTCTGTTTTGCATCCTGCGGCGCTTTTCATGTGTTTGCCAAATTATTGTGTTTTTCTTTTATTTTTTGGATTTTTTTTGGCACTTGGACTAAAAGTTGTGGGCAACAGAGCGCAAATGAATTTAGATGGCTTAAACGGGCTGCGAAATAGAAAAATACTGTTCATATTTAATAATCATCCAGAGAAAGCTTTAAAGAATATTTGCAAAATTCAACAAGTCAAACCAAAATTCATTCCAGATTAAATTCGCATTTAATTCATATTTAACTGCATTAGGTAGTACCCTCAATGCAGTTGAAATCTTCGATAAAATAGTATCGATTGCCATAACGGTACTCGTGCTGGGTGATATCAAAAATTGTAGAGTGACTATTTTGATATCTGCGAAAATTCATGGTATTTAACCCATATTAGACAAGGCAAATTGATTTCAGACACACGCCCCGACATCGACTACGATACCAACGGCCATTTGTGGCACTACGAGGCCCATTTATCGCCATCGTTTATCGGTTTCCTTTTGCCTTCTCTTGCGCCTTTGCATAGCTAATTTCCTTTCAAGATAAAGTCATAGACACAAATGGCCATAAATTACGCATTGCTCTCTGGCTACGGCTCCGACTTCGACTTCGACTGTGGCATTTTTGTTTATCGCCAAAGATACAAATCGATAAGCGGGCTCGATTGCCTCTAGATAGGCATGGGGCCGAGAGCTTTGACTGCGGCAAATCGGCGTGCTTTCACTCAACGATAAATAATATAATCAAAGCATATTTGCAATCGATGCAAGGCTATCGCGGCTCTTTAAGCGACCGACTTTAATTGTAAATAGCCTTAAAAGGGGCAAGAAACTAATGGTATAATCATTCAAGAAATACCCTGTAGTCAAGTGATATGGTAAGGGTAACATGGTATAGGTTTACCCCACAATACCCTAAAGCTGGCTGGAAGGGAGCAAGACATGAAGGATTATACTTTATATAGCATCTCTTTCCTTTACTAGGCAGCACAAACCTGCGTCTAACACACTTTGCCGTTTACAGGGTAGCAAAAACTTAAATCTAAAAACAAGCAAGTCGACTCTATTAATGGCTCAACATTACAATAATAATCGTCCTATAATGGACGATATCCATAGGCGTTGCCCCGTCAACCAGTTGCCATTTAAGGTCGTTGCAACTGCAACATGGTCTGCAATTTTCACTTGATGTATTGACAGCTCGAAACATGCAACATTGTGCTGCACCAACGGCAGCAGAGTAACCCAATGCGACCACAAAATATGTTGAGACTTGGCCAAAACGGATGTAAGCAAATATTTTATCTTCCTCTCGTTGTCACTCATTCTCCCCCTCTCTCTCTCTCTCTTTCTGTCTCTTTCTCTGTTTCTCACTGTTTGCCAGGCTGTCCGTCCCTACTCCAATTAAGCTACCATTCTGCCACAGCACTTGATTGTTTTCACACCTGCAGTGAAAAAGACATGATAAAGGTACGAAATTCTCTTGGAAATCGAAAGTACAGATGCCCTTACTGCACTTTCTTCTACTCTTCACTCTTCTTGTTAAAGCCTGAGCATTATCTTTATAAAAATAGACAATATATTCAACTCCCCGAAAGATTCTTTTAACTTTTGTGTAGTTATTGTGCTGGTATAAAAGAAAGCTGCTCTTTTGTTTTTCTTTCATTCCTATTATATTTTATTGGAGGTCGTTATAGCGCATATCAAAAGAACCCAAGAACGAGGGAAGTACTACAAAATTCACTTAACTTTTTGTGCATCTCTTAACGAAGGACATTTCATCGAGTGCTAAAGCCGATCATAAAGTTATTATGCCTCTTGGCAAAGGAAGAAGAACGTATAAAAAACAGAGCATAAAAATGCAATGCGGGCTTTTTTTTTTGAACAGACCGAGCTCACTCTACAGACTCGGGCAGAGCCACCAGTGGCAATTCATCTCTGCGTGTCCATCTGAGCTGCAACTTCTTCGCCAGCTCTCCTTCTACTCCTCTCCCTTTGTTACTCCATTTGTGTTTACCTCGTTCGGCATGCATGCGATAGATCATCTCCACACGAGTCTCCTGCAGAAGGTAGCAGCAGAAGTAGACAGACCCTCGCAGTGTCTTGGTTTGTGCAGAAATTTTAATTAAATTAAACTTTACTTTCAGACACGTGTCGGACTCTGGCCAGGCCTGGCTGACTGTGTGTTTGGTTTGGCATACGCACTGCCAGCTTACCCACAGTGCCGCATCCACTGTCAGAGGTCGCAATCGTATTCGCATCCTCACATTCGCATCCTCTCAATCTCATCACACATTGGGACAGCCTACAGAGTTTTACGACACTTTTTACTCTTCTTTTTTCTCTCTACTTCCCTCTCTTACTCTCGACAACAACAACAACTTGTTATTCAATTAAATTTGTGCCCTGTCTGTGTTTTAATTGCATGAAAAATGCTTTTTAAGAGTTTGCTTATGTGCAGAGTGTTCTCTCTCTCTCTCTTTCTCATATTTGAGGTATGACTAATTGATTGGCCCGTGATTGTCAGAGCTTCTCCGCAAATTGATGGAAAATTCTCTAGAAAGAATAACCCCGCCGCAAAAACCACTCGAAATTCTAGTTATGATTTTTGTAACCACACGAAATGCAGCACTTTGTGGCGTAGCGAGTTGCAGGTACAATCGGACTGAGAATTAGTTGAAGCACATACGTATTCAGATTGTCATTGTGAAAAACTGAAACTAATTGTCAAGTGTTGGTGGAACTACTTGAGTACTACTTCTAATTGTTTATAGAAAATGAGATAAACTCGTTCAATGTGTAGCTTTTCTTTTGTAGAATTTAAGTTTGCAGACTGCGATAGTTTGAAATACTATCCTATATATAAAACAAATATGTAACTGCTGACTTGTGGTAGTTTTAATAGTTGAAATCATACTTTTATTCAATTAGCTTATTGAAAGGAGTTTCTTTTGGTAACATATATTATATTATAAATATATATCAATACATTCCTGTCTTTATTTTTGTATCTGACTTAAGTATTTCGCTAGTTCGTTTAAAAATGATTACAAAATGTTTTAAATTGAATTGCTGCTCGATAGTTTTACGATAAATTTAAAAATGTATTTAGCCTAAACCTACCAGGTAATTAAGCTTTTATTATAATAACATTTACTATACATATATCATATACTGACGAACTACTTCCACAAATTTAAATTTGATCTGTTTATTTTCGCAGATTTCTAAGAGTTCAGTAGTTGTGATACTATCGTTTTTAACTTGCTTGCGATAGTATTATTAAACAACAGCTAGTATTGTTTGCAAAACAAAATATACATATTTAAATATTACTCTACATATACGTCCAACTTCATTCCTCATTTGTAGGCTATACTGTACTCACAAACACGCCCTCAATCAACTCCAACTTGCTTATCTTTGCATATTCATCGCATTCACTCTGCTATTACAGCACAAATATTTGACCTACAAAGACCTTTTCCAACTTTGTGAACTCACTTCACACAGTGCACACCGAAAGTTATCGTGCCAGTTGGCCCTTTGGATGACATTTCGTACTCCTCCTTGTGGCCCAATGTTTTTACTATTGTTGTGGTTCCTACGAACGCAACCCACATGAGCTAACACAATTTGGTCACGATTTAAGCGACGCACACGCCAGAAATTCATCAACAACATGCAAAGGTCCTCCCTCTGCTATCCCCCCTCCCTCCCCCCATAGCCCACGCCTCTGGCGTCGTGGTATTTCTCCAATTTGCCTGATAAGAAGCGTTTAGCTAAAAACATGCGCCAAATTACAGCAAATTTCTCAATGTAATGTGCACACAGTTGCCACAGTACTAGATCCGGATCCCCCCGCACACCCTTACACCCCTCCTGCTCATGTAGTTTTTATGGCGCATAAATCAAGAGCCTCCCGACCCGAACCGACCCCAATCTGAATCCATCACCGCCCTCCCCTTCTTCCCTGCAAAAGGTTGCATGTCTGTTATTTCGTCAACATTCGTATCGAACTTGTGCACAGAAAATTTACAGCCTCGTCACGCAAATCTAGATAGCAATAGCATGTGACTAGTCACAGTTGCACGACTGCTAGATACTCAGTAAACAATAGGAGTAAGCTTCTTATTAAAAAACTCTGTGGCTTATCTCCCCTTTGCCTCAGGCACTACAGGGTATTGCGAGAGCAATAAAAACTGCCTAGAAATTTGCACTTGCAACAAGATTCCATTTGACCTAATACCCACAAAAGCCGCAGCTGTCGTCCCAACTAGTTTCCCCTTCCGACTGCCTGCCCCCTCTACACTTCCCCCTCCCCATCACTCATAACGTTGACATTCACAATTTGACTCCTGCAGGGGGAAGGGGGAAAAACATAAGCTCACAAATCAGAAAACAGAAAATCACGAATCATGTTATCGCTGTGATTTGTCATCCGAGCCCTTCAGGCATATGTTGCAGTACCGAGTCCCAAGTACCCCCCTCTCTCTGGGCCTCTGTCGACCTGCCTGTCCTTATCTGGCACGTTCATTGTAATTAACGCTGTAATCAAATTGGAGCCCCATGTCAAATGGCCCTCATGACAGATCAGCATCAGCATCAGCAGCATCCAGTGAGTGCTACAACAACGTCAACTGTGCCCACAGTTTGGCCTTCTGCTAGTCAAACAACTTTGGTATGCCTCAGTTTCAATTGCTACAGACATGCACATCTCATCTCATCTTGTCTCATCTCAACTCTTAACCTCCTCTCTCGTCTCTCTTCGTACGTCTCATTTCAGCATGAAAATGTTGCCGAAGCCGATCCATCATCGGCCTCGACTACTCCACCATATCAGTTGGCGTTTCTTTCACTTGCTTTTCAGTCTCTTTCCCTCTCTCTCTCAGTCTCTCTCTCTCTCTTTTTAGCGAGGGTTTAAACTAGTTTCTCGACGATTTTGTGACAAATCAAACTGGTAAATTGTGAGCCTATAAATAGGATCTGTCAGCTTTCTGATTAAGCCGCATTTCCGACACACAACATCGCTTGCTAAATAAATCATATAGTTAAGAGAGAGAGAGAGGGAAACTTACAAGGCAGACCTAATAGTTGGGGGGAATAAGGTAGTATGACTGATATGATGAATAAATATGATATGATAGGATATAGTTTGGTATAATACTAAATATATAATAAGATTTTCAAACCAGTTTGTCAAGGAAATGAGAAAGTATTAGAAAGTATTGAAAAGTCTTGATATTGAATAAAGAATCAAGTTGGGGTGTTGAATTTGTTTTTTTATTATTATTATAGAAATATAGTTTGTTCTTTTCTTACAATTAGTCGTTTATATTACAATAGAAAGCTATCTAGTACCATAATTAAATATCCATTTGAAAGAGCCAATTTTATCAAGATTTAATGAGGTCTAAACTTATTTTTCTTTAATGGAAAGTTTCTTTTAAATATAATTCTATTATAATCCTTTGCACTCTTTATATAGCTTATTTCTTTCTTTATAGATTTAGATTTAGATTTTTTCTTTCTTCAAATACATAAATAGTTTTTTTATCAGTTAGATTAAAAATCCTCTACATATCTCGTTTCTTTCTTTCTATTAGTTGAGTTTAAAACTAAGTTAAGATATTCAAAAATAAATGCAAAGTTTCTTATAAATTTAATTTTATTATAAAGCAATACTTTGCAATTCTCTACTCTTTTTTCATTTTCTCTCTCTTTCTTGGTTACCTCTCTCTCTCTCTCTCTCTCTCTCTCTTTCTTGTTTCTTTCTTTCTATTAGAGTATACCCACTTCTGTGTGATGCTTCATTAAGCTGACAACTTTTAGTTTTGTATTAGACTAGTTTACTTCACATTCTGCCCACGCCGCGACGTGCTTGTACAGCGTCACTCTACGTCTCTCCCTCCTCCTCTCTTTCTCTCTCTCTCTCTCTCTGTCGTTGCTACTCTTCTCCTTTGCGGGTATTTGATTGCTCTACATATGCTGGTTGTACTATGCACGCTCCATAGTAGTCGTGATTTACAGTTATTTCAATTTTAAGTTGGTTCATTAGGCGGTCCGACTAAGCTGCGCACAGTTACAAATATCTACCTGTCTCTCTCTTCCTCTATCTTCTTCTCTCTCACTCTCTCTCCCTCTCTCCTTCGCACACTGGGTGTGTGCGTGTCTCAATGTCTATGTTATGATTGAAGATGATTACAAATGTCTTCTTATGGCAGTTGCTGCTCTTTTGCTGCTGTTGTTGTTGCCCCATGTTGCCTCAAGTTGCTGTTGTTGTTGTTTCTGTTCTTGCATATTTCCAACTCGACCATTTGTAGTTTGTGTCTGCGCTTAATTAATAGTCTCTGTCAGCATTTTTGAGCAGCGCATCCGACAGTTTGCAGCCGAAGCCAAATCATAATAATAATAGCAGCAGCAGCAGCAGGAACAGTTCCCCTAATGGTTCCCTAAGTATTTATTTATGGTTTAACCAGGCAGCATTTGCTATACACACGTAATGGAATTATGGCATGTGAGAATAGAACAAGAATCTCGTAATTGAATAGTTATAGCTGCGCCTTCAAATGGTTTTCCATAACAAAATCATTATAATTAGCTTTAACTGGAATGAAACTTTAGCCCGGTTAGGTCTTTCATTTCTAGAAATTGTAACGAAGCTAAGGGAATTATTTATAAGTGAACTAAAAAGGGTATTTCGCATTTCCCCTTATGAAACCGGTTATAAAACTGAACCTTAGTGTTGCTTGATCATTATTTTGATGGCAAAAGCTTTGCACAATTGATCTTTAAGTTCTCTTTTCTTTATTTTCATTGCCTGCATAAAGAATGAACTGGGGAAATTAAAATATTACTTTATAATATAATAATAATTATATGAACAATATTCTTTCAGTTTTTTAACATAGTTTTAAGTGATCACTGCACCAACTAAGAATAACAAATCATTCCCAATGATTTACTTCTTTCCCAAGATATCATATAGGAACAATATTCAAACAGTTTTATATTTTAAGTTTCTATAAAACATGACTAATCATGAAGACTAAGAAGTACAAATCATTGCTAATGATATTCTTGTTTTTTAAGCACTTCATACATTATAATTTAAGATCTTAGCTGATCTTAAGATCAATTTAACCATCAGCTTCCATGTGCCTCAATTCCCCTGCATAATTGTGAGAATCTGTTGGACATCGAAGTCACTTATGCGACTAAGACTTGCATGATACTCTGTAATTTATTGACAGGCTTATTAAGAGCATTGTCACCTGACATAATCTGCATTCGGCGCTAATGAAGCCCGAAGATGTTTAATGCATTCGGCATGTTTCGTTTGGGCCTTTTTAGCAGCTGTTCTCCCCCCATTATCATTTGTGAGGAAGCGTCTCTCTCTCTCTCTCTCTCTCAAATGTTTCTCGTTTCCTGCGAGCTCTTGCGCCATAAACCTTTAACAACTTCTTTATAAACCCGCTTCACGTCCCACACACACACACACACACGCACAGAGACAGTCAGGTAGCGAGTGTAGAGCTTATTTCCCCCCGGGATTACCAGCAAGTCCGAGCACACTGAGCATAAAATTTATGATTTGCCTTTTGGTTGCCTTTTCTGACATCGATGCCGAGTTGGAGTTGAAGCTGGAGTTGGAACTAAAGTTGGAGTCGGAAGGGGTGAAGAAGGTAGAGAGACGGTAGCCACAGCCAGAGCATTGAGTGGGGCGACATCGATTCGCGTTATACATTCGCCAGGGGACAAAATTGGAAAACAAGTTTCCATTTGTGGACTTTGGATACTGGAACTGAACTGGATCTTCTCGGCTCGTTTGCCTTTTAATTAGCAGCGTCCAAGTGCAATTGCAAATATCAAGTACGCTGGCCAAAAGGTGTTAACTTGCCCAACAGTCAATTGCAATTTGTATGTGTCCAACAGTCCACACTCAGTTGGGGAACTGTACAAAATGCTTTGACTTGATTT
Source organism: Zaprionus camerounensis (assembly GCA_018904165.1). NCBI lineage: Eukaryota > Metazoa > Arthropoda > Insecta > Diptera > Drosophilidae > Zaprionus > Zaprionus camerounensis. The sequence continues at coordinate 6,064,021 of JAEIFS010000479.1, forward strand.
TATTTATGGCGCGGGTCGCATCAACTTGCTTAGTTTATTGGCCCAGGGACTATTTAATACTATGTCAGTCGGCTGTAGGAGGCTGTTGCCAACTCGACCCTTTGCTGCAAACTTATTTATGGGCCAAGTTCTGCTTCTTCTCCTTTTTACTTTCGTGCTTTGTTGCCAATGTTTGCAATTGTCTGGCCAGCAGACAATGGGCATTATAAATTCATCAGACAGTCAGAGGGGGCCCCCCCTCTCCTCTCTTCCCATCTGCACTGCACTGCATAATGTATCTGATGCTGGAGCTGTAGCTGTACAGCTGTATTTGTATCTGAGAGATGCCTTTGGTCGCAAAATGGCGCAGCGCTTAGCGAACAATGCAAACAGTAAACAAAAAAGGATGTCTGCTTTGTGGTTGACATTTGTTTTCCCTGTCGTTGTCGGCTTGTTGCTTTTGTTTTTAATTGTGTCAAATTTTGTGGGCGCACAGCGGGGGGCGGTTGCGAAGGCGTGGCATAACAGTTGAAGCACTGCGGTAGGTGCAAAATCAAAAGGCATTTTACAAAATATTTGCAAAAGCCTTCAACAAAAACGGGGCCGACTGCCGCCACATTGTTTTCTGATCTCAATAGCTAGGATTATACATACAGCAGTGGGCGCTCAGCAGTGAGGTGCTAGGGGGCGTGGCAATTGGAACTAAGATTAAACATGCAACGGTGAGCAGCGCTAAACTGTATATGAGGGTATTTCTATGAGTGGATGTGTAGGTTAGAGTGTGTGTGTCACTGTGTGTTCCTATGTGTGCCTGGATGTTCCTATGTGTGCCTGTCTATGTGTGTGTGTGTGTGTGACTCTCTCTCTGTATGTTTGTTTGGTTTAGTTTCTAGTCTAGTTGCTTCACAAAAAGCAACTGAATCCGAACTCTTTATAAACAGGACAACAATCCCCAGGCATGAGAAATGGGATTTTGAGGTTAGGTTAGGTTAGGTGATGCCTCTAAGCCGAATCAGACTGAATCAGAGCGTATACGGAATTATTAGAAATAATGTTGCATGGAATAGGGACAGATTGAATAAACTATGGCAAATCCATTCTTAAATTGAAGAAAAGTAACAGAAAGTAAGGAAATATTACTTTAAGATGGGAAATATCACAGTTAAGGTGCTTAAAAGGTCTCCCTTTGAAGAATTGAGAACTTTTGACTTAACTTAATTATAATAGAAACCTTCTTAGCTTAGCTTGTATAGTATATAAAGAAATAAACGACGAAAGAACCAAAAAAAACCAAGAGAAGCTAAAGTAAACTTTGCGGACAAACTAAATTGTCAATTTAATTATACAAATCTAATTCAAAACTCTTTAAAAATGTTTATTTGTATTGATACTCTTAAAGTTAAGCTAAGATAAGCTTGTCTATAAGGCATATATATTTATATATAAAAATTAAAGAAATATACAACAAAACCTTCTTTAAAACAAAGTTAAATTCAACCTAATTCAATTGATTAAATTCACAAACTTTTCAGCTTCCCTCTCGCTCTGGCTTTATCGACTGTTTACTGTGCTAAAGGTGGACATGAAAAGGTGTCAACTGAATTGTGTGCTGGCCTTAATGCTGGGTGTGGTCGCCTGTCGGTCGGTTATTATGGCAGAAAGGTAATTTTGCCCGGTTTGTTGCGGTGCTCTGCACTGAACTGACATTAAATGCTTGTAATTAAATATTTTAACTGTCCGCACTTCCGTCCGTGTGTCCGTTCAAAAGGGGGCTTAGCACTAGCTAGGTGGACACATGTGACATACGTCGGAGTCTGCGAGTGTTGCCCGAAATCTGTTTACTGCTCATACCTAACTACAACCCACATGCGGCGACAACTTGTGAAATGGCAATGGAGTCGGCAAAGACAGTCGCCACAGTTGTCAGTCAACCCGGGGGGCAATCTATCAATGCGATAGTCGCCGAGAGTGCGTGGGTAGCTGCGTAAAATTAGATTGAACGGCAGATACCCTGTAAGTTTGGCAAGGCGAGAAAGGCGGAGACACAGAGAGAGTAAGAGTAAGACAAAGTATTTATAATAATTCTTTGAAACAATATAAGATGAGGAACATTAAGAAATGATTTTCGAATTTGTATTAAATAAACCTTTAAGTTTATAGTATAATATTGGTAGAGTATAACTAAGTTATAGTTAATTTACGTTTAGGTATTAAAAGATCATATATCAGTTTTAGAAACATAAAAAAGAATATTGATTAACATTATTTAAGTATTTTTCAATCATTTAGAACATGTTAGAGCGTCATAATATCAGTTATTTACTCATTATATTTTCTTTTTATTTCCATTTAACATTTCTCCAAATTTCCCTTATAATTACTAATTATTTAATTGAATTTTTTATTATATTTCTCCTTTACTTCCAATAAAAATCTATCCCAAGTTCCCTAATTTTCCACTTAGCTTTTATTACATTATATTTTCCCTTCATTTGATTTGTCCTCAAGTTCCCTTATTATTCCTATATTTCTCCTCTATTTCCATTAAACATCTCTCCCGCAAGTTCCCTAATTTTTCTAGAGTATTTTGTTGCTGTTCATTCAACTGCTTTTCAGCTACTCTTGTCTGCTTAAGGTTTGAAGTAACATTAAAAATGTTGTTTACAGTTTCACTTTCAAGTTGCCGTTGCCGGGGGACAAAGGAAAAGTGGATAGGGAAAGGCAACATGTCCTGTTAAACACTTCTGCTGTAGTTGCCCCACTCGTTGTTGTTGCTGCTGCTGTTGATGTTGCCACTTAGTTGTCGTCGTCGTTGTTGTTGCTGTTGTTGTTGCTGTTGTTATCGTCCTGTCCAGTCACTCAAAGCTGGCGAAAGGCGAATAGAAAATAAATAGCGCAAAAACGTTGAAGAGAAAAACAAGAAAAAGCTGAGAGAGAGAGAGAAAAACTGTTTCCCTTGGAGTCTTCTGGTAATTTTTATGGATTTACAAGGATTTAATACAATTGCTAGTCTGTGTGTGTGCATGTGTGTGTGTGTGCTTAAGTATCCGGAAGTTTCTTTTGCTGCCTGTAAATTAATTGAGTTGAAATTGTTGTTGTTTTTCCTCCGGTGGAAACGTACGGAAAATAAATAAATAATCATCATCAGTTGGGCTTTTATTGGTTATAAATTGAACAATTCAAGCGGAAAATATTAAGTGGATTATAGTTTTAATGCCTACGGGGCCCTGGACACAAGCCTCGGTTATTTGTTAAAGGACAATAAATTGTGCACAGATAGCAAAGGGAGACGTAACGAAGAGTGAGAGAGAATAAGGACGTGGAGAAAGTGAAACTGGATTTTCTCATTGCTGACCTTTATTTTTGTCTTCCTCGCCCTCCCCCCCCTCTCTCTCTCTTACGCAGCCCAAAGCCTTGGCTACTAAATGATTATGAGGCGACTTCGTGTAGCTGGAAGATTAGTGCAAAGCTCTGAATGCTGATAATGATAAATGCGGGACAAAGAAGAAGAACAAGAAACAAGAGCAAATGACCCGAAGGTCGTGTCGGAGATAGGACTAAGACTTGAGCTAAGCTCGACGAGTCAAGTTCATAATAACATTGAAGGAAATTTCCAAATAAACTATGAATATTTATATAGCTGCAAATTAAGCTGATTTTGGCAACAAAATAAAACAGAACAGAAGGCTACCTTCGGCAATAATACAAACGTTGCTAAACTAGTTATATATATTATATTAGTCATATATATTAAAATTAATTCAAAAATTCAAATGCAGAACTTAATATTTGTTTACAGCTGTTCATTTAAATTTTAAATGTCTTAATAAAAACAATTTAAAATTTAGTAGAAAATAAAGAACATAATTAAAGCAAAACTGGAGTTGGGTCTTGTTATTCTATTGTTCCATTTGCAGCTAAATATATGTGTAATAAATTCAATTTTTTTTAAACTTGCACAGCATATAAAAAAGGCTGATATCTTCTTTGAACAGAGGTGAAGAACAAGAAGCATACACGACATTAAGATACCCTTCGCTCTGCCACAAGAAAGAAAGAGGCAGCCCGACAACATTTCAATTGAATTAGTCAAAGATAATCGTGATCCTTCAAGGATATCTGACATATGCAAAGCCTTTGCTTTTTCCCTCTTCTTCAGCTTCTTCTAAAAGAGCCTTCGAAAAGGATTGCAGAGATTAGGAGCACACTTCGGAAGTGGAAGGAGGGAAAGGGGTGTAGACAGTCGACAATCAATTACAGATTCGCCTCGCCGGTTGCCTTTCATTTCCATCAATTAAAAGGCCGCCCACAGAGATGCCTCCTAATGGCATTCAGTCAATGAATTATCCCGCCTGCCAGCCTACATATAGCCACTCCCCCCTCTCCTCTCTTGTTTCGTCGGGCGTCAAAATCGTTTCAAATGAGGCTTTTAATGGTTTTACGATTTTCCATATAACAACAAACGGAGACCGCAAAATGAGTTCACGAATATTGGCAAAATGGTCCGTTGTCCTTTCGCGCGCTCTTTGATTAATTTATTTTCGGGCAGCCTGTTTACGCTTCAGGGATGTGTGTGTGTATGGGAGGGGGGGGGAGGGGAAAGAAGGGGGCGTGACTGGCTGTCTACACATATAATCGACAAATAGGGCAATGGCCCCGCATCGCTGTCAGTGCGTAAACTTAATCCCGACCGTTTTAAAACCAGACCTAAGTGGACTCACTCCCACACAGCCTTTCTCTCTCTCTCTCTCTCTTTTCATTTCTCATTCCTATAAACAATTCGACACTAGACAAATTGGCAAACTGACGCAGGAGCCGCGCTTGAACGGTTAATGAAACAGTTGAAAGATTTAGCCGGCATTGCCTGCGGTTCGCTTTGGGATTCGGCTACGGGTTTCGAATTTCGGGTTTCAGTTCGAATTTTGGGATGCAGGTTGGGGAATTCTATTGAGAATTGTTGTGGCATTGGATTACGCAAAGAAAAAGAGAGACAGAGAGAGACAGAGAGAGGGAGAGAGAGGGCGAGCGCAAATTGTGCAAATGTGAATAGAAATCGGTTGAATATCTTGTTTACAATTTGTTCACCTTTATTCAAAGATTTGCCGTACTTTCATTTAAGCTTTCGTTTGTTTGCAGCTTTATTCTTTATTGATAAATATTTTATGAAATGTAATTCATATTAAATTACGGGTATTCTAGAATGAATTGAATCATGCACTTTATGCATGGTTATACTTTGTAAAGCATAACTTGAGCTTTCTCTTGGTCTTTAATCTTTGAGTTTTTCCATATTATGCAATAGTTGTAGATGTTGCTGCCTTTTCACTACTACAACATCAATAGTACTAAGTCTCTTCTCTGTCTTCAATTCCACTTCTATTCTATTTTAATAATATCCTCAGCAACTTCTTCAACTTCAATCTTTCTCTATATCTGCGCTGCATTTGCCGGCGCGCCTTTCATTGGCTTTATGAAGACATTTACAACAAGTTTCCATGCAACACACACCCTGAACTGGCATTAACAAACAAACTAATCTACCGCACAGAGACACTGTCAGTGCCCTCCCGTTCCCCCTTCCTCTCCCCTCTCTCCCTCGTTCGCCCTTGCAGCTTTTCTTTGGCCATTTCCTTAGCTACAATCTGCAACAAGCTGCTAAATTTCGCACGCTGCTCTGAAAAAAGGCAGCGCAGCCACTCGAGATGTGTTTCCCGACAATGCTGTTGCTGCTGATGATGATGATGAGGACGGGGATGAGCAAAACAAGAGCAGAGAGAAGTGTAGAGAACAGACAAAGACCTGAGCAAAGTGTAGCTGGCAGCTAGATACATATGTATGGTATGTATCTGTAAGATACTCTGTGCGGGCCAAGGCAGAAAGAAGTGTGAATTATCCTGCCTCAAAGTATTTAATGCGCTTTGCAGCAGAGAAGGCACACAGAAGGGGCAAAGGACAAGGCAATGAGGAGAGAAAGAGGAGGATGAGAGAGAGAGAGAGGCATAATAACAACAATAACATTCGAGGCATTCGATCATCAGTCACAAAAACAAACAGAGAAAAATAAGAACGATGGCAGGCAGGGGGAGTTAAATAAACAGTTTCGAAAATAACTTGTGGAAACTCGAGCCAATAATGATGAAGCTGAAGATGATGATGACGATAATGTTGCTGCTGCTGCTGATGATGTGAACGAAGGGGAGAAGGGGGAGAGGAAAGAGGAGCAGACTGGCATGCCGCAAAATTAATTATACGCGTACAACGTGAAAATGCGTTGAAATATCATGGGGAGCAGGACTCAGAGGGGGTGAGGTGAGGGGACAAGGGGAAAGGTTATTAAGCGTTACCTCGTTTTCGGCTATTGGAATCACGAGTCTGCAGTATAAGCAGGCATTACAAATTGCAGCACTCAGTGGGAACAGGCAGGGGGGTGGGGGAACTGGTTTCACCAGAAGAAAGCCAAACAAAAGACCAGAAGAACTGGAGACCCAAAGAGCTGAAGAGCTGCAGCAGTGAGGCATGTTGCTCATGCAACATTTTACCTGCTCTTTAGCAGGTAGAGAACCCGATACCGAGCACACAGGCTGACACAGGGTGACTCGACTCATGTCGACTCCCTGTGGCGCTGAATGGTGGTTGAAATTAATTCCACTGCGCAACAGGATATGAATTCAGTTCGGTTCTTTTCTGCGTCTTCAGCAATAAAGACATAAAGGGAACCTACAACACAAGGTTAAACTGACCCAGTTGAAATGTGATGTGCAGTATCAGGTATGACATAACGGCTCTGTATGCCAGTCATATAACAGTTTCATACACAACTATTACAAAATTCGAAGAACAAAAGCAAAAATTGATGTGGAATCAATCGAATTGAATGTTATCTTGCTCTCAATCTACAGAAACAGTTAAGCCAGTCAAGTTCTTATCTTGTTTCTCAGTGTGTTTTGAATTTGGTTCTCCTCTACTTTGCTTTGCTTCTTCTGTTTTGATATCTCTCTTTCTCTTTTTCTCTCTTTCTGTCTCTCGCTCTTCTATCATTGTAAAGACATCACAGAAACTGAAGTTTACAATCTTAGAGCAGATCATACGAAGTAATATTGTGTTGCCTTTTGCTTTTTAGTTCTTTGCATAAGTAGAGAAATATTCAACTTTGGATATATGTATGTATGTTCTTAACTGGTTGCTATAGCTATAAAGATATTATATATTTCCTAGTTATTTAGCTCGATTCCTTTCATTCCAAGCTTTAAATTCATCATTTCATGCTGGTGAACCTTTACTTGGAACTTGTTTATAGGTATTTCACAATTGTTTACAACAGTTTTTTATCTTGGCTTACTTTAATCCAATCTAATAACTTCCTTAATATTTTACTACTCATTTACCTCGATTCCTTCTACAAAATCATTATAAAATCTGTATCAAACTTTTAAATTTCTGGCTCATCTTTATATATACATAGATTCATATTGAGATGTTTTTATGCTATATTTCTATATATTGTATATATTGATATTCTGCTTCCTAATAATAATCTATTAATTTTATACCTTTCAATTTCATTATTACTTTAATTATTACTTTCAGTATTACTCAATAGTAATTTCTATAGTCAAATTCTATAATTAATTCTATAGTCAAAGTTGGTCTAGATCTTTTTAATATTTCATATTTATTCATATCAATATCTTGTTTACTCTAAGACATTGGCAGTGTTATTTATACCATATATCGTTGTTTTGCTTTAGCTCTGTTTGCTTTATACTTTACAGTAACATATATTATTGGGAGTCTCTCTCTTTTTATCCTCTTTCTACTTATTACATACGAGTATTATTTGAAGTCTCTCTTTTCTATCCTCTTTCCAGTCACTTTGCCTGATCTTCTATGATAATTTCTTTGTATTGAATACCTTATATCTATATCTGTACATTCTGTTTTCTACAGCTCTTCTAATCTATTGCTCTTATTCCTTTATGTTTCTTACTTATTCCACTTTCCACAGTCAAACCTCACTGTATTTTATAGTTAACATAATCAAATTGTTATACGCATAACTGCAGCCTACATTCATTTGTTATACGTTTATATTTTACAGTCACATTTAAATTCCCTCTTCATGTAATCTTTAGTCACAATTCCATTCCCTAGCTATATTCATCTAATTTCCTTTCGTTCCATTCTTATAAATAGCTTTTAAATCCGCACTCACCTTGCCGCCAACTTTGAGCTCATACCCCATGCCGAGGGGCGTCTTCAGCTGCACGGGACAGACGAATCCGATGTTGCGATGCGGACTATCTACGCTGATCTGATGCTTACGTGTCGTCACCTTTGGAGCAGTACGTGTTGGCGCCGGCGTCGATGCTGAGGCCGTAGTATTCTCAGCCACACACAGATTCTCGCCACCATGCACGGGGAACTTGGAGCACTCGAGATTCTCGGGCCAGTTGAAGTTGTAGGTCTTCATGAGGGTCTCGCAGACGCGGGCGGATTCGCAGAGGGAGCGACACGGCGGTATGGGGCGCTCCAGAATGGTGCAGACGGGCACGTAGAGCAGGCAGAGGAACAACTGCAGATCTGCGGAGCAACCGATCTTGACGAGTGGCGCAAACTGATGCACCTCCAGGCCGGCCTCCTCCTGCTTGGTGTGGCCAATCAGATTGGGCATTATTGTCATATTGTAGGGTATATTCTTGCATATCGATATCGTTATCGGTTCACAGCGATTGTGCTGCATGGAACCGTCGAGGGAACTTGCCGCAGTGCCGGCAACATCGAAGCCGACGCCGACGCCGCCGCCGCTGCGGTAATATGAGCTGGCATCGAGCGGGGTTTGGTCGTAGCGCTGCGCTGCCTCGTTGACTGCCGGCAGCAGCAGCAGCAGTAGCAGAGGCAGTGGCAGTGGCAGAGGCAGCAAGTTTAGCAACATTTTCACAAATTTTCTTTGATTTTTCCCTTTTGGCGCGTGAATTTCTCAAGTAAATCTCCCTCTCTCTCTCTCTCTTTCTTTCTTTCACTTTTATTTCCTTAGAGCGCACACATTTTGGGATACAAACACAGGCACAAACACGCACACACACGCATACACACGCACAAGTTAAGGAGCTGAGCTGTGCGAGATGGAGATGATGAATTCAAATACCCGAAAACACTTTTCACATAGCACAACAATAACAAGAATAAGAGGAATAAGAACAAGCACAAGAATATTTAGCTCAGCTCTATTTCAATTTCCATTTGGATTTCAATTGCTTTTCTGCTCTCTTTCTGCTTTATTTATTTCAATTCAACACTTTGCTTCACGTTTGTTTTGCCGGCTTTGACCCGACGGAGACAAAAGTACCGTAGAGAAGTTTACGTAAAACGCGTAACGTCGCGACGGCACAAACAATACGGAACACGCAATACGAGAGCACAACCGCACGGCAGGGCGAACGCTGACAAACTGATTCAAGTGAGAGCGCAGACGATGCCGCTGCTGCTGCTGCCAGTGCTGCTGCTGTTGCCTCTGCTGTGGTGGTGGTGGGAGAGAGCGCAGGTTGCCTGTGGTGGGCGAGAGAGCAGGCAGGCGCTGAATATGCTCTCTTTAGCGCGCGCTCTCTTCAGCCATATGCCTGGCATGGGGCGACCTTGAATTTGACACTCAGTTGCAGTTGGCGGGAGAGCGCAAGAGAGAGAGAGAGCGCCAAACTTAGACAGGGCTGTTATACGTTTTGTTTTGGCAGCAGGCAGCGTCGCTTGGGCTCCTGTTGATTGAGTCGGCGGCGGCAGCGACGTCGGCGTCGGCGGCAATGAGAAGTATCAACAAATGGTTAAGTGATGCGTTTAGCGTATTAATTAGAGATTAGAGAGGGAGACAGAGGGAACGAGAGAAAGAACGAGAGACGCAACTACAAAATAGTAATTTAAATATGGCAATTAAACTGATATAACGGTTATATGTATAACAGTTAAAGTCTGCGTGCAAAAAGAACAATGAGAAAAATCTGATTTCAGTTCTGATTGCCATTTACCCCCTCCACCATCCCCCTTTGCATTTTTGCACAACAATTTGCTCTGCCTAATGCGACATTTTATCTTTATCTCCCTCTCCCCCTCTCTTGCTCTCTCTGCTTCTTAATTAAGTCATTAACTTGCACTTGACTAAACTGACTCAAGCGAACTTGGCATATTTCAGGCATTTCTCTAATGACCCTCGCGGCGTGGCAGGGATATGGGATAGGGGGGAGGAGGGGTTACTGCTACCAATAAACTTGTTATATTGACAATAATGATGACATTAGAGCAAGCTTTGTCTCTGTCATCTGCTTGATTTGAGTGCGCTTCAATTCCACTCAACTCAGAATGCAGCTCAAAGTCAATTGCGTTTCTCACTCAAACACGAAAGCTCTCCCGCTCTCTCTCGCACTCTTGCTCTGCCATGTGGGCTGCAAACAAGTGTTACCGGTTTAGCCGGCGCTGCTGCTGCGCTGCTGTGACGTCGTCGTCGTCGGCTTGTTTAATAAAAAGCGCCAAAGTTGAGCATAAAAAGACTTTTCATTGTTGTTGCTCAGCCGCGCTGCTGCTGTTGTTGTTGTTGTAGCTGACGCTCGTTTTATGTTTACAAGTGAACGAACTTTGACGCCGCTGCCTGCTTCGCTGCCTCTCTCTCTCTGCCTCGCTCTGCCGCGCTGCTGTCTTAGAAAGTGTTTGTTGCTGTGTTCTGCCGCGTGTCTCTCCGAGTACGTTTCGTATGTAATTTGACGTAATTAAAATGAAATTGACTCAAAACTGTGCGATGAAAACAGAAAAGAAGTTGATAAAGAAGCGAAAGTCAAATTGAATATTTCTCAAGGCGAGAAGAGGGAAGAGTAATACTAGTTAAATACGAGGGTCGTTTGATAAGTCCGTGACTTTTTGAATAAAATATATTTTTTTCGTCAAAGAAGCGTTTTATTTCTCAACATAATCTCCTTTTAGCTCTATACATTTAGTCCAGCGTTTTTCCAATTTTTTTATTCCTTCCAAATAATAGGTTTTCTCAAGGCCCTCAAAATAGTCGTTTGTTTCTGTGATGACCTCTTCATTTGACCCGAATCTCTTACCGCCGAGCCATTTCTTCATGTTTGGAAACAAAAAATAGTCACAGGGGGCTAAATCTGGAGAATATGCTGGATGGGGTAGCAGTTCGTAGCCCAATTTATGAAATTTTGCCATGCTGACTACACACGTGTGCACCCGTGCATTGTCCTGATGGAACAGCACTTTTTTTTTCGCCAAATGCGGTCGTTTCTGCTTCAAATCAATATCGAATCTGTCCAAAAGCTCTGAATAATATTCGCCGGTGATCGTTTTACCCTTTTCAAGGTAATCAATGTGAATGATACCTTGTGCATCCCAAAAAACTGTGGCCATGACCTTGTTGGCCGACAGACCCACCTTGGCCTTCTTTGGTGCACGTTCACCCGGAGAAACCCACTGTCTTGATTGTTCTTTGGTCTCTGGTGTGGTGTGGTGGATCCATGTTTCGTCTACGGTAACGAAACGGCGCAAAAATTCGTTTGGATTGCGGTTGAACATCGCCAAACACTCCTTTGAAATGGTCACACGGTTGCGCTTATGGTCGTGTGTGAGCAATCGCGGCACCCATCGCGCGGAAAGCTTTTTCATGTCCAAATATTCATGTAAAATGTGATGTACCCGTTCAGTTGAGATGCCTACAGCCTCAGCTACCTCACGCACTTTCATTCTCCGATCATCCAATATCATTCCATGGATTTTGTCGACGATTTCTGGCATGACGACCTCTTTTGGGCGACCTGAACGTTCGGCATCACTTGTACTGGTACGACCACAACGGAACTCAGTAAACCATTTCTTAACCATTGAAATTGATGGTGCAGAGTCCCCATAATATTTATCAAGTCTTTCCTTGGTTTCGGTGATGGATTTTTTACGCAAAAAATAATGCTTAATTAGCACACGAAATTCACTTTTTTCCATTTTCGTTAAAATTCACGAGATCGTCTGCTTTCAATGCCTATAAAACGCAAACTAAGAAACGCAGCTTTCTCAAAATTTTACAGTCAGCTGTTAATCGATAACTGCTGACAGGAGCAGTGTTGTATTTAGAGCAGGTGCGCGGCAAATACAAAAAGTCACGGACTTATCAAACGACCCTCGTAGCGGTACTTACCTTGACTATGCTTGCGTGACAATAAAAACTAACCCTTTTTCCCCTCAACATTCCTCACATTTATTTGACTTACGCATCAACCGACTATATATGTATATATATATATATATATATATATATGTATATATATGTATTTTTCTCTATTCCTTCCACACTTCAATTCGATTACTTGCAACTCTATATACCCCATGGGTTGCAGTTGGGGCAACTCTGTTTGGGCTCATCTTGTGTGTGCCGCAAGTGGCCCGCAATGCATTCAATTAAACCGACAAGTTCAAGTTTGTAACGCCCAATTAACCAGCGTGTCGACAACTTGCTACAAGTGGGCACACTCTCCCTTCCCCTTCCTCTACCTCCCCTCCCACACCATTCGCATGTAAATCAAAGTGCAGTTCAAAGTTCAAATTGGGCCGCAAGCGAAACAGGCGAAAAATCTTTTGGCTGCCACAAAAGTTGATCAAATCTTCAGCTGCAGTTGATCTGGCCAGCAACGGCCCCGTTCCCCCTCTCCCCTGTCCCACCTCCTTGCTGCACGAGTGCGCGGCAAAGTCGTAAACCAAATCGCATAAATAACGCCCTAGGCAGCATGGGGTGGGGAGAGGGAGGGGGAGGGGTTAGCAAGAACCGCACACATTTCCTGCCAGAGGAGGCAGGCAAGTTGGCCACGCCCACGTTAAGCACATTTATCACGCATACGCAGCGTATGCTGGCCCATTGAGAGTGCCTCGCTGTGTGCACTGGGCCTGACTCCCTTGCCCCACCCCTTCCCCTTTACACTGTCCACAAACTTTGGCCCCTCTCGACCAGGCGGAGAATTGCAAATTTCCGCAACTCGACGCGATTGCAAATGCAACTGCTACGCAGGCACAGACAGTTGTTGCCACGCCCCCCTACAACTCCCTCTAGCTGCCCCCAGCTTGCTCTCCTGGTGGAATGCAAATTTCAAATGCAATTATTTATCGTCCAGCAGGTGGTATCATAACTTTGTTATGCACTGTGCCGACCCAGCGGTCAACAAGTCGAGCTGCGTTGTAAATCAGAGCTTAAGATTTTACAGGGTATCTGCTGGCTGCAGCACAGTCTGACTAACTGACTCTGTCTCTCTCTCTCTCTGTCGCTTTCTCCTACTCCTTCTCCCTCTCTCCCTCTATGGCTCTTCCTTCTCCCTGCCTCTCCTGCAACTTGTTGAAGGGACATTTGATGCGAACTGTGCTTGTAACGAGCCTCGTCGCCTTTGATTGATGACGCACATCGTTTGAAGCCTGCCCAGCTGCCACGCCCATACCTAGACATGCCTACCCCCCTCCCTCCCCCATCGCCCCCTAGTGTGCTTGTTGTTGTTGGTCATTTTTCAGCAATTTAATTGAGCTTTTGCCCGTTGGCTGTTTTAAGTAAATAATGCATTATTTATGCGCTGCTTTCGCCAATCCCCAAATGCCACAGCAAACTTTTTACGGTGCGGGGCAAATGGCAACAAATGAGCTGTAAAAATAGCAAAGAGAATGAGGGCAAGGGGCTGCTAGAAGTAGAGAAAGAGGGGGAGTAAGGCAGAGAGAGCCAAAGAGGAAGGTAGATAGAGCAGCAGGCAAGACAACGAGCAAAACGTAAAGTTTTAATCAAGAAATTTGCCAGCGGGCAACGCACTTCACTAGACTAACTCCCCCTGCAGTCTCCCCCTTCTACACTTTACTCTTCACTCCACGCCAACCCACTCTACACAAACCTGAAGAGTAGAAGAGGGAGGGAGAAAAGAAAGCCCTGCGGCTTGACAATAAGAGAACATGCTGAGCTTTTACATCTAATTAGTTTGTTGTGACTGTGGAGCCTTTTAAAACTTGACATTTCATACGTAAGGGAAGCACGGAGGAAGAGGGAAAAGAGGGAGAGGGGTAGGGAAGGAAGCAAGCCTTTTGGGGGTTGCCAAATCGGTCAACTAATGTGACCTAAGACGCAAAAGCCAACGACGAATGGCAAAGGCAATTGGGTAAGGGGTAAGAAGTTCTCCCTCTCCCTCTTCCTCTCTCCTGCTCCCTCTCTTCCTCTCTACCTCTCTCGCTGTTGAACCCTTTCGACTTAGTCTGATTCCTAAGTCCCTTTGGCATTAGGCCTGGCCAACCCCAATGCCAATTCCAAGCAGGATTTAGCTTCATCCTAATTTGAACGACATGTTTGTAAGGAGCTTGTCTGTTTCTCTGTTTGTTCTGTTTGTTTTTTCAAGTCTCAAGTTATGTTTGCGCATTGATTTTGTATTTTCTTTGCTACAAATGAGGTTATGTTTTGCTTAAGCCTTGAACTGGACTCAGAAGGGATTATTTATGCAGTGGCAACAAGAGGAATCATTAAAAGGCGGAAAGAACACAGCAGGAATTGGAATTATGTCAGTGAAATCTTTGCAGACAACCTGTTATACTATTAAATCGTACTGAGTTCAATTTAGAATATATTGATGATAAAACTGTTATACAATATAATATTAATATGCAATATTAGTATAAACTATATAGATATATTGTAAATTCACATAAGAATATTTCTATATGTGCATAAAAGTTGATATCTCAGCCATAATCTTTATTTATCTGTCAATCTGTCTGTATGAACACACAGATCTCAGCTAATATATATGTTAGCAACACCAAATTTGGCATAAAGATGCCTGTATATCATGCTCAGATAAAGTGTTTATCAAATTTTAAATGCCACGCCCACCGCCTTCACAAATCAATATTTAAGTTTATTAATTCATTTTTTAAGCGACCTATAAAAGATATAACTTTCTGCCTTCAACTTATAGTTAGATGACTTAGGTATCTAACTCTTCTTCAAATTTTAAGTCAATCGAATAATAAACACAGAAGTTATTCAAGTCAAAGCAAACTGGGACAAGGGTACCTTATTGTCGGTCTCCTTCTTCCCCACCTTCCCCTCTGGCGATCAATATCTTCTTACTTGTACTCTCCTACACAATTGTAGCCTTGATCTGCGCTTGGCTAACCCAAGCTAATTAACCCTCTCTCGGTACATGGCTTAACCCTAGTGAGCCACTTCAATTAGATTAAACTCATTTGGCTTTTGCGGGCTCAGCTTGAACTAGCCTTTTTATGGCACGGCCTCGACTAATTTATGGCAGAGATTTTACTTTGTTGATGAATGCATTTCGCACAGGACAAAGTTTTGCTGGCAGGGAAGAAGAAAGGTTGTGAAGGGGCAACCACAGGCAGATAAAAAAGAATTTGTTAGAGCCTGTGGCGGAGGCGGAAGCGCGCCCATAAAGTTGCAACAAATTAAATATGGCGGCAACACATCGTCTGGAAAAATGGCAGACCAAAACAAAACTACACAACAACAGGGCAACTAAATGGGCAACAACAACAACGAGGCAGAGGCAGAAGCGATAAAGGGTGCTCTGTCTGGGCAGCAACAACTTTCAGCGAAGGGTCAAAACGTGCACAGACTGTAAAATTAACGCCACCTTTTTGGCAGCGAGGGGACAGCAGGGAGGGGCCTGATGGCCGCAACGTGCTGGAGAAAACTCAAACAAAAGGTCGCACACAGGCCGCCACAAGGGGGCAACCATAAAGGGTTGCTTCTCATTTCACAAGTTGCTCATACGCCACGTGAGCCCGTTGAACATGAAAGCAAGCTCTACACGGTCTGCAACGGCTTCTGCTCTACTCTTTCTACTTCTTTTTGCTGCTTAACATGCTTTACCTTCTCCTTCCCCTTCTCCTGGTGCTGCTCCTGCTGCTCCTTCAGCTTCTTCTCCAGCCTCTCTTTCTGCATCTGCTCTACCTTTACCTTCTCCTAACCCTACTCCAGCTACTCTCTCTCCTCCTCCTGCTTTACCTCGTCTAACTCTTCTTCCTGCCTACCCTACTGTTGCTTCTCCAACACTTCCTCCTGCAGCTCCTCTGGCTTCTCTCCCTGCATCTCCCCTTCCCACTCCTCCACTCTAGTCCATAATCAGTCGACGCGCTGACCAAACACAAAAGCAAAATCGCCTACAAGCAGCCTCATAAAAATGTAAACAAAGCAGCAGACAAAGAGGGTTAAGCCGACGAGGCAGTTGCCCTTTTAGGAACGGATTGCCAAAGCTGAAGAACTGAGGAAGAAGGAGGAGAAGGAGGAGAAGGGGGAGAAGGAGGAGAAGGAGAGAGTTCACTTTGATTTAAGCAATCGACAAGTTTTGTTGTGCCTGCTGCGGTAATCAACTAAGTAATCCACCTCTATTAGCGACTGCTACTTCCATAGCCAACCTCTCTCTTTCTCTACCTTCCATACCCTCTTCCTATACCTGCCCCTCTTCCCTCCCTCCAATGCATATGAGTCCCACAAAACTCCTTTCGAGATTGGCAACTTGTTTTTTTTTCTGCGTCTGGCAACGTCGCGTCGCGTCGCATCGTCTGCCAACTTCCAGGCACACATGATGGGGCAGAGGGGAAACTGGAGGCAGTTGGGGGTGGCATACCTGCAGCGTCGCACGAGGGTGGATTGAGTATAACGTCAACTACCTTTTGACGTGGCGCCGTTAAACTTATTGATTTTTGCTTAAAGTTCTCGCGTCAAGCTTTAAGCGGACGCGGAAAGAAGCAGGAAGAGAGGGAGAGAGGGGAAGAAGTGCAGAGTGGAGTGCCATAATTCCATGCTGCATGCCACAAAGGACATGTTAAAGCGCTCACACACAAAAACACAGACGCAGACACACACTGGGGACACGGGCTATCTAGGAATGTTGCGCCATAAATTGGCAGCCAGGCGGACAATTTTCTTTGTTCTTCCTGTTCCTCTTCTCTCTATTCTTGTTGTTGCCCTTGTATAATTAAAAGCGCAACAGGGAAGGGTGTAAATGAGCAGGGGGAGGAGGGGGGTGAGGGTAGCTGCTGTGCGATTTGAAGCAGAAAATTAAATAAATTTGCATGTCAAATGCGCATTAAAAGCAGCGCAGCCTGCGCTTTGCTACACCCCTTATACCCAGTACTACCCCTTCGCCACCCCCCTACCCACTCTGTTACTCTCTCCATAGCTCTGTTGACAGCAGCGACAGAAAAAAATAAACGGCTAAAGGAATTTTGCAATGCATGTAAAGAACGCGAAGGGAGTCTGCAGCAAACTCGACTTGGGATAACAAGGATTCTACGCATTGTGCGCAAATTAAATTAAAATGTGAAGCAAGCGGGGGAAGAGGCAGGGAGAGTGATGGGGGGTAAACGGGGCAATTTTGTTGCTAATGATTTTGGCTTGTTTTGTGGATTTGCAGTGGCCAAAATACGAATGCAGCTGGGCGAAATGAGCTGGAAACAATGGCACCACAGAGCGGGTATATACGATCTAGAGTAGACTAGGCAAATGCAAAACACTTGATTTAAATAAAAGAACTATGTATACTTGGCATATCTGGAAATAGTTTATAGTGAAAGAAAGAAACGGGTTTGACTTAGAGGAACGGAAAAAAACACAAATCATTAAGTTGATCTTAAGAGTTAGAAGTGAAGCATTTTTAGTTTGAAGATATTGCGACCTAAAACTATTTGCTTAACGTATTTGAAAGGTTTTGTTAAACTCATTATGAAGATATTGTAATAATGTATTGAGAGTAATTATGTTTTAATTATTGGTAAGCTATAAATGATATAAACAATATTATCCAAGCCAGATGAGTTAAATTATATTTCCAGCCAACTACAGAGCACTTATAAGTCGCATATTTCCATTTTATTCGCCATTTGTTGTCCTGAAACAAATTCTAAAGAAATGCTCTGCCTGCAGGGAAATGTATTGCCATTCTAGGGAGGCAACCAGACTGTGGGCGTGGCTCACAATAACTTCCCCAGTGAGTAGAAAACTCGACCAAGTAAATCCTTAGCAAACAATGCAATTTTACTTCAGCTAAATTAGTTGTTTCTTCAGCAGAACGATAAGGGAAACGAGGGGTAGAGGAAATCAGTTCTAGAACTATTCAAAGCAGTGGGGAAATTCATTT
Organism: Zaprionus camerounensis; assembly: GCA_018904165.1. Classification (NCBI taxonomy): domain Eukaryota; kingdom Metazoa; phylum Arthropoda; class Insecta; order Diptera; family Drosophilidae; genus Zaprionus; species Zaprionus camerounensis. The sequence goes on from JAEIFS010000479.1 coordinate 6,082,158, forward strand.
AAAAATGTTCGTTAATTGGCTTAGCAAAAGGAAATGAATCAGAAAGGGGCAGCAAGGAAGTATATCCTGCATTTCAATGACTCTTTATCTGGGCTACATAAGAAACAATAAGAGAAGAGTTTCAAGAACAGACAGAAAACATATTGCTAGAAGAATGTATAATGTAATTTAATACAGAATAACATAGAATACATTATAAAGAGTGTACAATATAGAAATTACTGTTATTGAAGAATATCATTCTTATAATCTATTGAAAATATTGATTAAGTTAATTTACTTCATACAAATAAGTGCACAAATAGTCTTAGAGGACCTTTGTCAGACCTATGTAGTTGCAGGCAAATTAAACCTATGACATTCTATATATTTGACATTATATGACATTTTATATATTTGCAAGCGGAATTTTACTACATGATTGTTAATTTTTGGTGAACACATGGACTTTTAATGGCTTAACAAATTTGGTTGCCATCGGATAATTAATATAGAAGTAATTTAATAAGTCATTTTTAGAGTTACTGATTTCCAAGCCGCTCCCTAAAGTATGCAACACAATATACGCTAAACGTAGAAGTTATACATTTAAGAAATTGTTATGATCAGGTGGGGTATATCCCAGTTGAGCAAACTCTACTTTAGCTTTCCTGCTTCTTTAATCATTTCCCAGTTAAACATTTCCCTTTCTCTGCAACTCAATTTTCACTTTCGTCTGTTATCTTCCATAAAAATGTATCTTTTCAGGTATTTTTTATAAGTTTACTAACTCTCACTTTCATTCCATTTATCTTTTCCAATTCTATATTATTTATAGCAAACTATCTATCGTATAAAGTATGCTGCATTCATATATTCATCAACTGTGAATCACACAAAAACAGTTAACTGTTAATTTGAAGTATTAATAAACCAATTGATGGTACAATAAATAACACTTGGCCACTGTGAATAACACTGGAAATAAACAAACAGCAAAAACTCGGAGGGAACTGTGAAAGATATGAATGGGAAGGGGGGAAAAGTTAATGCGAGGTCGATCAATCAAACGAATTCAATTGAAATTGAAGTACGTAGGCAGCCCGCAGGCAAAAAATGGAAAATGTGTGTGAGGGTGTGTGCGTGAAAAATAACTGTAAATAAGCCAAATATTTTTACCATAAGCAAAAGCAAAAACATTTTGCAAACATTATAAATCAATAAAAGTAAAAGAGAAAGAGAGAGAGAGGAGGAGAGAGGGAGAAGGTCGCAAATGTTTGTCGATACAAGCAACAAATTTGATGGAAAATGAATCAAAGTTTGTTGTCATTGCGTTTTCGGCAAATATTTATGATCCAGAAAATTGGGTACCGAGTAGGATGTGCACCAACTACTGCTTGACACTTGGCCTGAGATGAGAGACCCCGAGCACGAGGATGCCTTGGTTCCAGCAGGTTTTATTGCAGGACAATAAAATGCCTATCAAGTGCCTGGCAAAACGCACATATTGAGCCATTGAGGCACGTTGCCATGTGCAACGATAAGCCAAGGCGCTGCAAGGGAATAAAGCAGGTTGTACTACGAAGGCGGAAGTCAAAGAAGGGAGGCAGCAAGCGAACGGGGAAGGAGGTTCTGCCTCGACACGCCCCAATTTAATGTGCCATCAATTTTTGCCGCCTCTTCAGATGATTTTTATCAGGCAAAAGACGCAAGCAAGTTGTAAAAAGGCTAGAATAGACAGAGAAAGAGAGATGTAGAGAGAGGGAGGAGAGGGGAGAGAGATGAGGTACCCCAAGGAGCTGCTGCTGCTGCTGCTGCTGCTGCTGCTGCTTGTGTGTCACCTAAAATGCCATCAGCAAAATTGGAAAAAATCTATACACATAAACAGCAGCTCAGACAGAAAGAGAAACACACACACACCCTTGCACACACACACTGATATCGATAGCTATAACTAGCTTTGACAGTGTTGGAAAATGCGCGCGTATAAATAGGCTGAGGGTCTGTCGCTTTAAGGCCACGAATGCGACGTGAATTCTGTCAAGGACTTCGTTCCACATGACAGTTCCAATTGGGGCTTGGGCAATCAGGAATGTGCTTGTTTATGTTGTTGTTGTATGTGTGTGTGTGATAATCAATACGATGCTTATTTGTAGGTAAAAGGAGCATAAACCTAACTGTAAATGATAGCGATATCAATAGAAAGTGCTGATGGAGTTAATGTAGCCTAGATCAAAGTGATATGGATAACATATGTGGCATGTTTAGTAAGGTGAAGATGAGTATAGAATATAAATAACACTTTAATTTATAAGTAGCTATACTTTTAGTGTTAGTTAAAGTATACATTTAGATATATATATTGTACAGATTATCAATATCTTAACAAAGTATAATAATTAATGCTTCTCCTTCATAGATTGTCAAAGCAACCTTTATTCTAATCTACTTAAAGCACTTCTTTCTTAGTTCAGATTTGTATCTAACTTTCTTCTCCAATCTTTAGTACTCTATTATAGCAAACTATCCAATTTAACATCTGCCTTTTTAGTTCGTGTTAATGACCTCAAACGGAAATAAAAGTGGCACAAAATTTGACTCGTCCCTTCTTCTCATTCTCATCTCAAGTCACTCCCACGTCGCATTCGAGTCAACCAATTTGCGATAAAAGTAAAACATATCGCTCAATAGACGACAAACATTGCAGCAGATGTATTTGTCTGCCTCTTTTTCTATTCCTTGTTTTATTTACGCAGTCTCTCTCTAACACAATCTACATTCAACCCCTCGTATACGTGATGTGGCAAAACATTACCACTTGCAGTTGGTATTGTCACGTGCGAAATTCGCAACCTAAACATTTTTCCATTGGTATCTCTAGCAATTTATGTATTTGATCTATTTGTATCTATTTATCTCTGTTTATTATTATCTGTCAATCTATAACTGACTTATCTACACATATATTATTATATAGATCATATTATCATTGTCTATATTCCTTTATTTACTCATGTTTATTGTTATGTTATTGTAGTCTTTATAAACCAGATTAAATAAGAAGAGATATGACTTAGCCTGGTATAACTTACTATTCATATTTTATAAATATTGTATTAACACTCTATCAATCCTCACTAACGTATTAAGTATCTTATGAATCCTATGTATGTTTCTATCTTTATCTATAAAAGTATATGTAACATCTGTGTTCATATACCATATACCTGTTATATATTATAAGTTATACATGCCTTACATTTAGCAGTGCCATCTGCTTCTTCTTTTATGGCTTATTTTGGTCCAAAGCAACTTTTGGCATGTTGAAAATATTTTCTCCAGCGAATTGATGACCAAAAGTTTGTTTGGTCGAGAGGTGTCTGCACTTTTGTGGTAACAGGAAGGGGGGCAAGAGATGCATCATGGAGTGTGGGAAGGGTTGTGTCTGTTTGGTCAAGCGTTGCATTAAAATTTATACAAAACTCAGTGCAGTCTGTAAATACATGAATGCAGTTGCCGTTGCAGTTGCAGTAGCAGAAAAGGAAAGGAAAGGAAAGGGAAGGGAGAAGAGAGGGAACTACTGCTATTGCTAAGGGATTACATTTCATTTTATCGATTGATTTGAAAGCATTGCCAAGTTGTTGCCCATAAAGTTTAGCTCCGAGCAGAGACTCAGACACAGATTCAGGTAACTTTTTAGTTGAATCCTTAGCGCATTTGCATGCTCTGCTCAGTTCGTATCTATTTTTCGCATTAGAATGCCAATTGATGCGCAAATCGGGTAATTCAATAAGCTTACAACTCCACAACAACTCTCCCTTCTTCCTCTCCTTCTTGTTGGCCAAGCACAGTTGAATATTGTGCACATTTTGTTGAGGAAATGAAGCGAAATGTGTCTAAATGTGCGAAGGATGTCACAAATACGGCAGAAAATGCATCTGCATCTACATATAGAGATTCTGTTGCTGATATAGATGCAGATAAATATACGGAAACAGATGCGGATATAGATACTGCATTTACATGAATTTTGCAACAGTTGACAGCACTTTGTCCTGTGTCCCTTCTCCACTTTTCCGGTTTTAGTTTTCCATATTGTTTACTCAGGTTTTTTTCCTCTCCTTGGCAATTTATTTGACATTCCTTGTGGCTTTTTTCCATCTAGTTTCCCTTGCTTCTACCAATCTGCCAAGGAGGCTCTAAGTGACCCGTTATAAATTATGCATATTGTCTGAGTTATGGCGCAGCTTGAGCCTGATGCTAAGTTATTTGTTCGCCTGGCTTTTTATATAATCACTCAAAAGTATTAACTATGATAAATGACACAGATACGCACAGTTACAAAGACACGGCCAGGCAGCCTGAACAACCGCTTCGGTTAAGGGCTTTCTGAACAGTCGAAACACATAAATTTCCTTTGGTCACGGGGCATTTATTTTATGAAAAACTATATATTATATTCGATAGGAATAGGAAATATTTATATGCAGTGACCATTGAAGATGATCAAGGAAATTATACGAAGTTTGTGCGAGGTTATGTAGACTATTAACTGTGCCGTGGCATTCCTAGGTGAGTCCTTATGTTTTTTGTCTGTATGAACGCGTTGATCTCAGCAACTAAGGTAGCTAGAGATATCAAATTTGATATCAAAAGTTCCTGTGTATTTGATGCAGATTAATGTATTTTTTATTGTGGCTGCCACGCCCACTGCCCCTTTTAAATGATAATTTGACTGTTTTCTAAGCACAGTATTAAAGACTGCACTCTCCGTTACTGCTACACATTAGCTTTATTTATTTTCTAGCTTTATAACTGTTTTAAGAAATTAATAATTTCTTTGCTATAAATATTCAAGATACTATAGATTACAAAGACTTGGCAACCTATTTTATTTTTCTTATACAAGAAGATTAAATAAATAAAAGCAAAGTAAATAAAAAAAAACCTATTTTATTTGGTGAACTGTCCGCTTTTCTTATCATAATTAAATTTTAAAAATATATAAGAAACTGTCAGAAGTTTAACTGAAGAAAAACAAATATTTATATATATCAAGTATATTTGATATTAAATATAATCAAAATATTAAAAGTCTCCTGCTGTTACTTAAAACTTTTGCAATATAAAAGATTAACAATAAATTTGTAAATATTTGTCATAATTCACAAGGACTTTCGCCTCCGTCTACACTCGGCACATCCCAAATGCCACCACAGCCCACTAAGGCACATCCCCTAAAAGGCAATTCACAACCCTTTGCCTTTTTTCATTATTTTAACAAAAGCAATTTATAGCATAAGGCTCCCGAATTGGGGCCCAATCGAGCACGACGCGCCGAGTAGCCCCAAAGAGTCGACGGGCAGTTGCCATATGTTCCAAATTGACCACAGGCATCATAAATTTGAGGATTTAACATGGTGTGGCAAGAAGAGGAAAGCGAAGAGAAGGGGCCCAGAGGTACCATTGGTGGCCATTGGGCAAAGATTGTGCTGCCACTTGAGCTGCAGTTTTTCAGTTTTTGAGTTTCCGCGTGGAAAGCAGCGCGCATAAAACATACATTAAAGTAATGAAAATTTATTGACTGCCCATAAAAGTTACAAGATCATTCGGAATTGCACAAGTTCTCCATACACACTCTTCCCCCCTTTACCACAACATGTTGACAATTACACGCAGTACAATATCTTTTTAATCTGCCGCGCGCGGCCAATAAAAACAATCATTTTCGTATGTTCAGCGGCTTTTTTTGTTGTTGCTTTTCTTTTGCTTTTCACACTTTTCATGCGAAGATGAACCAAAAAAAAAGTGTTCGTTGTCCCGACAATTTTTCATGCTCGCCGCCATGGAAAATCGTTTTCCAATCACGTAAACACAGCTGGAATTTTATTGCTGCGTGTTTTTATTAAAATGCAAAAAAAAAGAAAAGAAAAACAATGCGAAAACCCAAGGAAAATTCTGGCTGGAACAAAAAGAAAGAATGCAAAAATGCAAGCTGAAGCTGAGCAAAATCGCTGAACGCATTTTCATAGCGCTTTTGCCATTGCAATAATAAAACTTTTTCGCCGCCCACCACAAGCAGAGAATAAAAACGAAAAGGAAGCGACAAGAAAATGAAAACCAAAATGAAAATAATCGAAATAAAATGCAGCCAAAACGCGCAGCCACAGCGGCCAACCGAAATCTGTATGCCATCCAATATGCCACAGTGCGCTAGATGCATCTGGCTGCTGATGCCATACTCTTGTGTAAGCCCTGTGTGTACTATATAAAATATATATTGTATACACTGCGAGTAGTAAACTCACCCACACACCCCTTTACCCACGCGCGCACACACCATATAAATCAAGCCGAGCGCACATACACTTATACTCGCTATGAACTGGCGACTGGCCCAGTATGTTGATACGCTCTCCAGCTATGGGGAGTTTCGTGGAGTCATGAGGTTGCCAGATCTCAGATTTGATGTTGGTATTTTTTGAAGGTAACAGAATCATAGAATATGCAACTGGTATTAGGTGACTAAAATCTTTAACTAAAGGTATTGTTATAATGTAAGTATATTCCCTTTTACTCAGTTATTTCTTATCTAATTGTGAAAAATCGTATGAGTATAATAATATATCTAATTGGATAAGGTAATACATAAAAAATAGTCTTAGGGATATTACTCTTAATTCCCTATAACTCATTAAGTTATGATGTCATTTGAGGTAGGTAATTTTAGTCACCACATGGGGTTGCCAGATCTCAGCTATTTATATTTTCCCTATAACTCAAATATTTGTGTGCCGATTTCAGAGATACTTAATAGAATGATAGAATATGCAACTGGTATGTGTAAGATCTTCAGAATATAGTGTATAAGGTATCATTATTATGCATGTATTGTACTTATGACTCACTTATTTTATTACGCAAAATCTTGATGGAGTGATAAGATAATGAATATGATGTACTTAACTAATTAGGGAATATACTCAAGATGGTCTTTAATCTATTACAATATTATTATGCTACAGATTTCTCTTTAACTTATCCAGTGAAGAATATATTTGCAGAATATATCTTTGATAGAAAATGAGTCTGGCTGTAAGTATGTAAAATCTTTACCATATAGGGAATAAGGTATTATCGTTGTGTACATTCCTTATTACTCAGTTATTTCTTTAGTGATAATGCAAAATCTAGATAGTGTGACATAGTTGGTCTTAGGTGATACATTCAGAATTATATTTATTATTAAGTTACTGTTATTATGCTTCTTCATTCTGTATAATTCATCCAGTTATGATATTATTTAAAGAGTCTTTATTTAATATATAACTATTCTATATCTCATACAGTTATTAATTTATTTAAAGAATGTTTCTCTGATTAATAGAACATGCATCTAGTGTACAGTCTGCAATTTCTTTACTAGAAAGGGTATTCAAACGAGTCACTTTCCTCATATTTCAAAGCGACCTCTTCTTCCGTCTGAGGGCATTGCGACTGCTGTTGCATTCTGTGCGCATCTTTCGCATTGTAGCGAGTTGTTTTCCCTGTTTTCTTGTTGTTGTTGTTGCCTTTTTTGTGCAGCGTGTTGCATTTATTTATCATATTCTTGTGCTTTTGTTTCGCTTGCCGGCAATGGGCAACGGGGCGTATGATGAATGCAGTGCGCATTAGAAAGAGCGCGCGCTGCCGCTGCGAGGGCTGACGAAACGAGGGGCAAACGAAGTCGTCAAGGAGAGGCGGAAGTTAAGGAAGAGAAGGAAAAGAACGAGGAAAGGGGGAGGGGGTCGCCGTCTGTAGTAGTTGCCAGCGAATTTATTTGTTGTGTACTTATGGTGTCATAAAATTGTTTTAAGGCCAACTTAAATGAAAACGCCAGAAAAGAAAACAAAAGAAAAGAAGAATATTGTAGCAGTAGCAGAGGGAGACGAAAGATGAGAGAGGAGGAAAGCGCAGTAAGAAAAGCGTCAGAGTGGACAGCAAAAAAGAGCGAATAAGTGGCGCGAAAATGGCGGCAAAAATCAAATGTAGATAAGAAGCAGTGCACAATTGTGGAAAGCGGAAAAGCGGAAAAGCACTAAAACGCATTGCGTGTCATTTTGTGCATTTTCGCCAAATTGAAAATGCTTTGCGTTATTTATTTATCGTAAGCGACGCCAGACTGCAAACTTGGAAGTTTTGGCAAGGAAGAAAAAGAAAATAATGGAGGGGACGACATTTTATTTCAGTGAGATAATATGATGTATAACGAAGAGTGATAGGGTTATTTGGAATCATTCAAAACTTATGTTAATTGGCAGAACATATTAAGCAGAAGCTGAAAGATGTTGGATATGGAGAAGAATGTTTGGAATACTTAAAGTGAACATCTTATTTTGCTGAAAATAAAAACATATTTCATTGAAACATACAAGGAATATTTATTAGGTTAATGAAGAATAAATAGTGGAAAAAGAACAGTGTTATATTAAATAGTTAAAATATTTCAATATTTAGTTGTAGGCAATATTTTGAAGTGTTAATGGAATTCATAAATATAAAATATATAACATATAGTGACCTTCTTAACATAAATAAAACAATAAAGAATTATTATTAACTTCTTATTTAAGTGTCAAAAATATAAAGGGAAATGTGATATATAATGTGATGTGTTATTACTCATATTATTAACATCAATTTTATAAACATATTTCAACTTATAAGGTACATTTTGTACAGTTAGAATAAAAGACTACTTGAAATATGCAATCCATATAGAAAAATGATTGAGTCAATGAAAGTTTCTTCCTTATTCTGATAATTTGCTTATCATATTACTTCTCATTTGTGCACTTGAAACAGCATCGTCCACTTTGGGCAATTTTATAAATTATACTTGCAGAATTTCACCAAAAATACGCTTTCGTTGCAAACGTTGCCAACTGCAGTGCAAATTCGCCGCGAACCTTCGCGCAAATCCCTTGGCATAAATTCATAAAATGCTTGCCATAAATTTCAGCTGCAAATGCGCTTCTGTCAAGTGTTTTCCCTCTTCTTTCCACCTCTCCTCTCTCTCTCTCTGGCATTTCGTCTGCCTTTCCTTGCATTATTCGCTGTATTTCTTATAGTTTTCTCCACAGTTCAGTTGCGCTGCAGTCGCTGCAGACGCCCTTTCTATGAGGCATGGGGCACATTATATTTAAGCTCCATAATGAAATGTTTGCAAATGCTTAGCAATGCAAATGCAGCTGCCCCACCTGCTGTCTCTAGGTAGCTAACAACCAGCAAGATAGAAAATTATCTAATTAAAGCAAAAGAGCCCCAAACGTCAGTTAGGGCTTACAAGCTTTAAGCTCCATATGCAAATAACCCGCAGGGGTAAGTAGAATAGAGTCTTGAAAAAATTCAAAAAACAGAATTAAATTAAAATCAAAATAAATACGGATAAAGAAGATGAGGTAAGTGTGAAGAGTGGGCAACTATAAAATACCCTGTAAAATAGTACTGAGAAGAGATAGAGTGGAAAAACAATGAAGAATATAGAGAAATACAATAAGCACTAAACTAGAATCTCCATAGAAGCAGATGGATTGAAAGACCAAAGGTTACCTGAGGAAGATAAACTTTACAGGAACCCAAGCTAACCTATTATGAGACACAGCTCTAGGCTCCCTATTATTCTAAGAGGAATAATAGAGGAATTAAAAAGATCAGCCGAACAAACTTACTACAATAATCTGCCCCAGTTCAAAGATGCTTCTTGAGAAGAAAGTGTGATTATTCATAAATGTACCTATATAACTATAATATATTAATTTCAATGCTCTTTACGACATTCTTTTACTACACGTTGAGTACAATGTATATTCTTAAGAGCGTCTTGGAGCTTCCTAAATCTTGCTCGTAACTTCTTGTTTAATGAGTACGATATCTCTGAAAGCTCACAATGAATCCTTATTCTTCTTCTACAGAAATTCAGATATCTTTCAGCTCTCCTGACATAAAATATTATGATAATTAGAATAACTATATTTGTTGTCAATTTCCAAAAGAAATACCTGAATCTATAAAATTGCTTTGTTTCCAATCTAAAATTGGCATAAAAATACCTACAGTTTGCTACAAAGAACCCTTAGTTCCATAATTGTAAAGTACACCAATCTTTCGTACTTTCCCAATTGAACTTGGCACTCACTTTAACATTTGTTTCATATCATAAAACTACATAAGATACCCCATTTTTATGTCAACTACACTAAAACAGGGTATATTTGAGCCTGAGTGGAAAACAAGGAGCAACTTTCAGCTGTATGCTAGGAGAATGCCGCTAAGCAGCTTTAAGTGTCTGTCAATGTCATATTTTGCGAAGCTTACAGCAATTTTTCGGTCCTCATTCTTATGATAAGCGTAAAACAAATGCATAAAGGCGAAAGAGAACGAAGGATAAAAAGGCAACTTACAAAAGCGAATACACTATAAAATATTCATTAAATATTCCTTATTTTATAGCAACTTCTAACAGGTAATCTAAAAAGTTAAATTTTTTTTTTCTTATGCTATAAAAGATGCATAATTAAGTGTATAAAGTGTGTAACAAATCGCAAGTTCCCTGCAGCTGGAACTGTATGCGAAATGTGAAATTAAAAAGGGTTTCCGGGCAAACGATAAAGTTTTTTCTCTCTATTTTTTTCCATGTTGCAAGTTGCAAGCTGACAGACTCTATCTGTCCCTGGATCCCTTCGTCCCTCTGGCTGTGCGACAGTCTGTCTGGCGGCGAGTCTGCCATATGACTTCATAATTAAGTAATCCCCCCCGGTTGGCAATGCTTTGCACCTTAAGCTCGGATTGGAAGGAAGGAGAGACAGAGAGAGAGAGGGAGCACAGCAGACTGGGCGAGTGGGTTAACTGGTTTGGCTGCTGCTCGGCTAACGGAGCAACGTCAAGAGCCAGGCCTGAATGGGAGGCTACCAAAATTTGCGGCCAAGTGTCAAGCGGCAGTGGCAGCAGTAGCCGGCTAGCTGCACTGCGGGCATCCGCAGCAAGGCCCCCCCCTCCTAAACTTGTCTTCGTAATGGTCATGTGCGAAGGCAATGAGCATATCTTATTACTACTGCAGAGATTACCAGACAGCAGAGGAACCCAAAAAGGAAGAGGGGAAGAGGCAACTTTAACGGCCGCTTGCTTTGACTTTGACACATGTTATGAAATTTGAATAGATCACCGAGGAAAAGAGAGAGAAAGAAACAGAAAAAGCTAGTAGAAAAGAAAGAGGGAGAGAGAGAGATAAAATAGAGAAGAGTGAGGGGAGAGTCTGCAGCAAACCTGTACAGCGCGGTTAGTAATGTTTGTTTTTCCTTTTCGCATCGGTATTATGTTATGTCTCTCCCCAGTCGCGTTGCCAGTTGGTGGAACATCTGTGCATGTGATTTTACATGAATCGAGGCCCGTTTTAATGAAGTCGTTCGACTGAGAATCCGTAAGCAAGTGCATAAATAAACTAAAAACGAAATTAACCGCAGTCACTTGAATGGGAATGCGCAAGCAGTTGTATTAGCGGAGTATGCTGAAAGTTAGAAGAATTATACAGGAAATATTTGTGTAATTTATAGAGGAATATCTTTGTCAGTCAGATATTCTACTGGGATAACTGCAAGTGTGCGGTAGGTATGCGAGATGTAATTAGAGGTGTTGCTTTGAGAACATATACACAGTAACACAGTATAACATATTCTATTTATATTTATTTATTAGCTATAGACTGACAGTGCATTACTGAGTTATAAGGAGTAGATTAAACTGCTCTGCTGGAGTTAATTGAGTTATTATTGACAGAACTTATGTGAAACTCCTTCACAGCATTAAGAATACTACACCAAATAGCTGCTTAAGCTTCTCAATTGACTTTTTGTATGCCATTATACCAAACAATCAATTTGGATTGTAGTTTTATAAGGTAGTACTTCTCTTATCCTCTACCCAAGGTTTTCTTAACATTAATACCTCATGAAAACTTCAAAGCAGAATGAACATTTCTTGGTACATAGAAAAATTGTCAGAAGATAGTCAAAACTATTCTTCAATCTCTATAATCTTCAATATGTCGCAGGACACAGAGTATTATTAACAGAGTAACTTCTTGCTGAAAAGTTGCGTAAGTTTCTACATCTTTCTCTATCAATCTCAAGCAATATATACTTGCGTATAGACAGATTGAGCTGTCCGTATGCTGTTCCTAACAATCGCCAACTCAATTTGTCTACTACTTCTCTTTTCGCCTGCTCCCCTCTCAATCTTTGCTCACTTAAGTCTTGTCACCTCAACTTGCAGCTCGGACAGCTCCTTAGTCAATAATCGTAAGTAAAATACTTGATTTAACAATTTAAAATCAATTTGCACGACAATTTGGTTGCACACTCCCCTAGCACACACGCACACACTCACGCACAACCAATCTATGTGTGTTGTACACAACAACAGCAAACCGTAATTATGAAAAACATGTTGTACGAGGAAGAATCTCTGGCCAGCTGGCCGGAAAGTGTTGCAAGTGTGGCAAGTGTGGCAAGTGCTGCGAGGCGACATGATATTGACAGAGCATTATTATGCAATATGTGGCAATTATAAGTGTATCAATCACAGCCAAGAGGCAGCCCGCAAAAGGTCGTTTTCATCTCTGTTATCATCTCTCTCTCTCTCTCTCTCTCTCTCTCTCTCCTTTCTTCGGAGTCATCTCCTCTTTGGGTTCCGTTAATTAATTGATGATGCTCTGAGTCAGGCTTGAGATGCGATGGCGATAAGCTGAACAGTCTGGGCAACTGGTTGCCATGCACACACACATATACACAAGCACATAAACACACACACACGTACACAGATGCAACTCTATCTCTCTCTCAGCTGCGGCCTCACACACAATCAAAGTCAAATCAGGAAGACAAGAACGGAAATCACTCGAGCGACTTGTTCATTATACATGCCACCAAGAAGGAGTTGCAACAAGTCGACGAGGAGTCGTCATTGATTAGATACCCTGTAAGCAGCTGCCAAGGGGTTGTTGAGTACTTATTATGTATACGTTTAGTTTGTCAAATACGGCTTTGATCTGCCTTTAATAGTTCTACTCACTACAGGGTATACTTACTCTGCCTCTGCTCTGCCTTTCCTCAATCTCTGCCTGACTGTTTGTGTAATCGGAGAAGCAGCCTGGCGCTGCTTAGTAGATGAAGCAGCTGACAGCGACTGCTGCTGCCGCTGCTGTCCCCGTGCCTCCTTCTTCTGCCACTGCTGCTATACCTCCTGTTCCTCCTTTGCATCTGCTGCTGTATCTCCTGCTTCTTCTGAGTCTACCTCCGCTATTCCTCTACCTCTGCCTCTACTGCTGTGCCTCCTATTCCCTGCCACTTCTGCCTCTCCTAGTGCGCTTCTTCTACCGTTTTAATTGCCGCAAATTAAAGTATCATTAAAATATGTAGAAAAGTCGCGTTGCAACAAGTCAGCCAAACACAAGCTGCAACAAGGCGCATGGGGAGAGGTGGTGAAAAAATAGTAAATTGATTAAAGCCCATTAACATGTTCTTTATCACTCAACACACACACACACACACACACATAGTCAGCAGGAGGAGCTGCAGTCAAGCCGAGTGTCGTCAACTGTGTGTGGAAACTGTGAAAACTCTGCAAGTGCCTGATGTGGCCAGTGGGCTGTACCGCCAAGTCTGACAACCAACTTGAGGCCTGCCTGACCAGGTGGGACTGTGATTTAGGGGGCTGTCCACTCTCTCGGGGTGCTCAAATTTTATGGGCCTACACTACTGATAGATGCTTTCAATCAGCTGTGCGAAATTCTATTAGAATTCTAACGGAAAAACTTTCACAGTGCCTTCGTCTCTTGGCCAGGCTAAATTACTGTGGCTGTAAATCAACAGAAAATGGAAAAAGTGCAAATTAAAAATGCAATTTCATGTGCTTTTTAACTACAAAAGATAAATAAGGTTCAGGTAACAATCTCACTCTGTCTCTGTCTTTGTCTGTGTATCCCTGTCTGTGTATCTGCCGGTCTGTATTTTTCTCTTTCTGCCTCTCGGTCTGTCCTTCTGTTATGTCTGTTCTAACTGTCTGTATGTCTCTCTGTCTGTTTGTCTATTTGTCTGTCTGTTCTGTCTGTTTTCTCTGTTCTGTCTGTCTCTCCGTCTATCTTTATGTCTCTCTGTCTGTCTGTATGTCTGTGTGTCCATCTGTCTTTTTGTCTGCCGCTATCTCTGTCTGTATGTATGTCTCTCTGTCTGTCTGTCAATCTATCTGTCTATCTATTTGTCTGTAGTCTGTCAATCTATCTCTAACTCTCTTTGTCTGTCTTTCTATCTGTCTCTTTGTCTCTTTGTCTCTCTGTCTGTCTAGCTGTCTGTTTGTCCCTTTGTGTCCCTTTCTCCCTCTTTGCTGATTCTCACCTCGATTCAATATAGTTATCTATATTCAACCTCTCGCGCTGTTATCAACTTCGCTTACCGTAAACCTTTTCCATCCCCCTCTCCTCCCCCCTCAACCGCATTTCCACCTGGCAACTTTTCCACTTTGCAATTCATCAATTTTATTGTGGGAAAACTATTGCAATTTCCATGCGGGCAGCCACAACTAATTTCAACTTTATTATTTCATTCGCAGCACTGACCCAAAACACGCCCCCAAACTGGTCAAAAGTCAATAGCGATAAATCACTCATACGCTGAGTGGGCCGCTGCGTGTGTGAGTGTGAGCCAAGGAAAATCTGCTAGAAACTGCCAGGCTCATCCTCTTCCTTCTCCTCCTCTCAGTCTCTCAGTCTCTTGCACAGCTGTCGCAGTACGTTTCATGGTTCGTCGCATCCTGCCTGGGGCCAAGGACTAGAACTTCTCTCGATTTCTCGTTTCTCTTATTGGGCCTGGGCCAATTTCGCGCTTATTTACGCACTTGACATGTGCAACACGTGCGCGCTGACAAAGCTTAACCCCTTGCTGCCCGTCTGTAGACAATTTAACACCTGAGCGAGAACAGGCTCTCGTAATTTATCGACACATTTGGCTATTTTGATTTTGACCTGCTTTGCATTTCGCTCCAGTTTTTCCTCTACCCTCTCGCTCTCTCTTCCAGTTGCTTGGACAATTTCTTGGCCCACTGGGTTCAGTCACCCGACACGCCCAGACATATGTGTCGAGTTTTCCCTCCCTCCTCCATCTCACTCCCTTTAGGCTTAGGCGCAAAAAAGACTCGCCACTTTTCGCGCCCTGTTAGCCGTGCCTTAACACTTGACTGGGCCCGAGTGCCTTGTCTCTAGTCGCGCTCTCGCACTTAAGGCCAATTATAGTTAATGTCTCAATTAGCGGCAGTTATGAAAATTATTGACTGGCTGCGCAGTTTTGCTGCTTGCAGCGTACATGCCTGCACAGCTTTCCTCCAGTTTTCCTCTAGTTTTTACCAACTATCTAACTATTTTCCCTCGTCGCGCGACTAATGGCCTCAGCCAGGGGGAATCACATAAAATGCTGTAAGAGTGAGAGGGGGAGAGAGGGTGAGCAAACGAGTTGAATGACTGCACTCGATAGGTTTTCTTATCGATGCCGCTGGAAATTAGAATTAAAAGGTGGCGTGAAACAGCAATAATTTATCTAGATAAAGAGATAAAAACAAGCTTCTGCTTTAGATTACTAATTTAAAGAAAATTTATACACAATTATTTTTTTTTTGCATTTTATCAGCTTTGATATATTGCCTTTCGAATGGTATTTTAACACACATATATTTTATTACATTTGATTATTGGTTTTGACTTAACCTCAAAAAACTCGAAAAATTGTTAAAGCCCCAAAAAATAATGGGGGGTCATGATCGGGTCATGCGATATATGTTTCTATATGTTTTTAAACCTTCCGAATCCGAATCCAATGTGAAAACCAGCCAATCACGTCTAAATTTCAACCTAACCTAAAAAAATTTTAAAAAACTTCCAAAATTTTGAATTTTTTTGATAATTTATTACTGCATTTGTGCAAATATGTAGAATCACGTATTTAATTTATGTTTTTTATTAGTTAAAATACAGTTTAGAAGCAAAAAATCATTACTCATATGAATCTATTCCGAATACTGATAAAATAATGCTCAAAAGGGGATATACCAAAAGGAAAATTTTTTTAATATTTCATTTGAATACACCCTAATCCAATATTAAAAAAAAAGTTCAAAATTTTGGACGTTTTTCAAAAAAATGTTAGGTTAGGTTGAAATTCAGAAGTGATAGGCTGGTTTTGACTTCAGATTCATATTTGGAAGGCTAAAAAACATATAGAAACATGTATCGCATGACCCGATATTGACCCCCCATTATTTTTTGGGGCTTGAAAAAATGTTCGAGTTTTTTGAGGTTAAGTCGAAACTCAGATGTCATACGTAATTTTTGACTTCGGATTCGGACTAAGAAGGACAAAATACATGTTAAAACATATATCGCATGCTCAGATCAGGATTCTATATCTTTTGGGGGATATTTTAAGGTTTTTCAGTTTTGTGAGGTTATGTCGAAGTCTAGACGTGATGGCGAAATTCTGACATCGGATTCGGATTCAGCGACCCAAAATACATATAACTGCATATGCCGCTTACCCAGATCATACAACTTTTTATTTTTGTGGGGCTGTGTTATTTTCATGGTGATTTGGGCCGAATCATCATTTTCACTTTTTTCAATGATATGAAACTTTCCCAATACATGCTTGTCCCATCATATTCTGGGGTTTGGAAGTAGATTCCATTCAAATTACTGTAACGACCAAAATTTCATTATACAATTGCATTGCATCTTTAAATTTAATTCGGGAAAAGTACACTTACCTATTAGCACCGTCGCCGTACCACCAGGCGCCATGCCTATTTTGGGCGTAGTGTATATTTTTACTAATATCGTTATCCTGGTCGTAAGTTGCGAATCTTTGTTTTTCGTGCATCCGCAATTCGTCGTCTGTGGTCCCCAAATGTATACCCAATTTGCTCAGTCTGTACTTATCGTCTTCACCCGAAATAGCGAACTCGTCGTACAAGGCATAGTATGTACTCAAATCAAATCTCTCCATGTGAATATACAGCTCGTGAGGTAGCCCAGTGGTTAATCTGTGTATTTTCTCCAGGCCGAGAAAGAATTCCCCGTCCCAAAAGTTACCAAAGCCGTTCCGGTATTCGGTCCAATTCCTGTAGAAATCAACCTTGCCATTGAATCTCTGCTGTATAACAGTCCATCCAGGACCCGCGATATCTGAATTGCATAGGACTTTAAAAGTATAACAATTGGAGAGGCGGAGAGTATGCACCCCTGAATCCCTGGAAATGCATCCCTTTGCATTGTACTTTGTAACATTATATTAGCGGATTCGTTGACTTCCGCTTCCAAATGAGTAATTTTTTTATCTTTTGCAACTAATTCCGATTCACAGGTTAACAACTTTTCTTTTTTTGAGCTGATTTCTGTTGCAAGAGCTGTTATCTTTACTTTCTCACTTTTAAGCTCCTCTTGCACAACTTCCATCAAATCACCTTTCGACTTATAAGTCGAAATCTCTATTTGAAGCTTCGTCACATTCTCCTTTAGCTGCTTAATTTGCTCATTCTTACTTTTTAATTCCTTTTGGAGTTCAATATCCTTTACTTTGAACTCCTTTAGTTCATTGTTTTGATATTCACAGAGGTTGTTCGGCAGTTGTTCCATTTTCTGTTTCAGATCTTCGAGTACACCTGTCTCCTTCAATTTGTAATTCACATTCTCCATTTGTAGCTTCATTATATTCTCCCCCTGCTGACTTATTTGTTCATGCTTAATATCCAATTCTTTTTTAAGCCTGATTTCATTTTCTTCTAGATGCTTAATTTGTTCGTTCTTGCTTTCTTTTTCTGCACTGCATGTCTATCTTCTGAGTAACTTGCTCGAAGTATCTTAGCATTGGTTTTGTTACTTGGTGGGCATACACCGAACACTCTTCTTCCAGTTCATGAGACATTGGACAAGACTAATAAGAACACGAATCAATAAGGTCACTTGAGATTCACATTTCTTTTCTGCACTGATTCTCACCTGATCAGAATAAAAGTCGGCAGAGAGTCCTTTGAAGGACTCCAACAGGGCGAGGAAGAGAAAGAGAATGTGAATTAGTCTCATTTCAGTTTGACACTTTGGCGGGAATATAGTTGGGTACAAGACAAATACGTACTGTATTTGATCTTCTTCTTCTTTGATCTTCTGAGAGCACACTCACGTCTTTTATAGCTCTCATCATCCATCGTGCATACGAATAGACAAGACCGATAAGGAGAAAGCACACGTCAGTGCAGTGTGGCATGTTCGTGGCGTGTGTTATCACAAGCAGACAGTGAACTTGACCTGCGGTTAAGTAGAATCCGGGTTCGGTGTCAGATGACAGAAGACTATCTTAGGAATTCGTACTTATTATTATTAGTATGGTATTATTATTATATACTATCACATATGTGCTCATGCTCTCGTAGACACGAATTGAAAACGTGAGCATGAGTAAAGGAAAGTTACTTAAACCAAACAAATAGCTGGACCAAAAGTTACTATAAAGTGAACTGCTAAGGATAAAATAAATTCCTTTTAGCCAAGTACAATTTAACTGCACTAGTAAATAACCTCGGACTTTTGAAGCTGATAAATGATTGCCCTTTTATGGAACTTATATAACAAGTGCAAACTCAAATTTAATACCTTTTTGTTGTACTGTTCATTCTTATTATAGATTTCAATAGAGCTAAAACACAGAACACTTTCTTTAATTTTACCAGTTCCACTGCCACTTTAAGTCCGCTTTAAAGCCAACGAACGCAGCAGCTCATTAAGCTGGAAAAAGACTTGAATTCCGCACATAAATTAGTCGACGGTAACAATTTCATTTTGCTAGTGAAATTGACGGTCGGATCCCGATGGAAAAGCAGCCAAAAGAGAGAGAGAGAGAGGTACTAGGAGTAGATCGAGAGGGGGTAGGGGAATGAGGGTATGGGGTGTGGCGATGCTGGCACCAACTGGGCCATAAATCAAAAGCAGCGCACGGCGTTTAATACACTTGACGCCAGATTTCCGCGACAATTTGCGCATGAATTAAACATAAAAGCAAGTCGACTGGGTAACGCAACACCCCCACGATGCTGTGATGCCTCCTTCCTGTACTCCTCCCCGCCTGCCACCTACTCCTGCTGCCTTGTACCCACTCCACATTGGCGGAGTTTGCCGGTTTCCTGCCGGATTTTCCTGGCAAGTGGGCAAATAAAATCAAAGTAGGTAACACGCGCAAATAAAACACTTGACACATTAAAATGGCAACAAGAACTCATATGTGAGACAGCCAGGAGTGGGGAGAGGGGAGTGGGGATTGGGGCTGGCAGGTGAAGGTGGGTGGTGCCGAGGGAGGTTGCCTACCGATGGCAATGAGCAATGCGGCAACAAATTTCCATTTTGTGCCCGCCTCATGCAAATAAGTGACACTCGCCGAGCTGGCGAAGCTGCAAGGGTAGCAGGGAGAGGGACGCCAAGGAGGCGGGTCAGGACATGAGCTTGCATGCTCATGTAGGTGTGTGCGTGTGTGCCAGTGTGTGTGTGTGCGTGTGTGGCAGTGTCGCCTTACATGCACATACATACAAATTTAACGAGTCGCATTTATGATACCACAGACAAGTATAATAATTTCAATTAACGACACCCCCGAGTGTGTTTGCACAGAGAGCGGGCAGACGGTGGAGGGGGCGAGAGGAGGTAGAGCGAGAGCAGCAAAGTGTGCGAGCAGCAGAGTAAGGTTCGTGCACAGTGGCAACTTCCGCAGCAAAGCTGAGATGCGTTGTATGTGTGTGTGCGTGATTCAAGACTAAGATGGAAAATTATTACTCCTGCTGGAAACTTATTCATCCTTTCGAATATATAATTATCTAGGGTATTTATAGAGTATTTATGTATTTATAAGTGATATTTAAGTGTTACATATATATAAATATATCACTTTTATATTCTACTTTCAGTTTAAAATTCAGCCTGCTGGCCACAGTGACTTTATCTAAAGCTTTGTCTTATAAAACTTAATCAAAATGTTCAAATAATAAAACTAAATATCTAAGAAATTAAAAAAACGTGTTCTGTCCAGGTTATAAGGGTAGATGATCTTTCATTTAAAAATGGTTACTTATTTTAAATACAACAGTAAGCTACAATTCATGAATAAATACAAGAATATTCAAGAAAGGTTATTCCTTTAGCACTTATTATTATTATTACTAATTGTACCTGTTTTTATATTTTAACAGTTTGAAATTCATTTTAATGTTGCATAATATTTTTCTTTTCATTTTATTTATTTTGTTGACTTACTTTGCGAATAAAACTTATCTAAAATTTGGCAAAAATTATATAGTAAAATTCGTACATTTCTGTTTTTAGAGCATACTTTTTGGAGTTGACTTTAAATACAAAACACTTTGTGTAGTTATATATGGAATATAAAGCTAGACATTTACTAATTTGAACATTATCTTGTTCATATTATATATATTATATTATATATAACCCGAATTTGAACCGACTTTCTTAGATACTTCTTAAAGTCTTTAACCGTTTGCCAACACTGTTTGGGAACAAGTGAGGTCCCAAAATGGAGCCGTGTTGCATATTCTGAAATACATTAAAAAAAGTCACGCATCGCAGTTGGCATAATGAGACGTAGAAGAAGAGGGAGAGAGTATGAAGATGGCAGGGGGAGAGGGCAATGGAATGGAGAGTAAAGTGTCTCGTTGAGTCCGTATATGTCTGTGTTAGTAGGTCGCAGGTGTGCCAGAGTCTGTGAGTGTGTGTGAGTGTGCTTGTGCTTAGTTAATTACGGGCATAATAATGCTCACACACACACTTCCACACACACACATGGAGCTGGCAGCTCGTATTTTCTTAGCCGCATTCTTCTGGCTTCTGGCCGAGTTTTAGAGCCTCATCTCATCAGCATAAAAGTTTTTAATGAGCCATTTTGCTGCCTTTTGTCGCCAGCTTCAACTCCGGCTCCTTCTCCTGCTCCACTTCCTGTTCATCTTCTGGTGGTTACCTATGCACATCCTACATACAGCTCACATTTTCAGGCCTCTCCCGCGTGTGTGTAGCGAATTTGTTATGACAAGCTCAGTTGACACGTTTTAATTAAATTTAATTAGTGCGTTCGCTACAGCAACAACAGCAAATTGGCCAACATGACAGGTGGATTAGGTGGGCAGAGACAGCTGACAGCCAGCAGAGCCATATGGCTGGCTTTCTTCACTTCTCTCTGTCTCTCTCTTGCCGCATTTGACGAGCTGCCGCACGGTTAATTGCAACATGTGTAGAGCGACAGTTGGCCTTGAGGCCGCCACAAAATGCGACAGGCTGAAAATGTACAATTCGTGTAGTATAATTATGATGGGGGCAGAAGGTGCCACAGATTATATATTTACTCAAACACAAAAGGAACTATCGAATATAGTCAACCATGGTGTACCCTGCAACCATTGATTGTGTTTGCTTGGTGTAGTATTTATTATTTACCTTATCCCTATTTAGTTACTATAAGACGTGCTCAGCTAGTTACACCTCTCTACTCTTAGTTTTACTAACTCTTCCCTATTATAGGTTAAACTACAGGGTACTATATTCTAACTACAACAATCTTTGTTATTACTAACACAAATTCGGAGCCAACACTGAAGTTCTTGACTGAAAACCAGTCGACTCAAATTTAATAAAAATACATTTACATAAATTAAATATTAAAAATAGTTTAAAACATAAAAAAGTTTATATTTATATTTATTTATTTATGTTTATTAAAATTTATTTAAATTCAAACTATCGTATGTAAGTAACAAGAATACATACTATATACCGTCACTGAAGCAATTGAAGATGATGATTCGCCCTAGACCGTTAAAAAATAACTACTAACTGTTTTAAAAAGTCCAAAAAGGATTCAAATTTTGGTTTTATAATGTTCAGTTAACTTTTCAATATTTAACTTTAAACATTTTTGACAGTAAATAAAGAGCAATTTAAAAAGAAACTTGGTTGAATTGATCTAGTATCAGATAAATAAATATTCCAGCCTAATGAAGACCTCAAGAGGATAAGTTGTGATGACTTTGCGATATCTACATCAACTGAACGATATATCGAACCAATCTAGCTTGTTCCATCTAATATAGAATGTGGAACAATTAGGAATCTGTGGACAGATGAAGAATGCTACTTCGCCTGCTGATGCTGCTCAAGAATACATATGTTTCATGGCCTCGCAGACATTTATTGCTCAGGGAGTCACTTACACACAGGCAGACCAGACCGTGCAAGCATTTAAGGCTTCCCCTTTCTGTTTAGCACACACTATTATCGGTTCCCTATAATTATTTGCTCTTCTAACGTTTCGCCATATTCCTGTCATCGCAGCGATCTCCATGCGGCTCACATAACTCGGTCGACGTCCAATCAATTTCAAAAAATTACAAATGCAAATTGTCGGAGTCGGCAGAGCAATGCAGACAGAGCAGACGGGGAGAACATTGTTTATAGAGAGCAGCAAAGGAAAGCAGCCTCAGCAGCTCGGCAACAATTTTCGAAATTTCCGCTCAAGCAGTGTGAGAAAGAATGAGGCAGGGGGAACTGGATGAAGGGAACTGGTACTCGGCAACTTGTCAGCTCGAATGACGTTTTAATAAGTCACATAATTCATGGACTCACTGTAGATGCTGCAGTACCTGCAGATGACAATGTTGCCGCGGGCCCCCTAAAACGGCAGATTACACATACGTCGTGATAGATTCTGCAAAAGCCTGCAGCTCGCCAGGTTTTTGATATAGCTTCGACACACACGAACACTGTGTCCCAACACAGTGTCCCATCACAGTGTCTCCTAGCAGTCCCCGTACCCGTCCCTGTCTTCATGCGTGTCTTGTCAGCTGCTCATTTGTCAATGTAATTGATTTTATGCCTGCACTTTTGACTAGGGTTGTGTGTGCGACTACCCTGGCTACCCTGGCTACCTGGCCTGTCCTTTTGCCTGTTATATTATTCGATTACAGTTAGACGTAAATCAAGTGGAAGCGCATGGGGAGCTGGCAGCGAGCACACCACAAGTATCTACAGCTATATCTATCTGTATCTGCGAGTTATTACCCTCGAGTTCATACAGATGCGTGTGCGTGTGCAGGGCAATTGAGGGTCAGCTGGCAAGGGAACATGCGGTCAAAACAGTACACAGATGAAGTTCAAAAGAGGGTCAAGATGAGGAGGAAGAAGATGCTGAAATGGGAACTGGGATGAGGAAGTTCTTCTGATAAGCAAGACTTGAGAGAGACTTCAAAGTCCAAGGGCAACTCATCGAGTGCTTATGTTGTCAATTGCCTCATCATTCAGGCATTATCTCTCTCTGAATGTTTTACTAACTTGCCTAATGTGATTTATCATTTCGTTCTAATTGAATTTTCACACGCTGCTTCTCCCAGCTCGCCACACATTGCACCACCCAATTTCCACAACTGGATGCCACAGCTCAATTTCCAAATGCAGCAGCCAGTTCTGGAGAGAAGAACCGGTAGCCGATCGAGTAGAAGATGAAGAAGAAGCTAAGAAAGAGGAGCAGATGAAGGGGGAAGAAGTCGAAGCCGAAGCCGGAGCCGGTGCCGGTGCGCAGCTTCTGTGATACCGAGAAGACACTGCTTTATGGCAAGGCACGAGTATCTTATGGATACTTTTTCTTTCTTTGCCTTGTTCGCCTATTGCCCACTGCCGTCTTAGAGGCTCATAAATTTTTATAGCTTGTAATTTGGGACATCGCTGCACATGCGCGCCAGGCGGTCGCCCGAGACTCGCGTGGAATCGCAATTGGAATTAGAAAGAGACAAGAGAGAGAGGGGGAAAGAGAGGGAGAGAGAGGTGGATTGCAGTAGGAGTAGGGTGACGGGAAAATTGGCTATCGGACAGTAGGAAGTATCTTTGGCGTTTGGCAATGTCAGATTTATACTTGTGCCGTAATTAATAGCGATGTTTTGGTCATACTGATTGGCTGCACTCACTTTATGGCTGCTGCCTAAGACACCGAGGATGCACCTACTCAATGACCGTCAGCTGCAATTAGCCTCAGTGGCGGATTGGGTTTACTACTCGCAATCGACTGTCTCCCGCGACCAATTAGACGATTCGCTAATTAAATTGCCAGAAAGGAAATTAAATGATACTTAAAGGAGTTCAACAAACACCCCTTGTAGCACACACTACTGTCGATTTTAAAGTGCCTTTAAAATGGACGCCATTAACGCAGCCACATGCAAAAGGCCGAATCATTAAGGTTTCGGCTTATTGCTCGTTCGAATACACTTTGAGGACATGAACAGACAACTACAGATAAAGTATGTCAAGAGTTAAGCCTGGGTAGCTGTAGAGATCATAGATAATCCCTTTGGTATAACTTATACTTAGGTTAGCATTCAGCGTGTTCTTTCTTTTATCACTTTTATTTATATATCAATGCGCTTGCAGAAATATTTTGTATTTAGTTTGCACTTTAATATATATAGATAAGTAAGTATAAATAATATAAATATATATATATTAATTAATTATACTCTTTTTAAATTCATAAATTTTGACCCGAAGTTTGTAACGCACACTTCTCTAATTTTATAAAGCGCATATATATTCTTGATCATCATGGCCAATGAGTAGAAATATGTCTTATAGTCTGTCTAAACTAGTACAGCTAGAAGTTACGAGTATTTAGGTAATGTTTCGTACACTTATGTATTTTATAGCGACTATAAAAGCTATTAGTCGAAAAATCGTATTATATATTGGCAGTATCGATACCAACATCGAGCTACTACTACTATATATAGCTACTGCTAAGCCTTATATACATATTTATATGGTACAGTATAGCTTTCAATTTATCAAAGTATGCTCACATTATTTTTTATCTTTTATCTATAATATATTTTCCTAAACAATTTGTAAATTTCCAACAAATAGAGTTCTTATAATCTTTTATCTTACAAAATACATATTATAATACATTTATAATAAAATAAAGCATAGGAACACTTAGTGAAGACCTAGGACCTTCAGCTACGACATACGAAATCTGGCAATTCCTTCCTGTTATCACTTTAATAGGTAAACTAGCCAGCAAAGTGTTTCTTAACCTCTATTTCACGTACATTTAGGAGACTTGTCTAATTAGAATATTTAATTCAAGTCGCAATATCTTAACGTTTTGGCTGCTTTGGCAGCTTCTGTTGTGGCTGAGCAAACTCAATTACGCGCAGAGTGTATGGTACATCTCTTTGGGGAAATGCCTGTCTCCTTCCACCGGTTTCACTGAGGTGCCCTTAAGTTATGCAGCCAAGATTTTCAGCTACTCACAGAGCGCAAATATTGTAGCAGCTCCTCGTGGCAGCTGCCGCCATTGACTGCAGTCTGTTGATTGCCCCTGCCTCCGCCACTGTCATGCAGATGCCTGTGTTCCACCTCCTCCCCCCTGAACTGCCGCTGCCTCTGCCTGTTGGCTGCTGCTTTGCCTTTTGATGATTACAAATTAATCACACTTTAAACATGGCAATTACGCTTCGCGCACCGCAACAGGCTCAGGCTCAGGCTCAGACCGGGAAGCTCTCGAGCCGTGCGGAGCTCTGGAACTCCAGAACTGCGGAACCCGGCGAAGAACTGCGAGGCAAATACGCGTACGCATGCAGAGTCTCTTAAGCAGATGCAGAGCGATGCCAGAATCCAAGCGCAGTCCGACTACCTCAGCGGCTGAGCTGTACTGAGAGAAAACATTTTGGTCGAAGTAAAGAACTTGAATTATCGTACTAAAGTTTTGAGTTATGTTTAGGCACGATAATGTAATTAAAATTAGGTCAAATAAATAGAAAGAATAACTGCTAAAATTATTATTTAGGAGGAAGTATTGTAAAACCTTAACAATTATAATTCACAGCTGTGTAAATTTTAGAATTTCTAAAAAAAAATTAAAAATTTTCCTGTATAATGGGTCAGATATGTTTAAAGCTAATATATTATTTCATTAAAATGTTATATTAGATGTTAATTGAGTTTTACTACATTTATAAATATATAACATATAGGTACTACAAGTTTATACATAAAAATGACTGTTATATTATGTTATGTAACGTTAGGATTAACATTTGTTAGTTACAAAATATTGTTAGGTATAAATCGAAAGAATTTGTGTAAATTTAAGTTAATTTATAGTTGTATAATAATAATTATATATAAGTTTTTAAATTAATTTCTTTTTAACAATTTTCACGTTTAACCTCCTTATTTATATGTCTATATTTTGTGTGTTTACTTCTTTAACAACAATCACCTGACAAATTTCTCTCAGTGCATGACATTCTCTTGGCTGTAATAAAAAAAAAATTGCTTCCTTTAGCTGTTTAACTTTCGTTTTAATAAATAATCAAGTGAAGTTCGTATCGTTTTGGACGAGCCTGGACGCGAGTCTGCCCCTGCGAATCCTCCACTTTCCCTTCGCTTTGCTCCTCTTCCCTCCTTTCCTTGTCTTTGTCGTCGTCAGCGTCTTTTGGCTGTGGTTCGTCAAGTCGCTCGTGTAATTTCCAGGCAATTTCTCATAGCCATAATTGCATAATTTCAAAGTTGTTGGCAACTTAATTGCGCCCGGGCTTGGACTCAGCTTGGGCTCAGGCAGCTGACTGGCCATGGATCCCCGAACCGATCCGGCCTGGGCTCCTCTGCTAGTTGGCTGCCTGGGCCTGTCTTCGGTGTAAATAAAACCTTTTTAAACGCTTGTCATGTGGCAGCAGCAGCAGAACTACCGTATGCCGGCACTGCCAACAGCAACTGCAACTGCAACTGGAGCTGAAGTTGAAGCTGAAGTTTAAGCTGAAGCGGCAACTGGAGCTTTGGTTGTGCGCTGGGATTCTGCCTGACTTCAAAGCGCGCACTTCATCAAACATGTGTTGCCTATATCCGCTGCCCCTGCCTCTATCTGGGTCCCTCTCTTTGCAACGTCTCCTGCACCTCTTATTGTCCCTCTTCTTGCCCCTCTGCCCCTGCTCCCTCTACGCCTTCGCCTCCCGCTCCACGTCTGGCACTGTACGCCTCTGCTTGTGTTACGCCAACGCCTGACAGCATCTTTTACTCCCCTCTTCCTCTTCTACCCGCTCTACCGCCCTCCCAAACTGTTCCTCTCTCCCTCTTTCATTCGCTGTCTCTTCTCGCCTCGCGGCGCTTTGCCATCAAAGTTAATATGCTTTATATTAAATTTATTGTTGTTGTTGTTGCTGGCTTGTTGCCTGGCCTCGTTCTGTTGCCAATGGCCAGACAATCTGCATCTGCCACACTATAACCCCCTTCCTCCGCCCCAGCTACATCTGCAACCTGCTCTGGCATCTTGAAGCTGAGCTCATTTGTCCCATCACAGAATTGTTTTGAATGCGTTTTGCTGCGTTTTCCATCAAATTACTCAATTAATTTCACTTAAATTAAAAACTCTGTTCCGACAGGAGAAGCAACAACAACTACAATAATAACAACAACAGCAGCAGCAGCAACAGCAACAACAACAATTACAGTAATAACACGATGTGCAAAATTGTTAAGTGTAAAAAAAGAAGAAGATGAAAGAAGGATACAGACAAAGAGATAGAGAGGAGAAAAGTAAAAGAAAAAGGCAACTTTATTGGGCAATTTAAAATACATTTTTAAGGTTGTGATATCAGGCCTATAAGAATAACACTACTCAACAATAATCTATCTTTATACAACACTATATTAAGGAGTGGTTTCCTTTTAAAGTTTGATTTAATGCACAAAAACGCTACTTTATACGAGTATTTGTAAAATATGTGAGCAAAAAGATATTTCTATCCGATGAATAGTTTTTCAATGGGAAAATTTTGAACCCATATGCTCCAGTGCAAGTTCAAACACTTTTAAAACTTTGAATACGTTTATGTTAGAACTATTTTTTTCAGCATAATTTAAAAGTAAATCTCCTCTTAACTAATTGTAATTAATTAATACAATTATGACAGCCGAATTCCACTAGCTTCACCCGCACACCCTATCTTGCTAACGGGAAAATGGGCGAGATTTAATGTGTAGAATTCACGATCGATGTCAACATAAATATCGATAGGTTTGTTAAGCGAAAGAAAAGCAAATCATCAGAGAATTATAGAAGCAAATGTTCAAACGGAAAGCCAAATAGGTTGTTCCATTTTAAACTTAATAGTTATTTTCATACTTTAGTTTTTAACTTTAAAAGATAGAAATTCACGATCGATGTCAAATAAATAAATATCGATAGGTTTGTTAAGCGAATGGAAAACAAATCATCAGAGAATTATAGAAGCAAATGTTCAAACGGAAAGCCAAATAGGCTGTTCCATTTTAAACTTAATAGTTATTTTCATACTTTAGTTTTTAACTTTAACAGATAAAATTTCATTCATTAATCGTATTATGTAGTATAGTATACACCCTTTTGTGGCCTCTCACACTGCTATCCCTGCCACTTCTGTTGATTGCAGTAGTTACCCCATTGCACTGCATTTGAATATGATATGTGCATTTGTATGTTCGCTATATGCCATATAAAACCGACTATATGTATTTAAACAGTAATTTATAGTAATTCTTACAGCACTGAATCGACTGCAACTTAACTTTAACCTTATACACACCCTTGGGTCAGCATTAAGTCTGCTACTCAGAACCGACTAGGTATTCCCCATTGAATTCCGCGCATGGCAAACTGATTAATCGTCGCGCTGCTTGCAAATGAGTGAAGCAAATCAAAACAAGCGCAGTGCCACATGCGGCAGCTGCTTCTTTCCCCTCTGGGGTAGGGGATTGTTGGCAGACAAACTGCGTGGAACCCGTTCGCAGCGAGCAAGCCATGGCCAAATGCATTTGGCACGCAATTATGGCCCAAAGTGTTAATTGCATTTCCGCCAAGCTATCAAACTGCCTCGGCCAGGCCCACGGCTCACGCATTTGGCATTAAAATGGACCGCAGTCGCAGTTGGTCCCAGTTCCAGGTTCAGTTTGCAGCGCAAGCAGAAGCCAAAGCAGCCAGCCACGGCTAAAACATTCTGCGATAAGCAACGTGCCACGGTTAACGGTACTTTCCCCCTCCCTCTCATGTTTTACTTGCTCAACGCCCCTGGAGACGACTCTTTAAAGATGGCGCATGCGTGGCAGACACGCAGCGGGGCAGCCAAGCGAGCTGAGCCAAGTGAGGCTCCAAAACTAAGTCAAATATTTGTAGAACAGACCCAAGCGAACAGGCCGACAAACTGCCGGACTGAAGAAGTGGAGGACTGGAGGACTGGGGGACTGAAGGAGCGAGGACTCAGTGTCCCCGGGCTAACTGCAAATGTGAAATTTATGGGCCCCCAAAGGCGCGCGTGGACGTCGATGTTCTAACATGAACAGCGCAGTTCGTGCTGACTAATGACAGAGTCCGACATACCCTGGACAATGAAATATATCCCAACTGTCCAATACAATTAAAAGTTAACTGAAATATTGTACTATATAGATGGGCAACTGCGAGGCGAATCTTCGCTGGCGTTACAAACGACCTGCCAAGTCCGGCATAGCCAGCACATGCAAATTTCTAACTGATGACCGAATAAAACGACGAGAAATGAAATCTTTTTGGCTTGCCGCATATTCATAAAGTGCATTTTAATGGACCAGTTCCACTTGCCACCCTCCTGCTTCTAACCACACTTCTCTTGCCCATTTCTCATACTCTACTCCACTTTCCAAGCAATGCAGTGCTGCCAGGTCAGCCTTTTTACGGTCAGATGTGTGCTTTTAGCCAATATAGAATATTCATAATAGAATCTTTTCGAAAATCTAGATATAACAACAATATGTGAACAAAAAAAGTTATCGCCAGCTATCGATTAACAACCTATCGTGTTTAACTAAGCTGACAACCAAATTAAAATGTGGGTTATATTTTGTGCAGGTTACCTGGCAACACTGTTGCAATGAGAAACAGCCGCAGCCGAGGCAGAAGACATCTGTTACTTATCGAAGTCTTTGCATGTCTTTGCATGCGGCCACATTTGATAAGAGTAGAAGAGTCAGAGAAAGAGAGAGAGAGAGAGACCTACTGTGTGAGAGAGAGCTCAGGCACACGCTGAACTTGAACTGAAACAGCTTCAAGGCCTGCTCCGATTCCCCAGTGGAATCAGCATCGGCATCGCCTTTGGATTTTGCATTTGGCTTGTTCTGGCTGCGGCTTTGGCCAAATCCGTTAATAAGCCATTTTGACAAATTGGATGATTGCCGTCTCTAAGTATAGTGTGGCGAGTGTGTGTGTGTGTGTGAGTGTCAACATGTGCATGAGGAGTAAAGATAAAGCTGGCAATTGATGCGATGTCAATTGATGCGAAGTGTGGAAAATCTTTTTATTGCCAGCAAAACAAAACAGCTGCTGCCAAAATTTCGTATAAATCCGAAAAGCAAAGCTGAGTTAAATCATAAAGTAAAACAATGTAGAAAAGAGGCTAAAGCCGCAGCTTGAAAAATATAAACAATCATTTTGCATATCTAAATTATTAAAGTTAGTTCTGACATGTTTGTTCGTATGAAAGCTATATGAAAATAGAGTGAATTTGCAATTGGTATAAAGGCATTCAAAACTGAAACCAGCAAGAAAGGCTACCTTCGGCATGTCCAAGTTCTATACCCTTATATCCTCCGACCGTTTTAATACTAGCGATATAGAATGGGGCAGAATTCAATAGTAGTAAGAAGTCTACTTAGATCCACCAGACTAATGATAGATCGAAGTACACTTGTTACTACTATTTCCTATATCTTATTTAATATTAAAATAATCAATTCTATTGCATATTTATATTCAATCTGATTAATATAAAGTCCAACTTATAAAATGGGAACTTCTTTTATTCAAACTTTGTTAAACAATAAACTTATTTATGTACACAACCTGATAGTATTCTCAGCACCTTTAAGCTAAGCTCTCACTTTTTATATGCCAATCGTTTGATTGTCTTGTGGTTTCTCCTGCACTCTCTCTCAATCTTTCTCTGTCCTACAGCATATCCCGATCGTAGCACTTGATGACTTTGTGGCATTCGTCATCGTGCACCTGGCGGAAGACTAAATATAAAAACAAATGGATTGGATTAGTATTATAATCAGTCCTCATTCCATCACCCACTCACCGTTCTTGGTATTGAAGCAGTTCCATTGGCTCAGCTCGCACTGGCCGGGAAATTCCACAGTGCATTTGCCATTGGAGGCACAAACGGGCAGCGCCTTCTGTGGACACTCGAAGTTGCATTTGCCCAGTTGCTGCAACTCGCGTTGCTTCTCCAGCAGCTCTGGCACCTGCACAGCCGTGGAGAGCAGGCGTCCCGATTGCTGTGGCAACTGCTCCACCTCCACCTTCTCTTCCTGCTCGTGCTTCTGCTGCTTCTTCTCCTCCTTCTGCTTTTCTTCCTGCTGTTTCTTCTCCTCCTTCTGCTTCTGTTCCTGCTGCTTCTTCTCCTCCTTCTCCTTTTGCTGCTGCTGCAACAGCTTCTTGCGCTCCTTGATCGCCTGATTGACGGCATTGGGTATGTGCTGCTCAGCCTGTTGCATCACATGGGCGACATGTTGCTGCAGCTTGTTGACCTTGTCGCCAATATCCACTGGCACCTGGCCAGGCAGTGTGAGCACAATATGCGGGCCGGCCAACGCGGCAACCTGATGATTTATCACCTGTGGCTGCTGTGCTGCACTGCCAACGTGTTTATGTGGAGGCAGCAGATCCAAATGTGGCACCACAACGCCTGCCCTGCCCTGCCCCGACTGTGGCACGTGCCCGGTGAGTACCAGTGTGCTCTGGTGTGCCTGTGGCTTCTGTTGCAGCACGTGATTGATGTGGTTGGTTATCAGTGTTTCAATGTGCTTCGGCAACTCGATGGGCTCCGGCAACTGTTGCTCCGGCTTGTCCAGCTCCACGGCTGCAGCCAGGGCTGCCATCAGGGCTGCAGAGTATGCAGATATTAAAGTAGCTCGTATTTACATACAGATTTGAGAAGGAAACTTACCAATAACCAACACAGCGCGCATATTGTTAATTGAGTTCCACACTGGGATTCTGTCTTCACTTGACGATGCTCGATTGCGTTCTACAACGCTTTCGATTTTAGTTCTCTGCTTTTATACGGATTCCCTGATCAAACATCGATTTGTCATAAGCAGAGATATTTTTAATGCATCTCATATGCTAATTATATAATAACAAAACGTTGCAAATTCTTTTAGCTCCCGCGGGAAACAGGTTTCGTTCAGCCACAGCGACGACAGAAATCGCCCGAAGCTCATTCGAGTTACCTCAATCACTTCCTTATTGATTGATATTATTTTACACATTTTGAGATATTTGGTCTGAAGTGCTTGCATTATGGGGCGTGACAACAGCGAATAAGGCAGATCAGTATTTAAGTTTTTATAAATAATTCGAGAGAATTTAATAAGAAACTAAACGGAAATGAGAAAGGTTTTCTGTTGTGGTAAATACGGTTTCTATATGTTTATATAATACTGAAGAAAATTATTTTATTAAAATTATAATCTAATTTATTTGATAGAACACTCTTAACTTCTAATCTATCTATCTATCTATATATCTTGTATAAAAATTTGGGGTATCATTCAAAGATTAAAGCAATTTTCATATTATATCTTGATATTATGCATACTAAATATGGATGTCAATGCAGTAAGAATTAATTTTGAAGATATTAATGATTTTTAATAATAGTATTATACATTGAATATATTTAAATTTTGTTTTTTATTTATTTATTTATTTATATCTGAATAAAATTAAATTAAATATATATAAATTGAATTTTAAATTATAAATAAAAATATATTTACTAAAATGCTTAATTATTATATTGTCTTTTTCTTTATTGATGTATTTATCTAAATTTACCTTTATTATTTGCTAAAGTTCATTTAAATATACATAAAAGTATTTTCCATAATTAAATAAAATGTTTTACATCATTGAGTAGTACAGTGTGTTCTTTCACAGTTTGAGCAGCACAACTAATGAATTTAAGCCGGACCGCAAAGTATGCAATGTATTTTAAAACACGTAGAGCCTTAGCCATAAAAAGCTGGATTTTTCGCTGTCCGCCTGTTTCATATGAAACAAATAAACAGCTAGATTAAAAACAGTTAAGTGGACAACACTGAATTTTGCACGCTGGTAAATTAATATGCAAATCGCAACCAAAGCTTTTATTTCGGGCAAAAACGACAAGCCCAAAGACGATACGATAATAATAATAACGATAATACAGTTTTGTATATTTTTGGCAGGTGCGACAATAAAGGATTATGCCATGTAGCGCCTTCGGGCTGTGCAGGGCTTCAAATGTTTGTTATAAAAACATTTGCTGCCGTCCACAGAAGTCACAGTTGAACAGTCGCTGCTCACACAGCAAGGTTACAACACCAACTATATCAACAACAACAAGTCAAGTCCGACAGCAACATGCAACAACATTGGATCTGCCTGTGTAAGTTTGGCGACAATTGCCTCAGCTAAAACTGTGGTAATCTATCTATTGTATCTTTCTGTCCCTCCTGCAGTTCTTGTGGCACTCGTCGCCGTCATCGGCAGTGCCAGCGTGCTGCCCGTGAAGCCCGTTCACCTGCCGGCAGTTAACCAACACGGCCAAACAGTCTGGCTGGATAGAATGGTCAATGCGGTGCCAGACAAGTGCGACTTCAGCTGCACCGATTACGATCTGCCCATCTGTGCCCACAACGGACAGTGCCTGCAATTGTTCACCAGCCGCTGCACCATGGCCGCCTACAACTGCCGCAACCCGCAAAAGCGCTTCAATGTCGTCGAGAACTATCGCTGCACCCAGGGCTACATTCCCCTATGCAGCCAGGAGGAGCGCAAGGAGCTGGGCATAACCATGTAAAAAGCATCTCGGAAGTCGACGGGTTCGGAATACCCTAAACACATACATACATTTGTAGAATTGAAAAAACCTAATGAAATTCCTAAATAAACAACTTATTATTTGCCATCAATTGATAAGGGTATACTTATTTGTGCAGGCCGAAAAAAACGTGGCATGTGATAACGCGCATCATGCCACACTACACTGACGTGTGCTTTTTCCTTATCAGTCTTGGCTATTCGTATGCATCTATGGACGATGAGAGCTATAAAAGACGTGAGTCTGGTCTTAGAAGATCAGTGTACGTATTTGTCTTGTACCCAACTGAATATTCCCGAATTTGAGTTCCGCGAAAGTGCCAAACTGAAATGAGATTAATTCACGTTCTCTTTCTCTTCCTCGCCCTGTTAGAGTCCCTCAAAGGACTCTCTGCCTACGCTTCTTCTGATCAGGTGAGAATCAGTGCAGAATAGAAATGTGAATCTCAAGTGACCTTATTGAATTATTCGTGTTCTTATTAGTCTTGTCCAATGTCTCATGAACTGGAAGAAGAGTGTTCAGTGTATGCCCACCAAGTAACAAAACCAATGCTAAGATACTTCGAGCAAGTACGAGGTCGTTTGATAAGTCCGTGACTTTTTGTATTTGCCGCGCACCTGCTCTAAATACAACACTGCTCCTGTCAGCAGTTATCGATTAACAGCTGACTGTAAAATTTTGAGAAAGCTGCGTTTCTTAGTTTGCGTTTTATAGGCATTGAAAGCAGACGATCTCGTGAATTTTAACGAAAATGGAAAAAAGTGAATTTCGTGTGCTAATTAAGCATTATTTTTTGCGTAAAAAATCCATCACCGAAACCAAGGAAAGACTTGATAAATATTATGGGGACTCTGCACCATCAATTTCAATGGTTAAGAAATGGTTTACTGAGTTCCGTTGTGGTCGTACCAGTACAAGTGATGCCGAACGTTCAGGTCGCCCAAAAGAGGTCGTCATGCCAGAAATCGTCGACAAAATCCATGGAATGATATTGGATGATCGGAGAATGAAAGTGCGTGAGGTAGCTGAGGCTGTAGGCATCTCAACTGAACGGGTACATCACATTTTACATGAATATTTGGACATGAAAAAGCTTTCCGCGCGATGGGTGCCGCGATTGCTCACACACGACCATAAGCGCAACCGTGTGACCATTTCAAAGGAGTGTTTGGCGATGTTCAACCGCAATCCAAACGAATTTTTGCGCCGTTTCGTTACCGTAGACGAAACATGGATCCACCACACCACACCAGAGACCAAAGAACAATCAAGACAGTGGGTTTCTCCGGGTGAACGTGCACCAAAGAAGGCCAAGGTGGGTCTGTCGGCCAACAAGGTCATGGCCACAGTTTTTTGGGATGCACAAGGTATCATTCACATCGATTACCTTGAAAAGGGTAAAACGATCACCGGCGAATATTATTCAGAGCTTTTGGACAGATTCGATATTGATTTGAAGCAGAAACGACCGCATTTGGCGAAAAAAAAGTGCTGTTCCATCAGGACAATGCACGGGTGCACACGTGTGTAGTCAGCATGGCAAAATTTCATAAATTGGGCTACGAACTGCTACCCCATCCAGCATATTCTCCAGATTTAGCCCCCTGTGACTATTTTTTGTTTCCAAACATGAAGAAATGGCTCGGCGGTAAGAGATTCGGGTCAAATGAAGAGGTCATCACAGAAACAAACGACTATTTTGAGGGCCTTGAGAAAACCTATTATTTGGAAGGAATAAAAAAATTGGAAAAACGCTGGACTAAATGTATAGAGCTAAAAGGAGATTATGTTGAGAAATAAAACGCTTCTTTGACGAAAAAAATATATTTTATTCAAAAAGTCACGGACTTATCAAACGACCCTCGTAACTCAGAAGATAGACAAGCATAGTGCGGAAATTGAAAGAAAGAAAGAACAAATTAAGCATTTAGAAAACATGAATGAACAAATTAGGCAGCAAGGAGACAGTATGATGAAGCTACAATTGGAAAACATGAATTACAAATTGAAGGAGACAGCTGTGATCTTAGATCTGAAACAGAAAATGGAACAACTACCGAACATCTGTGAATATCAAAACAATGAACTAAAGGAGTTCAAAGCAAATGAGATTGAACTCCGAAAGGAATTAAAAAATAAAAATGAGAAAATTAAGCACCTAGAGGAGAATATGACGAAGCTTCAAATAGAGATTTCGACTTATAAGTCGAAAGGTGATTTGATGGAAGTTGTGCAAGAGGAGCTTAAAAATGAAAAAGAAAGAACAACAGCAGCTGAAACAAAAATCAGTTCAAACGCAAAAAAGTTGTTAACCTGTGAATCGGAATTAGTTGCAAAGATAAAAAAAATTAATCAATTGGTAGCGAATGTCAAGGAATCCGCTGAAAAAGAAATTCAAAAGAGCAATGCAAAGAGTTGCATTGCCCAAGATTCGTCGGGGGTGCATACAGTCACCCTATCCAATAATGACACTTTTGAGGTTCTATGTAATTCTGATATTGCGGGTCCTGGATGGACTGTCATACAGCAGAGAATCAGAGGTGGAGTGGACTTCTACAGGGACTGGAACACATATCGCAATGGATTTGGTGACTTTTGGGACGGAGACTTCTTCCTTGGCCTGGAGAAAATACACAAATTAACCACAGAGCAACCGCATGAGCTTTACATTCACATGGAGACATTTAATGGCGATACATCCTTTGCCAGGGTCGACGAGTTTGCCATTTCGGGAGAAGAGCATAAATACCAACTGAGCAAGTTGAGTGAACCCTATGATGGCTTATAATGCACTGATGTATAGCCAAAATATGAGATTTTCAACATATGATCAGGACAACGACTTGGATGATGCCCGGAACTGCGCAGAACTTCGACATGGTGGCTGGTGGTACAGAAGGTGTTTTAGTTGGTAAGTATATTTCCGCCGACTCTTATGAAAAGATGTTTTACATTTATACGATATGTATATAATAAGTTTAATTCGTTACAGCAATCCAAATGGCAAATACTTTCAAACTAAAACAAGCGATAAGCAATCAATTTCTTGGCAATTCTCCATATCACTCAAGCAAGTGAAAATTATGATTCGGCCCAAAGGGGTTTCAAAATAACATGAAATATTCTCAAAATACTTGAAATGCAAATCTTAATATTAATTTTAAAATGTTCTGCACTGCACTTTCAATGATTTACTTAATAAAGATAGCTTTCATTTATCTTGCAATATTGCACTCAGTTTTCTGTCTTTATTTATTACATGAAGGTACAAGAATATATATGTATATATGTTATGTATGTATAGTGAATATGGCTTACATAACTAGTCTGCTCACTTCGAGCTCATCTTCTTTGCAGCGACGCGCACAGAGGTTCATGCTGCAGACATCCTCATCGACGACACGGAAGGCCAAGTCGCGATGGTTGCAGTTGAAGGTGTCCATGACGCATTGGTTGGGGAACTCGTGCAGGCAGATGCCGTTGTAGGCGCAGATGGGATTCAGCTCGAACTTGGTGCACAGCTGATCGCAGTTCTGTTCGAACTGTGGCGGAATGGGCGCAATTGTGGGCGGGGCAGTGCCAGCCAACAACAATTGATGACAGTTCTTAGACGGTGAACTCTTGGGCAGCTCAACTGGTGACATTGTTGAGCTCGGAGGCAAAACGGTAACAGGTTGCAGTTCCGAGGCGGCAGCATTGGGAATGCCTGGGTTGGGAAGACCTTGATTGGGGATGCCAACGTTGGGTTTGCCAGGGTTGGGCACTCCAGCATTGGGCAAACCAGCATTAGGGATGCCAGGATTGGGCAAGCCTGCGTTAGGGATGCCAGGGTTGGGCACTCCAGCATTAGGGATGCCAGGGTTGGGCACTCCAGCATTAGGGATGCCAGGGTTGGGCACTCCAGCATTAGGGATGCCAGGGTTAGGCACTCCAGCATTGTGCAAGCCAGGATTTGGAACTCCCTTGTTCGGCAGACCAGCATTGGGTACTCCACTGTTCACCTCCACAATAGCTCTCGTGTTTCGCACCTTGACGTCGTTGGGAATACCAGGGTTGGGCATGCCAGGATTTGGAATACCACGGTTAGGCATACCAGGATTGGGAATGCCAGGGTTGGGCATACCAGGGTTAGGCATACCAGGATTGGGCATACCAGGGTTAGGCATACCAGGGTTAGGCAAACCACGGTTGGGAATGCCTGGATTTGG
Source organism: Zaprionus camerounensis (assembly GCA_018904165.1). Lineage (NCBI taxonomy): Eukaryota > Metazoa > Arthropoda > Insecta > Diptera > Drosophilidae > Zaprionus > Zaprionus camerounensis. The sequence goes on from JAEIFS010000479.1 coordinate 6,120,404, forward strand.
TAAACCATGATTAGGGATGCCAGGATTGGGCATGCCCGGATTGGGAATTCCTCTGTTCATCAAGCCAGGGTTCGGAATACCAGGGTTAGGCATCCCAGGGTTTGGAATACCAGGGTTGGGCATGCCTGGATTGGGGATTCCTCTGTTGGGCATTCCTGGATTAGGGATTCCTCTGTTCGTCATGCCTGGGTTCGGAATACCAGGGTTGGGCATGCCCGGGTTTGGAATGCCAGGGTTGGGCATGCCGGGATTAGGAATACCTCTGTTGGGCATGCCAGGATTGGGTACTCCAGGATTCACCACCTCCACAACGGCTCTCGTACTCCGCACCTTGACGGTATGTGGCACCACCACCTCCTCGGCCGCCACCTGGCCCGGCTTCACCTCCACAACACGAGCCACCTCCACCTGATCCGCATCTTGGCTCACAACAGGTTTCCCATTAGAAAGCAACGGCACTTGGACTGTAACACGGCCGATCTCTGGACTTGGCGGCACCTGCGCTGTGACTGTGCACAGCAGCACTACAAATGGACAACAAGGAGGATCAGTACTGAATCCAAATCCAATTCGATGCGCTTGAAACTCACCTGTGGCCAAAACTAAACTGAGCTTGAACATCTTCCAAATTCTTCTGTGTCCTGAACTGAAACTTTGCACACACTTTTATACAAGATCGGGCAATCCCAGATGGGAACAGCAGCGGGAAACCGGTTGCAAGTTCAAGGCAATGGCTAAGCAAACAGCTGAGCACCCGCAACCGGTTCCGGCAGTACTCTTTCCTCAATAAATCCACCAATTATGGTAATTGTTTTTGGGTGCTTCTTTTCGTCGCCTCATTAGCATTAATTCAAATTCCAAGATCGAATGCTTTCTTTATAAAATCATCTTTTATTACTTTCAGTATACACTTCCTTGGTGTAAATTAGTTTTAGGGTTCTATGTTATACAGTTATTGGTATATAGTATATTCATGTATAGTAATGGACTTTTAGCGTTATAACATCTCAAAAGAATCGCCTAACACGTAAAAATCATCAAAGGCATCAAATATTTTGGTTAGCAAAGAATTCTCATATATAGTTATTGGTATATAAGTATGTATATTTATATGTATGTGTGTGTGTGTATGTATAAGGATTGACCACTTGAGTTCTGCTTTAAGTTTTCGTTGAGTTTTCGTTAAGTCTACACTAGATTGGGAACCGTTGCGACAATACGCACTGATAGCGAAACGATCCCCAAGCCTTTGCACATTACGTCCATTGATAGGGGGTTTTACATGTTCGTAAGTAGTACGAAGTTATTTATTCTTTATAGGCTTAGCTTTTCTGTCTCTTTTCCCATTAAGTTTAACTTTGTGTTCCTTCTTTTCTACATAAATAATGCATTTACTAACTTAAACTTCAATCTACATATCCTGGGGATTGTCCATACCATAAACGCAAATTTTTGATAGGTTCTCTTCTTCGGATTCGGATATACTACAGCAGGGAACAGCAGGGGAGTTCAAAGAGAGAAAGGATTTCAAATGAACGGAAGTGGAGAAGAACAGTGACTTCCTGAACTACCCCCGTGCTGTACCGCCCTTAACACATATTCAAATAGAGTGTCTAAACAATATCTTATCCAACACACACAATTTTAAAACTCTCTCGCTTTCCCTCTATACACATCATATATATAGTAGTAGTATATCATATTAAAATTGTTAATAAATATTGTTTTCATTAAAAAGGTGTTCAGACTTACGAGCTACAATTCTTTTATACAGTTAATATCTTCAGGGCTCAACAACACTAACAAAACTATAAACAGTTCACACATTTTGGTTAAACATTTACTCGTTTATCAATCGTTTCTTTATCTCTTTTCTTGTTCTTTTCTATTATACAAAACATTAAATTTTTTTTCTTTCTTCCTTTCTTTCTCTCTATACACAACGTTGGGTTAAAAAGGTATACGAAAAGTATTAACAAAATAATTTTCCAACTAATTTTACATAGGTTCTCTTGTTCATCTATTGTGTTGTTCGAATTAAAAGCTATAATAAATTGTTATAAAATAAATTATGACTTAAGTTTTATACATAAATATTTTAGTGTAAAGCTTATGAACTAATCTAAAGTAGTTAATTTGTTTTTTTTTTACTTCTTTCTCTTTTGAGTTAAGGTTAGGTGGTACAGAAACTGTAAAGTGTCTGGGCTTTCTTCGGGTTATCATATTTATCTTCCTCTTCATTCTCCTCTTTCTCCTCGTGATCTACTTGCGCTCCATGGGCTTGACTTCGAGCAGCTGGGGATAGTTCTCGACAATGTTGAGTAGTATGGTATCGATATAATGCTTGAGACGCACATTCTCATCCTCCTTTTCCTGGAAGGCCTGTTGCAGCTGTAGAAACAAAAGAAATTTGAATCAGTTTAGAGAGTCTTTTTCAGTGAGTGCTGTATAACGTTATTGTAAACACAGAAACAGGCATGATTTCTTCTTCTTATATACAAAATGTATAAATGTATAAGTATTTAATATGTTAAATGGATCGAATGAAACCCAACACAAATTTGTAAATTAAATCAAACGAAAAACTGTTTAAAACTCTTAAGCCAAACACCATTTTCAAGTTGCTGTCAAACTGCAGCGCATGCACAGTGGTGCCAAAACCGTGTTTTTGTTTTCTGTGAATTTGTTACATTCTTTTTGTTGTTTTTTTTTCTTGTTTTTGTTGTTGGATAAGCATTACCTGACTTAAGGATGCTAATGTGGCTGAATCCACAGAATCCTGTAATACAATATAAATATAAATACAAATATAAATATAATAATAATGAGATAAAAGTCGCGGGCACAATATCTGGTATGCAGCAGGACTCTCAAACTGTGCAGCAATTACAAGCAAGTGTGGCCAAGGTGGGTGGCAGGTGGCAGATGGATTGTGCTGATTGTAGTAGGTGTGAGGGGGGTGTAGGGTGTGGGTGTGTTTAAGGGAAAGGGGGTGTTTAGCTTGGACTTAGGCGTGGCAATACAAAAGCATAATGCGGCATAATACGATTTGCTTTACGGGTACACACCTGAGCTTGTGACATTTCCTCCAGCTCCTGTGCCAGATTATTAAGGGTGCCATTCAACAGATGACGACCCTGCTCAACGCCGTTGGTCAACATGGTGGCCTGATTCTCCAGCATGGTAGCCTGCAGCTCCTCGCACTGCTCCTCGAGTGCTGAAATTTGCAGAGGGTAAACATATTAGATGAGGCTGATATAAGTACAAGTATATAAAGCTGGAATGTGACTTTAATGTATAACAGCTGTTTATGGTATAAGACTAAGATATAGCACACATTCTGGTAAAGTCATTTAGTTGATAAGCAACCTTGTACTCTCTGTTGAGCTTAGACTTCCTCTTCCAGTGCAGTTTTCCTTAAGCAATACATCACTATTCTTGCACTAGGCACTTTATCTTGTACACTTCAAAAAGGTGCTCAGTAATGCATCTTTTTGTACGGACCAATACGGGCCTGTAAGTATGTGCTCTAGTCTCTTGCCCATGTCAACATAATTATAGTATAGAATACATAACCTATCCACTAAAATAGCTAGTTGAGTTCTATGAATTCTAGCCAGAAACTTAGTTCAATAACTTCAACTGCCTAGTAAACAGTGACAGCATCCTTTAGTTGAGCACTTCATAAACTCTCTATCAATTCTTGCTGTAATAAACCAGATTTAACTCTCTATCTAGTTAGTAATCTGTCTAAAGCTGTCTACAAAATATACCTCCTTATATTATTATTAAAATTTATACAAATTTCCCTGACACATTTTTTCTATTTAAAGTTCCCTTCCTCTGCTTTATCTTTATTATCTTAATCTTATCACATTTGGTTCCTCCTCCTACTTACATCGATTCTTTTGTCGCATCTCCTCAAGCTCCTGATGCAGCTCCTCCAGTCTTATGCTCTCCGGCGATGTGGTGGGCATGGCACGTGCCCCATTCTCCTCGCGTACGCGTTGCAGTTCATGGCTCAGATCAAGCATTAGCTCCTCAGTAGATTTCTTCTCCTGTTCGTGGCGCCGCAGTGCTTGCAACTGCTCATCGTATTCCTGTTGCAGTGAAGCAATCTGATCGCGTGCCAGCTCCAGCTGCTCCTCGGTGCGATGCAAATCATTGGCCTGTTTATCGCATAGGACACGCAATCTCTGCGCCTCATCGCGCAGGGCATTCGCCTCGATCTCGGTGGCTTTGATCTTCATCTGGCAATTCTCGTTCTGCAGCGAAGCTTCGCGTTCCACGCGTGCCAAGATTTCGCGATGGCGTTTCTGCTCCTCCGCCAGACGTTCCTCGGCGCGCAGTTCCGACTGACGTAGGGAGAGAGGGAGTGAGAGAGAAATAGAGAATGTTAAAGAATCGCCCTGTACAATGACTGTCAAACTGTCTTACCTCTCTGTACTGCTCCTCGAGCATGTGATAGCGCGCCTGCAGCACTGCATACTCCGTCTTTGTGCGCGTCGTGCGATCCTCGGCTATATTCTGTGTATCTGATAGATCGTCCACCTTGCGCTGCAGCAGCTCCAGCTGTATAAAAGAAGAGAAACAGAAGAGAAGTTGGTTAAGCGTAATTAAATAATTGTTTTATTGCTCGTTTGCATATTTCTTTAATGAGTGTATTCACTAACACAGTCGCTCTTCATGTGCCGCAAGTCGTGGAGCAGCTCGTTCACCAACTGCACATCAGCCATGGGATTTTTCAAATACATTTGCATATATCTTTTGCCATAAACTGCATTATTTGTATCTGGGTCTTTTGCTTGCGGTCTTTGTCCCACTCCCACTCTCTCTCTCTCTGTCTCTGTCTCTCTCTATACACTCATCAAGTATTCAACAAAATATCTGTTTCTGTTCGCCTCGCGTCGTCTTTCCTCATTTGCTTGCCGCAACAGACTGCAACACGTAGCCGGCGGCTGTTTTATTATTTTCCATTTGTTTTTCTATTTGTTGTTGCTGCTGCCAAAGACGAACAACTCACGCTGTTGTGGGCTGTATACGCCTAATTACACTGCGCAACAAAGTATTGGAGACTGATTCTATGCGACAAATATACGAGTATATATAATATTTATAGGAATATTTTGTATACATATTTAATTGATTTATTTATATTAATTGCTTATTTTATTCATTTATTATTCATTATTTATTTACTTTATTTACTTTCATTATTTAATTATTTTATTTATTTGTTTCATTTATTATTTATATTCGCTTCTTCACTTTGCAAATCACTTGCCAACACTTGTTGCACAGTGTTGTTAGAGGCATGCCTAGCCCATATAAATTTCATAAATATTAAGTATACGCCCATTGACAGCCCCCAAAGCTAAAGCTCGCTCTATGCGTATAAGGTGGAAGTTGCAAGACAGACAGCGCCCCCACAAGTGTTGGCGCTGCTGCATTCATTAAATTATTTCTGGTACGACATGTGAAACCGAAATGTGTTTTGCCGACTCTGCTGTGATCGAGAGTGTAATTATCGGCGTGTATATATTGTATATATGCATAAATATGGTATATATATACAGTCTCTCTTTGGGTCTGTAGGAAATCATTCCTCGACTGTGTGTTTGTCGCTCAGCTGTTGCTGCGCGGCGACGGCGATAAGCGACAACTTTGTGGAGCGAGAGTGACATGAAGGATCGCTGATACAGCAAAGGGGGTTCAGTGTTAGTTAAGTCACAAAGTTTATTAAATATAGTGATGATGGGTATTTAATAATATGCTAATGAGCAACAAAATTCATAATGCTAAGGTAATATGTACATAATATTGAGAAGTAAAATATTAGAAAGACTTCTAATCTATTTTAACATATTTAAAAGAATTCTTAAAGCACTGTTTCATATTGAATAACTTTATAGGAAAGTGTTGAAAAACGTTTCCTATAATCTCCTTTGCTTTACCCTTTTTAAATTCCTATACAGACTAGTGTTAAAAAGAACTCTATGAAAATGTTCAGATGTTGAAAAAGATCACAAAAAGCAAAGTTTTCTTTACTGTCGAGTGTTGCACAATGTGTCATTCCATACAAATTATAGATTACAAACAATTCTCAAAGAGCAACCAATTCTTCGCGCTCTTCTCTTATTGTTCTCTTTAAATATTTGTCCATTTGCTTACAAAAAGTCAAGTGAAAAGTTCAATTGAATAAAATGCGACACATTTTGCGAGGCAAAAACAAATTGTGGGTGGTATTTTTTTAAATTGTTGTTGTTTATTTGGGGCCTGCCCCACAGTGCCTGCACAACTGTAAGCAAAGGCTTCAATTAGGCTTAATTAAATGCAATTTGCGAGGCGAAATAAAGAACACACGAGAACAGAACAAACAAATAAAGTATGGCGACTACTATATAGACTATATAGTAGAATATCGAACGGAATGAGGAATCCACAAACAAACAAAAAACAAACGTTGCGATGCGCGACACGGCAAAAACTGAATGAAAGAGGGCCTACGAATGGGGCCACGATAAAAATGACATGTAGAAGCGCGAGAGAGTGAGAGAAAGAGAGAAGAAGAACGAGAGAACGTATCACTGACTCAAAGTCTGCAATATGACAGGGTACAAGGGGGTATGTGTCTCTATAAGGCATGTACAATGTACAATGAACCATGGCAAAAACAAAAACAATGCAAGAAGAAAACTACAACAAATTTTATACGAAATTCTAGAGAAAAGAACAACAAAACGTTGGCCAAAATAAACAATGCGAAGACGTGCCATAAAAGCAACAAAAACTAGGCACAGAAAAAGAAAGAAGGAAAGAAATATATAAAAAGCAAAAAGCCAAATGAAAATCATAAAAATGTAAGCAGACAAATTGAGTAACAAGTGCCGTTTTGAAGAAAGAAATGGGCAGAGAGGATGGGAAAAGGCAAAGGGCGCTGGAAGGCAAGGGAAATGAACAGAGAGGAGGCCTAGGTAATCTTAATGCTTCGCATTTTCATGTCACTTTTGTTGTTAAGGGGGAGCCCCATCAAAGTGTCAGCAGGGTTAGTTCCAGGGTCATTTGTGGTTCACCTGCCTTACCCCCCCACCTTTCATAACACTTGAAATGTGCGTATAAATGTGGAAATTTAATTTCCCAACTGGAAAAAGCATTGTAACTCTGTCTGACAGGTGACATTACTTTCCGTGGAAATATTTATATAATAATGCACTGAAAATCAGGAAAAACTAGTCTGCACAAGGTTGGGAAAATGCATTAGCCAAGCGTCGAAGAGATTTTGGGGTAACAGAAGTCGAAGATAGAAGACAGATGTGTCTTCTAGCACCTGCTATATAATGTATATAATGCAGCTGCAGCATGTAGAAATGGATGGCGAAGATTTCTTAAGAGATTTCAAAAATATTTATAGAATATTTTCATTTCACATTCAGTACAAATTGCTATACTCGAATATCATATAAAACAAATGAATATATACCGATTTTTCAATCACTCCACTCATTCATAACCATCATAATCGTTTCGCCTTTTAATTTTCACACATTTAACAGCTCATAAATTTCCAATCGCAATTGAAAACTTCGAGGTCCAAGCCATAATAATTATAATCAGACATTAGCTTTGACCTCAAAAGCGGAAGAAACGGAATACTGATTCCAATACACAGAGCAGCAACACTTGCAACACTTTCCGCTCCCATTTGTTACATTTATCGAATCGAGAGTTCGTTCCCATTACAACTATATATTGTACTATAGAGAGATATCTGGCATATGGTAAACAAATGGAAAGGGAGCATCCGCCAACGTCTGGCACTCGACCTTATCTCGGTGCTCTCGCAATGACCTACAGTGTGTTGAGAGATTGGAGATTTAGCTTGATTAATCACACGCTCTCTCAGCTCCAGAGAGATATGCATAGACCAATTAGCGGACATAATGCTGTTGTTGTTGTTGTCGAGTCGGAAAATTGCATCACGCAATTAGTTGCATGTCGAATGCGGTGCCCCATGGTGCATGGGACGCACTGGGAGAACTGAGATAACTAAGAAAACTGAACGAGATCTTCCAGTTCCCCTTCCCTTCTTGCAATCGCATTAGACGATTAATTTCGTAGAAACTCAAGTTCCCCTGACTGTGCCCAATTCTTAGACTTTGTGCGCGCTTTCGTTGACACATTTTGTTCTCCTTAGTCCCCCGTCACTAATCATTATCATCATCATCATCATCGACTTTTCCGCTCATTCATCTGTTCGTTCATTCATCAGCGTTTTCTTCTCCTATTTTTTACAATTTCTTGCTCATTTCTTTTCTTCTCTTTGACTTCTGATCTCATTTGACGCATTTGTTAAATATAATTTATGATCTCGTTGTGTTTCTTTTCGGCAGATGTTTGCAATTTGCACAAATTATAGTTTGAGAAAAGCAGAAGAGATGAAACAAAAACGATTTCAAACTATTTTTAATTTCATGTTTTTCTTTTTAGCGTTTATATATTGTTTTTTCTTTTGGTCTAAAGTAAATATGTCAAGGAATTTTGTAAACAGTTTGCGAAACATTAAAACATTGAACATTGAAAGAGATTGAAATGTTGTCAGTCTGATTCATGGGAAAAGAGGGAGATAGGATAAGAAAATAAGGTATTTCAAGTAATGGAAAATGTTTAAAAACGTTCATTCAACACTTATCGATTATTATTATCGAATATTCAAATATGTATCGGTTATTTATCAACTTGCTCATACTATTTGGAGATTATTTGCATATTTATCAATTATTTATCAACTTTATGCCACACATTACAGCGTTGTGCCCATTGTGCCATGAGCAGACTTAGTTTATTGTAATCCTTTTTAGGGAGGCACTTTCCAACACTTACATCATTAGTTTTCAGTATTTTTATAAAGCAAAACACTAACGGTAACATTCATTGATTATTTGTATATGAAATAATCGATTAAAGAATTCATTTCTGCTTGTGCCTATTGTGCACTATAAAGGCTTAGCCCTCAGTCCTTAAACCCAACATATATTACACTTTAAAAGGTTAAACAACACTATTTTATCAGGTGTTCGCATTTCCTTCCCTTTCACAACACTCACATCATTTGTTTCCAACATTTTAGTTAAACAAAACCTTCCACAACTCAATCAAATAGTTCAGATTGTATTCGTTGGTTTAGCTTCACCGAACCGAACTCTACAATAAGGCCGCACGAATCGTACTAAACCACCTGACTAGCAAAGCAGGCTCATTTATACTAAATTGACATTATTGACACGCTATACTAGAGCGACAAGTGCAAACTATACTATATAGGGGTTTCATAGGGTTCTATTGAACACCTCCCCCACAACATGCAATCGTCGAGCAGGTGAACCCTGAACTTTTTCCTCAAATTATACCTAATTCACTGGGTAGGGTGGTTAATATTTAAGCAGGCACTCAATAATTTCGCTTACTTGCTCGTTCAGGTTGTCACATATCTCCGCACTGAGGGCTCCGTTCATTTTGTTATTGCCTCCCACTGAAGAACCGTTGTTGTTGTTGCCGTTGTTCTCTTCAAAGTCGCAAAGCAATTTGTTCTTAAAATTCTTCAGATTCTCCAACTTGAAACCGTTTGTATTCGTATTGTTTGTTTTATTGTTGAATTTACTTGTCAATGTTTCCAGATTAAACAATTTATTGTTGTTGTTATTATTGTTGTTCGATTCGAGACTATTGTTGTTGTTGTGCTCGAGTTTGTTCTCGATATAGACAAGGGAATTCGGTTCCGAATCTGATGGCACAATATCATCAAAGTCCGCAGGATTCAAGCTAAGAAACGTTTCCTGATCGATCAGAATAGGTTGCTTGCCAAATGGTCCTGACACGCCCACACCTACGCCCAAATTGTAGGCGTTTGTCAGTGGATTCTGTGTGGAACTTGTGTTGAAATTTAAATTTAAATCCTCCAAACTATCCGCAGATGAAAGTTGTTGACTAGAATTGCCGAATTTAACAAAATTGCTGTTGCTATTGTTGTTGCTGTTGCTGCTACTGTTGTTGTTGAGTGTGTTGTTTTTGTTATTGGCTTCTGTTGTTGTTGCTGTGGGACCGACAAATTCGAATTGACCCGCCCACATATCATAGGCTAAGTCAATGCTATCGGGCTGGCTGGCAGGTTGACTACTCATGGTTTTCCCTTTAGCTTTTCCGGTGTGTGTGTGTGTGTTGGTTTTCCTTTTTTGATAATCTTTCCTTTTTGGCTTGACAACACCTTGTTTGTGGGCGGAGGGTGTGGCACACTGGGGGCTGGTTGGATAGTCAAACTTGTGTTTACTTTATTCGAAGGAAGACACTTTGTGTGTGTGTTAAGTCTGTTTTTCTTAAGTTTTCTTTATGGGATTTTAGATTTTAAGGCACATTTTCAGATTTATTAAAATAATTGTTTGGTTGTTGTTGGATTTGATTTTGTTATGTTTTAATTTTCTCACATTTTAAGGCACTTTTCTATGCATTTTCCAGCATGCTGCACACTAAATGATAAATGGTTTAAGGTATTTATTTTATATTGCAAGCAATTTAAAGTTTTTCTTCATATTTCATGGGATTTTTATTGATATAGGTATCAAAGTTTATTATAAGTATTTATTTTAAAGTTTTTATTGATTTGTTATTTATTTATTTATTTATTTTTGATTTGTAGTAACATGAAACATCTTCAATTCAAGAGAAAATTAGAGAAAACTTCAGCATAATCTCTCTCTCTGGCAAAGGGCGAACAGAGTTGCCTAATGAGTTTTTTCAACCCAGAAGGGAAGAATAGTTAATGTAGAAAGAGGAGAGAGAGAAGAAGAAAGAGGGGCAGGGAGAGAGCTTAATAGCACTGGCAGCAGATGGAAATCAGAGTGAAGAATCGCGACTTGAGGCCAAACAAATTGAAAGGTAATATTGTTCCGGATTCCAATGCAGTAGCCTCCGGATGCCCACCCAGCAGACTCAGCTCTGTCTCAGTTTGCCGACTGCGCAGTCTGCAGTCTTCGTAGTCTACAGAATCTACACTGAACTGCAGCAAGAAGGCAAAATCAAACAAAGGAAAATGGAAAATGGCATTCAAGAATGTTTCTACAATATTTTTGTATATTTTTCATGCGCAGACAAACAAAAGCTATAAAAACCTTCACTCCTCAGCCCCCTTTTGCCCACCTCTTTTCTACCCAGGGCAATTGCCTCTTCTGCACGCTCACTGTCACGCCTCTTTCTACACGACTGAGTCGAAGTTTTGGTCTGCTTGAGGATTCTGTTGTGTTTAATTTCCGACTTGAATTGATGAACTTCGTGCAGATAAAGCAACCAAGTCTTTGCAGCGAATCTATGCTGCTTAGTGGAGCATGCAACATGCTGCAATTCTCTGCGCAACGTTGCATAATATGCCGCACTCTTCACTGCTCTTCACTGCTCTCTTGTACTCTTCTCTTTGGCCATTTTCCTCTTTTGCTGATGATTCAATTCAAGAATTAAGTTGAGAAAATGTGTCATCCACATGACTCTTCAAATATGTTTCTATCTTAAATTGTTTATTATGAATTTTCGCATGATTCAGTCAGTCAGTCGGTAGAGAATCGCAACAAATGATCTTAAGTGGCCGACCTAATAAATTTCAATTTATTTCGCCGCAAAATTCACAAAGAATTCTTCATAAATTCAACTAAATAGAGTCTTCGTATACATATATTATATATTAGTATAAGAAACATGGCAAAGGGGCATAAATATAGTATGAAAATCTTTGAATATAACACTTGAAATAGGCAAAAATAGTTTATGTTTTTAAAGAGTCTTTCCTAAGACATTGCCTGTCAAGTTAAGAGCTGAAACTTCCTATATGCCGTGTCAACAGCCTCGTTGAAGATCGCAAATCAACAACAAATTTGACCACAAATTTCATTGATTTACGCGCATTTTTCATCAATGGACAATAACAACAAGACAGTCAACAGTAGCAACAAAAACAACAAGATATACAACAGTAACAACAACAACTTTCACCATCACTTGAGTGCAGTCACAACAATAACAACAAACATAATTTAAAGTCTGTCGCCGAACTTGTTGACGAGTTTCTTTGGTTTGTTTTGTTTCTTTTTTTTTCATTTCAGACCCAAAACAAGGTTCGGCTTCGGTTTCTTCAGTTCGTCAGCAACGGATGCTGCATTCAGTTGACCATAAAAAAAACCTGCAGCGCATGTGGCGTATGCGTGATATTTGACTGCAAAACCATTTGAAATGTTAGTTTTGATTTGTTGCAGTTGCACTGTTGCACGAACTGAGATAAGGTTGAGCCCAGACAACAACATAATTATAATAATTAAACAAGTTTTCAATAGTAAAAGCGATTCAAATTGAATTAAACAGAATGTATTGAGGATTTGCTATAGTTAACAGTTTTCCATGCTTTCAACAATTTTACTAGGCAGGGTAGTTTTCCATTTTCCAGTCAAGAAAAATCGTTTGACAGCCTTAAAGTCTGTTCTATTTCTCGCCCACTCACTGTGAGCCCTTGGCCAATAGCAATGGCTACAACTAACCTCGTTTCTCAACTCGTCACGGAGACAAGCGCCAGAGAGGGGAAGAAGGAGAGAGAGAGAGACAGTGACAAAGACAGAGACAATAATACAGACAGAGACACTAATACAGATAGAAACAGCAACGTAGACAGAGACAGACAACAGCTGTTTGCTGTCACAGTGATCTGTCACCTTGCCGCCTTTTTGCATAATTTGCCAATGCAATTGCCACAGTAGAAGTAGAAGTAGAAGAAGTAGAAGTAGGAGAAGAGGAGGGAAGAGGAAGGAAGAGCAGAGAAGAGAAGGCAAATGACAAAAAGGCGCAGCAGCTAAAGAGTTAAACTAACATAAGAGTCAACTTCAAGTTCCTCTTTCATCTTCATTATATAAGCATTAGAAGACAAGACAAGTCAAGGCATCAGCAGAGCGTGAAATAATTCTACCCAAAGACAATTAGAATCTCAAAAGGAACAACAACAAGAACAACAACAACAACAACTACAACATTCTTCTTTCTTCTCGGTTTTGCATGTCCAGATCTCTTTCTCTAAAGTATTCCTTGGCTTTTGTTCTCTCTTCCAACACGTTTCTAATTACGCTAAATTCAATGCTCCGTTGGCTTCACACACACACATATACACACAAATACATATGTATATAAGGCTAGACTGGGCATATTGTACGAGGCTTATCAGCAGTCGGGTTTATGGGCAAAGCGCCCTTGGTGTATGTGGGGTCAATTTCAGGGGAGTATGAAATGATTGATAATGTTTTCGAAATATATTTAGTTTCGAATTTGGGTCTTGCGACCTGCAAGGTTCATAAACAGTCGGAAAAAATGTGGAAAAACAAAGTGAATGATGGATTACTGTATGGTTGATATAGGGTTGATAGGAAAGAAATGCAAATATCAAAGTTGAGGGTAGAAAACAGAAGTCAATAAACTGGACTGAATGAGGAATTTAAAATGGTTAACCGATTTTAAATAAAATGACTAAATAAGAACTAGTTCCATGAACCATTCACTTTAATTACCTTTGTGGAATGTTGAAGAGATATAAAACTATTGGAAAAAACAAGTTCAACCGAGGAAAAATAAACTAGTTTAATTTTAAATGGAACTAGTTGAATTTTTAATTTTTAACGGAACTAGTTCAATTTTTAATGAAGCTAGTTCTATTCAAGTAAGGAACTAGCTTGTGGAGTTTCTTTAAAACGTGTTCAATTTATATAAAATAGTTCAAATAAGTTCCATTGAACTAGTTCCATTAAATTGTACCTATCGATTATACTAGAGATGCAATAGAACAATATAAATAAGTTTAAATGAGTTTAACTGAAATTAGTTCACTTGGCCAATCGCAAAAACCAAATCAAAGGTTTCCCAATTCACTTTCTTCAAGTATTCTCAAAAATCAAATGTACAAACAGTGAATGAGGGGAAAGGGACAGGGAGATAATTTAAAAATATCATTAGCTCTTGAAAATGATTTCCACAACGAATTTACATACAATGCAAAGCTCTGGCTATTGTATTGGATTCTCCCTCAACTAATAGGGCATTCAGGGTAGAGAGGGAGGTACAGGAAGAGAGACCGGGAACAGGGGCAGCTCATTAAATGCAAATTTTTCGTTGTTATTGCTTCGAATTATTTCTTCAAATCAATTTTCGTAGAGATTTGCATTGTGTTTTCTTTTGTTCTTGTTGTTTTTCGTTTTTCGGTTTTCTTTTGTTGAATTTTCATTATTATGGAATTTTAATTTGCATGTCAAGTAAAAAACACTTGCAGATTTTCATTTAATTCACAAATGTTTAAAGAGATTGCAATTTGTCGATTTTCTACAGGATGTGACGTTGTCATTTCTATACACTTTTATTTTCAGTATTACTTGTGATTTTGTATATAATATGTGTGCAAGAAATTTACACTACACAACACACAAGCGCGCGTGGCAGACAAATAAATAAACAAACCCCAAAAATTGTCGGGGCACCGAAAAATGATTCGACAGAAACACGCGAAACGCAAAAGTCAAACTGAATACGAAATTCACGGGCAAATTCATAAAGTAAACTACGGAGAGCAGAGTAGAGATAAAGAAAAACATACAGAGAGGGAGAAAGAGCACAATAGAGAGAGAGCAGAGAGACCGGGAGAGAGCAAGAGAGTCACACAACCCCCTCAAGATCTTAAAAATAGGAAAAAAACAAACAACAATGAAAATCAACAAAGGAATCAGAGTCGATCTGTTGCTCTCCGTAGGACGCTGAAGGGCTAACGGGCAAAGAGGGGGCAATACGGGGTGGGAGGTACTCGAGAACTGGCCTTTCAATCAACAATTTGCCATGTGTGCGCCATCAAGCAAGAACGTATAGTCGCTCTCCACACATGTTACTTTATTCACCGAGGTCGGTTCAATTATTTCAAGAAACGGAACATATGGTAGCGAGTGCAGACAGTCGTTTACTTTTAGAACCACCCTCTCGAGTGCGCTCCCGCATTAACAACAACGCATAATTATGAGGAATTTCAAACCCGACCTTTCCCCCAACAACAAAAGCGCAAGTGAATAAGCGCAGACACGAACCATATGAATCAGTTCGGAAGTAAACCAACGATGGTCACGCGTCGTCTGCAGAGAACTATTCCTACTATTCCCTACTCTCCCCTCCACCTTTCTTTCTTTACGTTGATGTCATCGAGAGAAGTGAGAGAATTCCCCTCGAAAAAAGGCTTTGTAACTTAGCTTCTGGTTCCGGTGCTTCCCTCATTCTGCCGGTCATGTGCCGTTATAATGCTGCCTACTAATTGACTGTCTAATGAAAATTTCTAACAAAATTAACGGTATGGAAAATGCTCAAGCAGCCCGAAGAGCAGAGAAAAGAAAAGAGAGAAGACAAGAGAAAAAACGGAAAAGCGGAAAACTATTCGAAATGAACTTGAAATTGTGCGTGATTCACAATCATGAAGCAAGAGATTCTTAATTTATATTTATTCGTTTTTTATAGTCAAAACAGAAGAGGGGCTTGTTAATGCCATAAACATCCGCTATTTTTAACGCTTAAGTAGGTTTTTTTTTTAAGAATTATACAGAAAATTGGACAGATGCCATTTACGTTTGACGCTCGACAATTCAGGGAATACTTTGGGAAAAACAAATCGAAAAGAAATTGGATATAATTATTTTGGTTCTACTTAGTCAGTCATTATCTATAGATATATATATAGTACAAAAAGTACTTATGAATATATTTTAAGATATTTTTAATTTTTTTAATAATTGAAATGCAATCACGTCACAATTATCTACCTAGTGAAGTATTATAAAGTACTTATAAATATTATTTTAAGAATTTTATGATATTAGAACACGCTTTAATTCTTTATTGTTATATTTTATTTGCATTTATATTTATTTATTAGTGATTATGATTTCTTTTAATTATAGAATTATTCCAAAATTTATATATATATTTTTTAATGCTTTTAAAATTTTAATTAATATTTTGTAAACTTCTTGTTTCCACATTTTAATATTATATTTTTTGTGACATTTCCATCTGCTTTTTTTATGTTTTCTCTTATCTCTTTAGTCATCATCACATTTATTTTGATTTATTTATTTATCGAAACAGCTTTCGGCATTGGTTAACCGCAAATTTCAATTTGAGCTCAATCAAGCAATATTCCGGCGTGGTTTTCGATTAGCCGGCTGAGTGGACATAGATGAATGGCGCTGACTGTAAAGTGTATTTTACAACAGACGCCACAATTAGCGTCGTTTTGTGGCCGTCTCAATTTTCATATTAAATAATCGTTTAATGATCCGCACACAGACACAAATACAAGTACGCACGCGCACACACACACATACATACACGCATACGCACGCACACAGTAGCACGCGCAGAGCCAAAGCACCTGACGAACGCGCTGCTACTGATAAAACGCATTCGATATTTACGCTTATCGGATGATCGATAAATTTCGCACTTTACACTTGGCACATTTTCCTTTTCTTAAATTCGCTCAACACCCACCACAAAGAAGAACTGCAGCAGCAGCAACAACAACTGCAGCTGCAGTTGGCGTCGTCTTTTGCATTTTACATGCGCAACAAAAACAAAACACGGCGCGTGAGAGAGGCCAGAGAGCGGCGAGAGAGAGAGAGCACAAGAGAGCGCAACTCACTCGGCGAGGCGGTCGTCTATGTTATGTATTTTATTGTTGTTTTCTTTCGTTTTCCGCCGTTGTTATCGCGCCGCGTCCGTCGTTGTGCACACGGCAAGAGTTAAATGCAATCTGAGAGCACGGCGACGGCGAATACGCTCAGCAGGGCGAAGCATAACATAGCCGCTGCTGACGGCGACGTCGAAAGTTAGCGTCAGCGTCATAGCCCAGTAACAATGTTGGGTGCTGCTGGCGCAGTCGACGTCGCAATTGATTCATTGTTGTTGTTGCCGTACGATGTAAGCAGCCGAAAATGCGACTTGATTCAACTACAATAACAAAGCCAGATAAGCAGAGCGACTAGAAAAGAGAATTAATCAAGAACGAAATTGGTATATTAAGTGAACTAGCTGAAAATATCAGCAGAGAACAAAGAAAGCGGCAGAAGAACAAAAGAACTAGTTTCTTTATAAGCAATTTACCTCAAGTTAAATTAAAAGGGAATTAGGGAATCTTTAGCGATAATTGAAGCTAAAATTCCATTACAAAAATAACTCTAAAACAATGTTTGACATACTTAAGAAACCGGAACAATAGAACTAGTTCCTTTGTAAGCGATTTCCCCCACTTTAATTAAAAGGGATTTTCTTTGAAGAATTAGCGACAATTGAAGCTTAAATTCCATTACATAAAAAACTCAAAGACAATGTTTGGTATGAACTACTTAAGGAACCGGTTACTAAGCACCCGTGTATACTTGCAAGTATATCAAGTCGGGGGGTCTTCGAGGCGCGTCGTCACAGCAACCAACAGCACCAACGAAACAACAACAATAAGAAACCAAACAAACTTAGTTTGTATACAAACAAACTCTCAATCATGAGAGAGCCGCAAAGACCAAAACAAATTCGATAAAAATACTTATAAAATTGACCGCACAAGAAACTGCAATTGCAGCTGCCGTTTGTTAGCTATTTATATATATAGTACATAGTATATACAGAAGTCGAGAAGGTCTTTAGCTAAGTACATTGTGCATAATTGAATGCCAAACAAACTGAGAGAGAGAATCGATAAAAGCAAGGAATATGCCGAGAATGTTTCATAAGATCGGTAAATACTCCCAACGCAAATAGGAATACGTTTTATGAGCTATAAATGGCATATATACAAACGTGTGTGTGTATACGATTATGTGTCACTGTAAGCGCAAATATTATGCAGATAAGCGAGCGATAAAAATTGCACAAGAGCTAACGAACTGGTTCTTTAGTTCAGATGAATTTGGAGTATACCAACAAGTTCTTAAATTGCGAACTTTATGAATTCCGCACCAGTTGAGTTAACTTGTTATGACTATCAATAAAACTGTTTGCAAAACAATCGTTTAATCATGTTTTCTACAGAAAAGATAATGATTGTAACTAACTGTTGCTCCCAAGTCTACATTGATTGAGCAGGTTTTCTTTTTTAAGTCTTAGGAGCTTAAGACAGGTCTATAATAATCCTACACTTTTTCTTCTCTCTCTCTCGGTTTCAGTTTATTTTCTACTTCACGTTTTAATGTTAAAGGTTCAGCGTGATTTCATTCATGCACGTAGGTAGGTAATTGTTGACTCTACACGCCAGAGCGCTATATCGTAGTAACAGTATCTCATTATTTATAATAAATAATTGTACAAAAGCAACAACGCCAAAGTTGGCGATTTTTTCGGTGCGGCAAGTGCGCGAACTAGTTGACTATGAACGAATCGCCCGTTTGCCTTGTACAACCTTGCAGAAATTAAATATAGGAGTACTCGACTAGCAGATGCCCTGCAAATGCAATGACTAGTAGTCTTTATATTAATGATATGATATATAATACATATGATATGCTATATTCTAATTTTATATACTTTAAGAATATTATTATAAAGAAACAGAAGTTCTCAGCTAACGAAAGTATAAAAGATCTCAATATAACCTATAGTTGGAAGGATTATTTTTTACTTGTAACTTTCTTAAGCCCATCATGGCAACAATATCCTCTAGCAAGCCTTACAGGGTATCAAAAAGAGGCTTAAAACTACACTACAAGTTACAGTCCAAAAGTGACGTAATAGGCCAAGCAAGAGAGGGAGACAAGCAGCAGTAGGTGTGCGATTTTGTGCCGCATGCCACGCCCTCACTCGAGTGACGCCTCGATGTGTGGGAACAACGTAACGTAAACATTTTATGGCCAATTCTTTGCGCGATGTTTTGGCTCAGATAGGAAACACACAGACTGACAGAGACAGAGACAAATGGACAGACTGAATGAGACAGAGTGTGGTGTTCTGTGTGGCCCGTCGCAGGTGCTGGACTCATTTGTCCGATGGTCCGATTCGATTGTTTGCTACTTACTTAGCCCACAGCCAAGTTAGATAATAAACTTGCGCTAAATGTACTTATAAACACAGTTACCTGAACACATACATACATATTTTTGCTTGTGCGCATTGTTGTTTTTGCTTACCTGCAAGTAAAAGAAGAAAAGACACTTGGTATTATTATATTGGATATATAAGACATAAGGTAATGTAGTAAAAGCGAAAGTGGAGCAAGGAAGAACTAGGGAAATCATATTTATATTTTTTTAGCAGAAGTTTAGGTTTATCTATAACTTAATGAGTATCTAAGGTTGTAGGAGACTAATTATAAGTAGTTAGAGTCTGGAATATCTAAATATTGTTCGATCCTAGCCATACTTTCGACTGGTCTAATGAATTCTCTATCCATGTCCGCATATCTTATTGAATTTTTATACTTTTAAAGTTTCCTTGGTTTTGTATTCATTTCCCAATCCTCGTATAATTTTCCGCATTTAACATAAACGTTTTCCTCAATGTTCATTCAAATTTCGATCGTTTTTAAGCCGCATTTGCATTAATTATAATAATTGCAACATTTTATGCTACGATTTGTTGCGTGGGTCTCTCTTCTCGCACAGTTCCCTTCCCTCTGTTTCTCGCCGCTTTCTGGGTCAGCGTCACATTTGGGTTAAAAATCGATTTTCGTTTATGATTTTACTGTTTTCTGTCTCACGTTTGTCTTTATTTCCCTCTTCTGTTCCCTCTGCACCTATTCGCTTCGCTTTATGCTCTTCTGTGGACTGTGGACTTTGTGTGGGCGGTCTGCAGGTGCCAGAAAATTGTTTAATCGATATGATGGAAGAGCAAGCAATTTTTTGTTGTCCCATTATTGTAATAACAATACTCTTAACTAATGCAACGATCTATCTTTGTTTCAATCGGGGGAGATTAAGTGGGAAACCAGAAGACAGTTGAATAATATATAATATAAATTCCAATCTAAAACAGTTCAGTTTCGCTGGAAGTAGGAAACATTCATCTTACGGTATTAATATTCCCGTATTATCTCAGTGGTCATTCTCCCCTTTTCCCAATTAAAACCCTCTTCGGGTTTTCCAAACCCATAAAACACCAAAAGAAAAATGTAGAAAATGAAAAGTTTACACACATTTCACCTTGGCCTGGTGCCCAGATAAAAAAAACTATTTCTTTTTCGGTGATTTTCCCAGCTTTTCTTCTACAACTAATTGTCAATGCTCTGTTTGGCCAGAGGCAGTAGAAGAGAAAGGCACAATAGAAGAACCAAAGCAAGGTGTCTTAAGCTACAGACCCATTTAATTAGCTAAGGTCAGTTGGGCTTCTGTTTTGGGTGCTTGCATTGGTTGCTCGAGGGATTGGACACGTAAAAGAGGGAAAGAGAACGTATGAAAGAGATAAATAAATAAAATAAATGCACTAGATAGTGAGAAAGGTAGAAAGAAGAAGATAGAGTGAGAGAGAGACAAAGAGAGATAAGGATTAAAAGAAAAACAACTACAATTGCATAAGTTCCTCTAAGTCTCCTGCAAGTCAACTACTAACTGTAAAGTATCTGCTCGATCTACTCCCACAAGTCTTCCCAGACCCATCAGATCACAATCTATGTCACACTCGTGTCTGTGTGTGTGTGTGTGTTTGTGTCTGTGTGGGGGGACGCACTTATGCAATTATAACTGTAGGCATTCGAGTATGTAAAATAGAGAAGAAGCGAAACAGCAGAAACAATGGAAATCGCAATTTGTTCAATTGTCGGAGATCTTTCGACTCTTATGTAGAGTGTCTCTTGCAACAGATGACGCCAATTCGCTCTGCCCCAAGTTGGAACAGTCTGCTCTTATAGGGTGGCCAATTTAGCTAGCGTAAGATTTGTCATTTTCAAGAAGAAGAGAAGAAATCAGGCAAATATAGCAATAACATAAAAAAACGAAAAGATGTCGAAGAAGAAATAAGTTTACATTTATTACCTTAGTTCTTATTTCCTTTTCTCTCTCTCTTTCCCTCTCTTTTATTTCATTCAATCCCTAACACCTGTTCTATTCTAAAATAACCACCATCAATGTGGTTCGTGTCTTTGCTAGATGCTGCAATTATAGTTAATCTTTCAGCTCCAAAGACCTAGTTCCCTGACACAGAACTTTCCCACCTCAAAGAAATTAAAGTGCAACCTGTTTACTCTATATACATCTCTCTTTCTCCTCTCTCTCTCTCTCTCTTGCTTGTTAGTTCCCTTTCTCTTGTTCTCTATATCGCATTTACTTATCAATTAATTGTCTTGCTGTGCCCCGTTCTCATTTCGTATGCAATGCAAGAGTTTCACACAACAATCAACGACGCCCTTCAATGGCGTCCATTTCGCATTGCAAATGATCCGCCACATGCCACATGCCTCTTTCCACCTTGCCACCTGTCAATCTACCCGCTCCAGCCCTGCCTTCCACTGGCATTTCCGTTTCCCGCTTGGCCTGTTGCATAAAAGAACAATCAAAGGTCTTCCAAATGATTCGAACGTGATATTTTTACGCAAAATATTTGCCATTTTCTTTGTCTTTTTCTCACTCTCTCTGTCTCTTTCTCTTTGAGCTTCTGTTTTTGTTTTCTTCTCGTTTTCTTGTTTTTCCTGCAACGAAATTTTCCTGTGTTGCCTTTCATTTTCCCATTCACTGATTATTGTTGTTGTTGTTGCTGTCTTAACTCCTTTTATTTACTTATGCAAATTTACAAATAATTACGTGCTGTCGCCGGCGACAGGTAGCAGGAAGAAAAGTCTTTACAATTTACACCTGTCCGCAGCAGGTCGAAAATGAACTGCGTATAATTTGCATAACAAGCGAATACCCCGTTTTGGTATTCCGCACAACAAGCAAGTGAAGTTCCTGCCGGATCTTGAGGTTCTTAAGGGAATTTGCATGGACAAAAGGTCAAAAAGAAACCTAAATTGAACTATTTTAGGGATATTGGGTTTATATTTATTATATTGGGTTATATTTATTATATTGGGTTTATATTTATTATATTGGGTTTATATATATTATTTAATCTGATTCTTTCTGCAATTTAGATCATACTAGCTTTCTCTCTTAGTCAATATCGATGCAGGCTCTTCTCACGTCTTGCAACACTTCCACTATCGATAGATTTGTCTACAGGCTTATCGATATCTGTGTCTATTCAACTTTCGACTATAATACTTACATACACTTATATATCATAATAACAAGTGTGTTATCTCCAACAAGTTAACCCCTTTTATCTTCTACAATGGTCAACTCATTGACATAACGCTAAGGTCTTTAACCTAATGATTGAACCACCATGCACTGTTGGATTATACGATGATTGAGCAGATTGATCGACAACTTAAGCTACGTTCCGGAAGAGGAAGAGCCAGCGCATTAATGCAGGCAGGTGAGGAAAAGTTCACTTATAAGGTGGCGACCTTATTAGCACTACCATCTTCAAGTTGTCTCAGATTTCAGAGATAGCAACTAATTTCTCATTTCACAAAATGTCCAATTTTCTGTTTCGAGTCAATTTCAATGACCTTGAGGCGTCGCTGCACTGCAGAGTGAACTTTTTACCAGCCAAGCGGGCCAATTAAATTGTGAGAGAAAGAGGGCGAGATGGAGAAGGAGAGAGAGAGAGAGAGAGATGTGAACAGTGGCGTAGTTGTATTCATTCCTTAATTAAATGCAATTCCCCTTTTAAAAGCTACACCTTCTTCTCTTTTCCTAACCCCCTTTGTGTACGCCACTGCAGAGATCCCATAACTCCAAAATAAGAGTTTCACCTGCCGTCCATCTAACCACGAATTGCAGTTCAGAGCCAAAACAATTGAAAAACCAGAGAAAACACGTTTTGCAATTTTGTAGCGGGCGAATTCGAGTGAAAATTTACTTTTCCACGACGCGGCGACAACAACAACAACAACGACGACGACGACGAAGACGACGTTGACTGAATTGGAATTCGGCGTTAATGAAAGACCAAATTAGCTGCCAAATAGGTGAAGGTAGCTTTCAATCTTCGCCAGCTTCAGAGTGAACATTTTGCTGGTCAGTCACAAAAATTTGCGTTTCATTGGAGATTTCGTTATCGAAAACGATTTGGAGATTTCAGAAGTACAGACATTGAAGACGGCACGAAAACCCCTCAACGTAAGTTATGACATTGCAAAATTTTGTTGGGGATCAGTTGAGTGAAACGAATTGGACAGTTTTGTAACGGGGAACTTAATCCCCAAAAGAAAGCAAAAGAAAGAAATTGTAAGTAAAATTCAATGGAAATGAGGGAAATGGCACAAAAGGAATACTTAGGCAAGGTGAGTTCTGGTAGATATGATATATGCTTGCTTGTACTCACCCTATAATCGTAATCATGACGATTCTCCAGGCTTATATCGCTGTACATGTCTTCAGTTGTATCACAGTTAGAGCTACGGCCCGAGGAGTTGAAACTCGATGATCTGTAGAGTTGGCTGAAAGAGAGAAAATATATATAAAGATTCCAATTCAAACTATAACTGTAAGCTGAGCTCAGTCGCTCCCTCTCTCTATCCCTCACACACAATTTAGCTACTGTGAATACTTTTGCTGTTGTGGTTTGTATCTGCACTAAGCCAGAGCTGCTGCGCTAACAACTTAACCTTAGTGGTTGCTGCCTATGCTAAAGCTTTTTAGCTTTCCTCAGTCCAAGTGCAGACACAAACCAAGCAGTGAATGCCAAACTGTATTCAGCCAAGACACTGACAAATGCTGTCGTAATCTGGCTGCCAAACTGTGACCAAAAAACTGTGACTTCAAAACGAACATAAACCTATTTTAAATTTAAAGTACATATAGAAAACTTGAACTCACCTGGCTAAGCCATTGGAGCTTATCTGTCTGCGGCCGGAACTGCAATATAAATGAAAAATAGCAATGAATTAATATTAAATAAATTATCAACAAATTATGATTAATTATGGTTAATTTGTATACCAAGATTTATTGGTTTAGATGCAAAAAAGAGTCTTAAAAACTACCTCAACCACTGCGAAGCCCCAGCAACGAAATTTCTATAAATTGATTGTGCATTAAAGCGAATGCAAATAAACTATCTGACATTGGATAAAGACCGCAAAGCAGCAACAACGACAACAACAACAACAAAGGCAAACAAACACGTGATAAAGAAATACGGAAAAGAGCCAAGAAAAGCAACAAGAAAAGCAAAAGGAAAACAATGGCCACCCACGCAAACGATTGACAGACGACGTCAGAGAGAAACAGGTAAAAAACAAAGACAACAACAACAATGACAACAACAACAACAACAGGCAAACAATAGACAAAAGGCAGCCAAGAAATTGAGACGAAAATAACTGAAATTAAGTTGTAAAAGTTGGGAAAATTTGTAAGGTGGCACAGCACTTAGGAGAAAATGTGTCAAACGTGAAAAATGGAAAATCTTTCGAGTGTAAAGAAAATTGTTTTGGGTGCAGCAAAAATTGTGGAAAATCCAAAGCTGAGGAAAGCAAATCAATTTATTATAAATTCCATTACATTATGCAAGTTTCAGAGTCTCTGTCAATGACTGTCAAACTGCACACTGACCACATATGCAAAAATAACAAATTAGTTTTTTGGTTTTTGCGGTCTACGCGCTGCGCTGAACATGTGGAAATTTCAAGGAAAATTCAGGGAAAATACTTGTTTTCTTTTTTTAGTTTTCCAGTGAGATAAGCAAACCGCAAGCGGAAAATCATTTGGTGTTTTATGTTTGCAGTCTAATTGAATTGGAAAATCAACGCAAATAATATAAAATGAAATAAAATATTTTATCTCTCGGCTTTTTAATGGGGGCTGTGGCTTCGGCCTTAACTTAAAGTGTAGAGAAACAGAAAAATAAAACAGAGCAAAAACTGAACTCATTAACCCACTTTGTTGTTGTTGTTGCGCTAGAAATAAGATAATAAAAACTGTCTCATCTGGTTTATGGCGAATTTTTAGCTAGAAAAAATGGCATAAATTGTCTAAGACCAAAAGAAACAACAACAACGAGTAGAATTACAACAAATGCAAATTAGCAAGGTTTTTAGCCAAGCCAAAACACGCTCACACACACACTGACAGACTGGCATGGCATAAAGATACGCATAAAACATTGTATCGGTTATATAAAATCTTTAACACATTGCGTGCCCATAAAATGATCAACAACAAGAAGAACAAGTGCTGACTCGTAGGGAAGATACTCTCTTAACTAGACTTATTGCTCCATTTGGTTATAAACTCTTGTATCTAATATGTAGGTATATATATCTCACATATATATGTCATATCTCCGAAACAACCCAACTGATCATCATGAAGTTTTGTATATAAATGTGGTAAATATATATCTAGGTGTAGGTAGTATAAACCTAAGGATTGAACCATATGTAGCTAATGAATTCAGGAATAATCAATATAAAATTTATAAAGTATTCTGTTTATTTTATATAAAACATTTATTTGTCCTATAAAGTTTTCAAACTAAATATTATAAATGAAATTAATTGAATTTATTTGTAGGTAGCTAAGCCCTACTATATTTTGTTGATCTTGTAAATATCTGCAGCTCACGAAACTCCCCTCTCCCCACACCTCACGCCTGTACAGGGTATTTAAGCACGTACTAAAATACACTGTACGTATGTGTTTTTTTTTACCATGCGCCAAAATTGGCAACGCGCAAACAGTACGAAGTGTTGGGGAGACCAAACAATTTTAATATGCCACGAAGTTGCGCAATTTGTGCAACAATTTTTAGTGTAATCAAACAGAAAAACTGAAAAGCTACAGCAGAGAAACATTTGTGAACAGTGGAAATACCCTAGCAAAATACGAATATGGCATGGTAAAAACAAATATTAAAAATATTTTTGGGTATATCAAGTATCGGTGTCAGTTTGTAGTTTAAGCCGACCGATTATCATGAAGTTTTGTAGGTTTATTAAGTTAATTTAAGAATATTTTTGGGTAAAAGAAAAGGATGTTTTGGACTAACGAGAGCTGTGATAATCAAGAATTGAGTTGTTTATCATATCATGTTGAGAAATAAGAAGAGTTAAATAGACAACTCATATAGGAAGGAAAAAGACTCTTCAAATTCCAAAAACAGAGAAATATAACAAGTAAACTAAGGTTAAGCCGTAAAAACGACCATAAAAAATCTTCAAATCTGAAATCCTCTCATTCCTCAACAAACTTTGATTTCAACATTGTTGACAATTCCGCCCTACCCCAGTCACTGCTTATAGGGTATACGACGCAATTGCGAGTTGTCAGACGAAATGAAAAACTTTTTAGAGCTTCGTCGTCGGTTTCAGCTACGTCTGCTGCTGCGGTCAGCTTTTGAGTTTGCACTCAACGTTTGGCATTTTATTGATGCAAATTGAAATTGAAATTGAAATTGAAGCTGAAGTTGAAGCACTGAAATTGGCAGTAAATCACAGCTGCAGCTGCGAGGCATTAACACGAGGCAGGTGCAAATCAAAGCAGAATGCAAACAGAATGTGCCGCAAGTTGGCAGAGCAAACTGAAGTTTGTTTCTTCTATAACATTTTATCGCTACATTTAACTAAAATACTAACAACAACAACAACAAAAACTGACAGCTAATTATAAAAACGATCAAGGTAATGACAAGTAATCAACGCGAACTACAGCAACAACTATTACAATAAAATAACATAAAAAACTATTTAAACAAATTTTAATTGAGGTCGAATTTCTGTTTTACGTTTGTTATTTTCAATATTTTATTTGTTGCTGCCCACAATCAATAGAAATGTCTGTTTAAGTAGGTAACCTTCGTACCATAGTTAAATGATATTTGGGTTCTGTACAATATTTGAAAAGCTTTCGAACGGGTTTTTACTGGCATGGACGGGGAGAGGGGGTGAAACAACAAGCGGAAACGATTGCGGTTTTCA
Organism: Zaprionus camerounensis; assembly: GCA_018904165.1. Taxonomy (NCBI): domain Eukaryota; kingdom Metazoa; phylum Arthropoda; class Insecta; order Diptera; family Drosophilidae; genus Zaprionus; species Zaprionus camerounensis. The sequence continues at coordinate 6,147,453 of JAEIFS010000479.1, forward strand.
TATTTTCATGTACGCTTTGATAAATTTGATGTCTCTTTGTACCCCTGTTTAACTTGCTCTCCCTTCCTGGCATGGGGAAAACAGGTAAGTTCTATAGTCGCAACGTAGATACCCTAGCTCTGTAAAAAATGAAGAATATCCCTAGTAAAACTTAAAAATATCCCCTTAATTTGAATAGATTATAGTATATTCAAATTCTTATAACCATAGGGTAGAAGTGTTTTATAACTTTGTGTAAACTGTCTGACCGTCAGTATGAAAACCTAAATCTCAAAAACTATAATAGTTAGGACTACCAAACTTGTTGTCAATATGTGTTATTGTTGCACGTAGATCAATTTTGATTTAGAATTTCAAAACGCCCCTTAATGCAAGATTTCTCAAAATTTGGTTGCGATCGTATAATTTACATAGAAGTTATTCATGAAATAATTTTAGAAGATACTGTTTTCTAAACGGTACCCTAAAGTATGCAACAAAAATACATTTAAAAAATAAGTTATATATTTAGTCAGCTTAGTAGCGAATATATCATAGTCGAGCACACTCAAGTATAACTTTGGTGCTTGTAATATCTGTTAACGATATAAGCTCAATCAGTCCAGGCAAAATTGTGAATTTTCTTAAAATAATAGAATAGCGAGTCTAAGCTAAGCAGAGGGTACAATAGATCTACTACACGGTCGCATTAAATCACAGTACACCAAATAATATATCGTATATAATATAATTACTAATTATCTGTATTTCTCATATTCTTTTCAACAATGTATATCTACTCCTATATTCCTTTGAAGCACATTACGCAATTCCTAAACAAATTATAAGATTGAAAATGAGACATTGCCAAACTGGCTAAGTTGACAAGCCTACAGACAAGTGGAAAGGAAGACAGTCAATCAGTCAGAGGGAGAGACGAACTGAGGTACCCGAGGCACACCTGTTGCCTCAATTACTTCCCCTAGGCACATTTGTCATAAGTTCTACTCGCACTTCTCCATCTGTTTACACCCTGCCCCTCCTTCCATCATTACGTCTACTACAACCTGTACAGCTACCTCCCACTCCCTTCCTCTTCTGTCTCCCCACTCCCTTCCCATTTTGCCGTTCCGCTTGGTTTACAGCTAAAAATTCTGTTTGGTTTCGCAAAAGCAACAACATTCTATGTGAAAAGCGGAAAATGCCTGCTAAGCGAAGGCGACAGAGAGAGAGAGAGAGAAAGGGGAGGGAGAAGAGGCACAGACAGGTGACAGTGCGGCATATGAATAGAAATATTCATTACAGTTTTATAAAGTTTTCATTCAGTGACATAACTAGAAAGTCCACAGTAGAAACAAGTCTGGCATGTGTAGCCCCCTTGGAAGTTCATTGCTCCTAAGTTTTAGAATATAAACAAAGAATGTTTTGCTTGTGAAAGAAATTACAGTAATAAATATGACAAGAAAGAAAGGAAAGTTTTAGGCCGTTGAAAGTTCAACAAATATATTATTTATGCGCAATTATATACTGTATATAAATTGATAAGAATTCAACAAAAAAGAAAAAAATATGTACTTTATTTCTACATTTTTAATTGTGATTTCCAAGATAATGTTCAGACTTTGATTGAGTTGAAACCATTTATTGTGATATAGTATTTAATCTATATATATATTTCTGAACATATACACATGTTTAATCACATCCTTATCAAAGAAAAGACATAAAGATGAAGGGTCAAAGAAAGAAGACTTTGAGGTAATTAAAACCGTTTCTATGGTTCATTCTGCAAACTAAAATGATAAAGTGTACAGTCCTACATATATATTCATGAACAAAATCATCTTTGAGCGGAAAAAAAGATTAAAAAATAAGAAAATATAAAGACAGAAGACCTTTAAATAGTTCAAACCTTAAGTAGCTTGCCTTTTCCCACCATCTACTAGAGCACACTCCCTTCATTTCCACATTCCATGAGCAGTTTCACCCGCTCTCCCTTTACTTCAAGGGAAATTCACTTTTAATTAAAAGCTACTTTTCTAGTTGAATTTAAAAAGCACCAAAGCAATGACAACAATAAGCAGTAAACTGAACTGAACTGCGCTTTTCACCTGCACCTAAAAAAGAGTTTCCCTCCCAAAAACGGTACTAAATACTCGAACCACTAAACTGCTCCACAAGTTCCCAGACATTTATTTGATGTGGTTGGCGTTAGTACACTTGAAAGGCGTGTTTCCACCTTGCAAGAGTTGCCCATCCTTCGTTTGGGCAATCGCAATTACCGAAATCAAGTACAACTTGGGGCAAAAAAAGTAACAGTTACTCGCAGAAGGCATCGAGGCGTTTTATTCAAAGTGCAAACAGACATTCAGACTGACAGACAGACGGCAAATGCTTTTCAAACAAATGTGGGTCAATCCACAGAGTCTATAGACATAATTATAACGTACATATATTGTATATATAAAGACTAAGTCTGGTAGTTTTCTCAGGTAGTTGTATTTTGCATAATTCGACAGTTGATTGATTGATCGCCCCTCCTCGGGGATGGGCACAAAATATGAAACATAAACAAGCCAAGAGAGAGACCTGAGGAACAATGTGCGAAGCAGTAATGAAAAGAAATATACGAAAGAAACAACGATGACTCTCCTTCGTTGTCTGTTTTGAATTTAAGTTCAAGAAACTCACAAATTTTGGCTGATTATTTAATTTAATCTGTCTGTCTTTCTGTTTCCCCATTTATGCCCTTTTATAGCTGATCGTGTAATATGCCCTCGGATTGTACAGACTTTCTGTGTCTGCACATTTTGACTTTTCGCCAGGGCAAACGAGCAGGTAAATAAACAGGTTACCATGTAGTGAATGAGTGTGTGAGTACTCACAACTCTTATGAAACACAAACCACTGTGTCAGCTGATCGACAGAGTTCGCAATTAACAGAGACACGTTAAAATATTCATCGCATCTTGACGCACTTGACGACCTGACAATGATTTTGCTGATATTTAGCATGAGTGGAATCTGAATAACAACGGAATTCATTTCCCAACGGATTCTACAACGCATAAACCAAGTTAAGAAGTGAAGAAATATGAATAGATAAATAGGTCTAGCTTTTTTATAGCTAGACACATGTGTGGAAGCTATAGAAATAGCAAAGAATACGAATTGTTAAGAAGTAACTGAGTTTATCTGGCTATAAGATTGATAAAGATGGATGGAATATTGTAGAGTAGAAGATACATATTATACTTGTAGTCTTATATATAGTATAAGCTAATATAGTATACATAGTATATTGATAAGGTATCTAAGGTCTTAGGATATTAATTTCTTTTGGTATGGATTAAATATCTGGACATTATCGAATTTTGTTTTGAAAGTGACCGATTATTCCCTTTGGAGTGTAAAAGATATTCCGATTATGCTGCATACTCAGAAAATATAGAGAGAACAATATAAGGAAAATGAGAAAAACTCAAATTAAACGGAATTTTTCATATAATAAAACATTTTCGAAAATTATTTCCTATCAGACATACATAATTTGAATGAAACAATTAATATAATATCATTTAAATTTCTTGATTCTATTATCCACCTCTATTCCCACTTGAATCGGTTATATATATATGTTATATATGTAGGTATATATGCGACATGTATTGTAAACACGTTCATACATACAATATCATTTTGATATCATGAAAATACGTCAATTCACAGCGCATATAAAGTAAAATCAAACAAAAATACAATGGCTATATGAATATTTCCAGATTCCCAGAAAAATATCGAAAATTATAGTATGTATTTCCAAAGAAATCTAGCTAGAGAGTTTCGTATTATTTGAAACATTATGAATATGAGTCACAGTTATTTTGTTCACTTATTTGCAGAAGCGAAAGTGTGTTTGTTTTGGTTTCTTGTGGTTAGGTGGGCGTTGTAGGTGCTCCATATAAGTAGGTGTAGGTGGGGGTGTGTGTGGAGGTGTGCCCATTGCGGTTTATTGCTTAAGAATAAATGCTTTACATGACAATTAAGTGCACAAACAAATAAACACAATAAAAGAAATACATAAATTATAATACGCACATTTTTCTCAAATGACTGCGATGACTGTCATAGGGAAAATACTCGAAATATTCATCATCCATAAGAAGAGTTACGAAGGAAGTTTCTTGTCTTAATATTGTGTATAGAATTGTCTTTCTTATCTGCGGTATTAGCTAATTTGCTTAACGTTTTGGCCATTGGCCGCATTGCACGTCATTGAGATTGTCCCGCTGCTGACGGCCCTGGATAAGATAAGAGACCGAGTCGAGTCGAGAAGGGGTTTTATTGTTTACAACACACGTTTACACTGCACAACAAGACACTCCTGATGTCAATTAAAAATTATTGAAGTCTTTCCTTGAGATTTCAAGTGCACTCTATTATATAGACTGTATATATTATATATAACTTGTTTAACTGTTTAATCAATTGCGTTTCCGCTTCTTTACTTCGTTTTCCTTACGCATCTGCAATCTGTTTCTGCTTTAGTTTAATTAGCACTTTCAATTATTTTCCGCTTTTTTCATTTTCCAGCCAATTCAGCTAGTTTTTATAGCTTTTTTTACTCTACTCAATTATGGCAGCGAGAAGAAGCGCACACAAAACAGAATTCAATTTTAGACACACTTTCGCAAGGGGGCAATCGCCGTGGCTCAAGCCACGCTTCACTTTTCATTACAAATCAGCATTTATTACCACTAATGCTACCAACAAATACAACAATAACAACAACAATAGCTACAACAATGCCTGCAACTTGCAGCAGTCTTGGGGTCTGCTGCGATTTATGGCTAATATTTTATAGGCACGCGCTTTTCATTTGCCGCTTTTCCTTGGCGCTTTTCTTAGAGCTCTGATAACGTCGTTAAATACCGCTTCGGAAAGCGAAAACGAAATCGAATCATAGCAAGAAGAAGAAGACGAGACGACAAGCAAAAGAAAAGAAAAGCAAAAGACTAACGAAAAAAAAAAGAAAAAAAATGCCTTCAGTCTTCAGTTTCTTCTGCCATCTGCTTCTCTTCCTTCTCCGCCTTCGTCTACGCCTTCGTCGTCTTCATTGGCCAACTGAGGCAGCAACTGTTAACCGACTTTTATGGCTGCCTAACGGTAATTAAGGCTATAAAACGCTTTGATTCGCATTTGATTGATGCAAGGGTGTGTGCAACAGAGACAGCAGCAGGCAGAAAGAGACGGCAAACGAGTGAGAAATGCGCCTCGCTGCTTTCCCATAACTACAGCAGATCAATTGTAGGAATTGGTATAAAAAAAGTAATGAATACTATATATGTTTTATTTAAATTACTTGGAATAAAGTAAAGAGATCAGGAAGTCAGAAATTCGTTTCCTGATAGTACTCTAGCCTAGAGTAAGCTGACAATATCTTTGCTAGAGTTAAGTAAACTTTAATGGCAGAATCAGATAAGCTTGCCTACTTCCCTTGTTAGCTGACACAAGCCTTTGATATTATTCTCATACTTTCTTGAATAAGTTCTGTGTTTTTTGTCCGATCAGATTGCAATTTGGAGGATACATAAGTATTTTATTCAGCTTAGTATATGTTAAAGTCAGAAAGTTGTATCTTTTATACCGCGCTTATAATTTAATTTCAAAAATTAAATTATTGATTGGCGGGTGCAATTGATTTGAAATAAACTTGATCTGCGCAGAGTATACAGAAGTTTTCCTGCCAAATTTGGTGTCTCTAGCTTTTATAATAGCTGAGATCTGTGTGTTCACACAGACAGACAGACAGCCATAGTTCCAATCGACTCGGCTAATGATCCTGAATATATATATATACTTTATGGGGTCTGTTACGCCTCCTTCTGCCTGTGGCGTGTTATTGGCCTTTTTCATTGGTCGAAGTGTCTAACAAACAATTCTGAAATATTATATTCTGATTGTGGAATTCCTTAACCGGTTAAGATTCTAAACTTTACTGTATGTATTGCTCACTTAATAAAAAATTAAATAACAAACCTATCTTCATCTCTTCTAACTTTCTTTATAATCACAATATTATAAGATTTAGGTAACCTATTAGACCTTTTGTAACCCTGCTGAATTAAGACTCTCTTCTGAATGCAGTTTTTAAAAAACAATCCCTGATTTTCCTTCACATTATTCATAATTCAAAGACCTTTTTACTCTATGATAAATGAGGCCTTAATTAATCATAGAAATCAAATGTATTTTCAAAATGTTCGATTTCGTTTTTTGGCTTTTGAAGGCTGCAACGTGTGCAGCAAAAGGGCGTGGGCCAAGCAGTTGGTCACGTGTGTGTGTGTGAGGTAGACAAGACATGAGTTTAAGCAGAGGTGTATACTGCGTGCGTGTGTGTGTGCGTGTGTGTGTCTATGCGTCTATCTATATGTCTGTGCAGCAAAGCACTCTCAGCCTGGTCGCGTCGTCAGCTTCGCGCCCCGTTCGTCAGTTGTTGCTGCTGCTGTTGACGCTTGTTGCAGTCATTAAGGCGTGACGCCGTAAATTACCAAAGTGTAAGCATAAGCAACAACAACAACAACAACAACAAAAGCACTAACAACTACAAAAAGTGCTTTAAACAATTACTCATTGTACATAGTATAGTAACAACAACTTCGTTTTCTACTTCACTTCATGGAAAGCGAAATTTATGGCCAAAAAAATCTCAAAATATCTTTTTGTTTTTTGGTTTGTAATTCGCACTCTCGTAAAGAAACACACTCAAGAAATATTTCGCATACGCCGCGTTGGCCGCCGCTTTCACATACTTTTTCATATGCTGCGCGGCTGCTGTGGAATGTTTTGTAGATTTGTTTCGCACCGGAACCGAAACCGAAACTGTGACGATGGATGCGATTTTGGACTCGGAAGAAACTCGTGCGCGAGTGCGAGCAAGAGGGCAACATTCAGTGGATCAACGAGAGATCAACAAGATTTGCGACTGCACGCGTTTGCAGTTGGTTTCGAACTAAAAATCAACGCAAAAATGCCCGACTCACAAACAGGTTCGACGCAACACGAGAGCATTAACAAAGAGAGCAGAGAGTGAGAGAGCGAGCGCGTGGCAGCAGTCAAAAGCATAATAAACAAAAATGCCAAACAAGTGTGCGAGAGAGAGAGAGAGTGCACACGGCCGACTCTCTCTCACTAGCATAATAAACAAAAATGCCAAACAAGTGACAGAGAGAGTGCACTCGGCTGACTCTCTCACGAAACTATTTGCAAAGAGAGCGTGGGAGAGCGCACTAGGCGTTGCCAGATAGTTAAAAAGGGCACTGTTGGCGCAGTGAATTTATAACCGCCTTATTAATGCAACGTGCTGGCAACTCTACATAAAACTATTGCACTGCATTTGCAACAAGTTTGAAGAGAACATGTTGCAAGTGAATTGCAGCTTCATCAATTACACATGTGTGCGTGTGTCTGTGGGGGTTTGTGTGTATGTGTGCGCCTGTAACAACTTCTGTGCCAGAATTTTGTTTTTGCTGTTGACACTTTGCCAAAAACTGTAAAACGTGGGCCAATTATCTTTGCCAAGCCCAGCAGCCAATGCAGTCCACAATTATCAAAGATAATTTAGATAAGATTATAAAATGTCGACAATTTTCAAGAGATCAAGGTTGCCAGGCCGACAAAATATGAGCAAAATTCTCGAAAGCCTCACTCAGTATATATATATACATAATATACAAAGTACAGCATAGTAAATATCAGGTCGTATGTTATGGAAATTGCATAAAATGGTGAATTGGGAAAAGGCGAAAGCACTTGCGGAAGTCTGTGAGAGATGGGAAAAATCCTGTCTGCACCGCGACATCTATACGATACTAAAACTATATTACTATATAGCACTTGTGCTATCGATTGTAATAGTTCTCATAATATCGATGTGGATAGTTGAGGAAATAATGAGCAAGCTTCAAGTAAGTTAAGTTCAATAAATCGAAACCCTCAAATGAATTTCATTATTCCATTAAAACAGAACGTGCCGTTGCTTTATTGGAAAACTATTAAACAATGGGTGCTTCGCCAAGAGATTGATGATAAAACTTTAAGAACCATTCGAGTCGAGCCACGACTTGGCAATGGGCGCATCAATACGAAACCTATTCCTGTACTATAAGTAACCTATCTCTACCAAACTAGGTACATTTTTATACTATTTGATACATTTTTAAAGTTGTTAAATTTTTAGCATAAGAAATGATTAAAAAAGTAGCGTTGGTTGGCATTTTATCTGGGCACACTCTACACTTTCCTTTGCCAAGTCTATGTAGACAGAGGCAGAATAAATGCAACTGAGAGATCTTTTGATTTTCCCAAAGATAGGCGGATACATTTGCATGGGAAAGAGAGCTGAAAAGACGGGGTAGAGAGGGTTGAGTTGTGGAGGTGGCAATGGCCGGAAAGTCAAGACAATTTACGAGGCACCTGCTTGAAGGTTAAGCTCCAAACAGATTGCACACCTACTGCAGCTAATTAGCAAAGATTTTCCCACTCTTAATTGCCACAGGGCCAGGCGAGAGAGGCAGGCTTTTGCAGAGATTTGTAGTACAGAGATATCTTGAGAGCACTTCATTTTTAGGTCAATTGTATTTGCAGCTTGACAAAAATTGTGGCCTGAATTCTGTCAACATGGAGAATGGATATGGAAACCAAGAGTTAACTTTAAATTGCCGCAAGTAAAACCCGTTTGTGACTCCTCTTTCTCTTTGCTTCCGTCGCTGTATCTGTTTCTTCTCTGCTTTGCGCGCATTCCACAGTCATGACAACCCCGACAAATGTCTGCAAAACTTGCAAAAACCAACTCAAGCTGAACTACCTTCAGGCTTCCTTTACACTCAACTAAGCAAGCAAGGGGCAGAAAGAAACAAGGAACATCATCATACACAGAACGTTTCTTTGACGTTTCTTCCGACTCTTATCTACACCGATTAATCTAGGGTATTTTTATTCCCAAGTAATTTCCAGTCTGCCAACATTAATTCCTTCCTCCAGCCAAGTACATTTTACGCAATTTATGATTTCACTTGAGAAGAAACAAAAACAATTGAAATGGAAATGGAAACGAATAAGAAAAATCTCGCAAAATGATAAGAAAATATAGAAAAATAGAATAATTAAATTGATATGTACAATTTACGTAGATTATTTACAGTTATATGTATAAAAGAACCACAACCAGATGGGCAACAAATTTTGGAAGAGTTAGAAGCCAAATAAGCAAGAAAAATGTGTGAAAACTGAAAAAAAAATGTTGCTTACTGTCTCATGGAGCCCCAACGACGTTGAGATAAACTATCGGGATTGCTGTAAAAAATATATATGATATATATTATAATAATATTATCTAAAGTAGACAAGCTGAAGCTTGCGAAACATAACTTATATAGTTAGGGGTATTCAACTCTAAAATAAATGTTGAAACTCAAAGAATTCAATTTATACTTTGCTATAGTCGCATAAAACTTAGTCCCCTTTACGGTATGATTTAAGAGCAACGATCAACGCTCTTCTAACTCAAGGTGAATCTTCAATTCACCACAGCACACTCGCTCTCTCACTCTCTCTCTCTTTTGGCGTGGTGAATTCAAGTTGAAACGGAAACAAAGCGCGCTCTCTCTGAGGCACGCATGAATCACGGCCCATAGAGAAAAACTGGTTTTCCAGGCCGTGTATGCACATTTCGTGTATACTCACAAAACAACAACATAAAAGAAAAGGTTAAATATTCAAATAGTTACACAGACAGACAGACAGAGAGAGCTATATAGAGACAGAGAGAGAGAGAGAAGGAGAGATGATCACGTCTGTTAATTTCAACTGGTTGTGGCGGACAAACTCGGCTCGTTTTATTGATATTACGTCAATATGGCGAGACTATTATGCAGGTTTGCCGGGCACAACTTCAACTGTAGATAGGTTCATAACTTAGCAGATGTGTTGCACTATATACAGGGTATACAGCATAGTTCGGAGTTGTTGTTATTGCCTTTACCTTGTCTGTGCGCGTCTCAGGCTGCGTCGGCTCCAGTTATCACGCGGCATTATGTTCAGTTCGTCATCGCTGCAGGGGAAAGGAAATGGTAGACAATAAGTCAATAAACAAGTTAATAAACAAGTTAATAAATAAGTTAATAAATATATAAGTTAATAAATAAAAAGGTTCACTAAATTCCAGTACTCACTTCTTTGGCGAGGAAGAGACAACGTGTGGAGCCAGATCAAGCTCAATGCCCGCGGTATCATTCAGATTGTTATTGCCATCATTCGAGTGCCCACTGTGGCTGTGCACACTGTTGTTGTTGTTGCTGCTGTTGCTGTTGGCATTATTATTGTTGCCATTGTTGTTGCTGTTGCCCTGGGAACTGGTGCTGCTGCCTCTGCCTGCCTCTACCTCACACAAACGATTGCTATATTCATTTTCGCCATATCCCTCAAAGGATTCACCATCGGACAGCGAGGAACATTGAGATTTTGCCACGCCCACTGCAAGATAAGGCATGAATACATTAGACATGTGTATAGACACAGTTACAGTTACTCATATTCATTAGCTTACCTGTGCTCGAGGGCGGGCTGCTGGGCGTGGGGCTGCTGTCGCCGGACATGGCTTCGGCATAGAGAAAATTACTTGTGCTCGCCTTCAAGTTGTTGTTGCTGTTGCTGCTGCTACTGTTGTTGTTGTTGTTGTGGGGCAACTGAATGCGTGGCATGGGCGCCATACTGCCAGCGTGCACTGTGGAGAGAAGGAAAGAAGAAGAATTCGTTGTTACTTCAGTTATCTAACAATGAATTGCAAGCAGGTCATTGGGGCAGAGGTGCAGCCAATCGACAACGTGCCACATGCCACATGCCGTTGCCGCTGCAGCCACAAAAGTGCAGCAAATATTAAACTCTATTTCTCTCTATTCAATACAAAAGTTTGGTGAAAGGCTTTCTTCAATTGCTTTAACTGAACCCTTAGGTACTATAAATATAAAAGGAATATATATTAAGGTGTGTGTGTGTATAAGTGATTAAAGATATTGAAACAATCTTAATAGAAATGTATTAGAGCATATTGAATATCTATAGCCATAGCTACAATCTGATTGTAATAGGTACATACATCTGTATAAATATCTTTTAACTTTCATAACAACAGAATAGTTTATTTAATTATAAGACCTTTCAGTATAAGACCTTTTTAAGTATAAAGAGTTGTTTTGTAATAAAATCTTCAGTATTTTAATAAATATCGTAGCTATAGGTTAAAATAAAAGTGCTACCTGCATACTTTCAAGTTTAAATGTTTGTATTGAGTAATAATTCCAATATGCTCTCTCAATTTTAGATATGTTAGCTGTAGAACAAAATAAAAGTAATGCATGAATAGTTTTAAGTTCTAGGCTTTTTTTAAAATAACAACTGCAATATGCCCAACCTATTTCAATATATATCATACTACTACACAGTCTAAACTATACCATACCCAACCTATTTATTTTATATTCATTTCCTGTTATCAAATTTTAACCACAAATTTTATTTAATCTACATCCCCTCCAATATTGTCAAATAACTAACCAAACTTTATAAAAAAAACCTCTATCAACCGGTCTTTAGAAAGAAAACTGCAACAGGTGCAAGACGTAAAGAAAATGCATGTAAAAAATAGAGAAATAATCGAACGGATGTGGTCGACCAAAAGCGTAACAGGTAACCAAATAGGTCGAGGTTTGTTGTGGCCACTTCCCGTTGGATATTACCTCTCAGATATGACCATTACTATAGTACTAACTGAAAATAGGAGCTGACACTATTTGTAAGTGTGGTCAGGCGACATTTCTGTGCTCGTAAGTCTCTCTTCCCCCTCCCCGCTTCTTGCTACTCTTCCCCTTGCTCAGACAACGTGTGCGTAATTGCTTTATAATTGTTGTTGCTTTCCTCTTTATTCTACCTACTTTTTTGGGTTACAGAAAGAGCAGGAAAGAAAGAGGAAGAAAACTTAAGCCCATATTGGGTACCTTGGCCCTTATTTGTTGATTGGAGATTTACGATACAAAAATTGTCAGTTGATCGATTGAAATTTCAGGGCCGTCATTGTGCTTTGGGTGCCCAAAAATGGGTCAGCTTGGTAGAAGGTTTATAGGTCTGCGGAGTATTAAAGATTTATATGACTTTTGTTATAAAAACAAACTAAAATTTGATAAAGATCTCACTTTCACTGTGTTTATAACTGCAAGCAACAAGATATAGTTTTCATGGCAGAGACATTTGGTATTTTATGTGAATACGTGTATTACTTTTTAAGATATCACAACTAAACTTTGTCAATTTACATTTATTTGTCAATATATATATAAACAAACTTAATTTCATAACGATCGAACTTTATCTACTTACTTTATCTATAGTTTTAATATAATCTACATAAATAAGAATCGTTTTAAACTTCATCGAATACTTTATAAGTTCCACTAATTCTTTATATTAATAACAATAAATACAATTTAAAGAGAAACCATTGCTATCGACCTATTTGGCAAGCTGATTTCTTTATAAATGTGATATTAATCATGGGCTATCCTTAGCACTTCTTGCGTCGCTTTCAACATCAGCTGAACTCATCGCATGACGCGTCTCTCTGGCTCTTCAAAACATAATGGAACAATTGCCATAAACAATTACATATATTGCGAGTATTTGTCATAATGAGGCGAATCAGGTGAAAAATAGCTGTGATTAAAGACTGATTATCTACATTCATCTATCAGGCAATTATAGCAAAACGTTTTCAACTGGAAAAATGATTATAACATTGACAAAGAAGAGTTCAAAACGAATGCAGAAAGCAGAAAGCAGCAAAGCAAAGACTAAAGAGAAATAAACAAATTCATCTTGAGGCAAATAAAAGTTTTGACCATTGACGAAGGTAGCTGACGTGTGGGTGAGCCAAGGAGGGACCGTAGGGGGACAGCTGGAGGGGCCTGGGTAGCCTCTGGGGCCAATGAACTTTGTTGAGTTAGCGACTCGGAACCGTCGTCGACAATACGACGACTGCGACGGCGACGGCGACGGCGACGGCGACGACGTGACGACAACTGCAACGAAAAATCGATGCTGAAACTTGCCAAAGTTGGTAGAAAACAAAAAAGCGCCAAAGCTAAAGCAAAAATCAAAAGAAAACTTATGCAATTTCGCCTCTTTTTTTATGCATAATCAGAGTAAAATGAGGGCGTGTGAGCTGTGTCAGCTGTCACACGCTGCTTGCTATGGCACTCATTTGAATTTCTCTATAGATTTCTCAGGAATACATTGAACAGTATTTTGGGAAATATTTTGGAAAGGAAAAGTTGAGCTTAGATCGGGTTTACTTCATTTTTTAACAACAAACCTAAAAAAAACATATTCAACTTGGGATTAACACATTTAATTCTTTGTTTTTTACCACTTTTATAATAGCTTCAGGAATTAAGATTAGAATTACCCGATTTTATACGGAATAAACTCAAAAAATTTCATAAGATATTACTCAAAAATTTAAACCCCTTTTTTTATAAATTCTTCTTTTCTTTTTCTGAATTAAGAGTAGATTAACACTTTATTAAAAGAGAAACATAATGATATTCCCAACAACTTCACTAAAAAACATATACTTTCTAGTTGATAAGTTCCGATTAGGATTGCTCTGTTTATAAAAACTCAATGACTTTCCAAAATTATAGAAAATTCCATTAAAAAACACAAGTTAACTAGTTTTATCACAACTTTTCCATTTCCTTTTAAATGATGATTAAGATTCCTTTTTTAAAAACGGAAAAACATCAACAAAAGTCCCAAATTCAGAAAACTTCACTTAAAAACACATACATTCTAGTTTTATCACAACTTTTCCATTTCCTTTTTAAGTTTCGATAAGGAATTCTTTTTTCTAAAGAAAGAACTTTTAAAAAACTCAATTCTACTTAAAAACATGAACTAATTTGCTTTCTATGATTTTTTCATTTCAATTTCTTTAATTTAAAGTTCCTAAAGCACTTAGAGAGCACCTGCTTTTCTATCGAAAACTATTTTTGGTCTTTAATCACACTCAGTAAAAGTCAATAAACGGTTGTTGAGGTCTTCTAGCAACGGTTATTATTAAAGACTGCACACGCTAATCACAAGTTTCTCACACTCCCAACTGGAGGTTTTCTTCTTTGTTTCCGCCAGTTTCACACAGTTCTTTATTTTTATTGCGCACATCAGGTGATGATGAGGTTTGTCGGAGACGATAACGATGATGGAAGAGCCGCACATCTGTGGTTGACGATGTTGAAGTCTGAGGCAAACAATGGAAAGCTGTTCATGAGAATTATGTACATCTATCGTACAATTATAGACTCCAGAGTTGCACAAGTGCATTACGAATTAACGAATCAGAGAAGCGCAAGCAAGAAGGAAGAGGAGGTGGAGGAGAATGCGGGATAAGCCGAAGCGCAGCTGAGAATTGCTGTGAGGCATGACAGCTCTAAAACGAAGTTAGAGAGGCGAAACCTCGCCCGCCACGCCCCCTGCCGCCTCTCTGGCTTCTCACAGCATCTTGGTAACTGTTCGCGAAACTGTTTGCAGTTTGTTGTTGTTGTTGTTGTTGTTGTAGTCTTGTTGTTGCCGTTGTTGTTCGAGTATTACTAGACAGGTTGCAATAAAAGCAAATTTGGTGTAGCTGCTTGGAAATTGAATTGTCATTTCAACAAGCTGACATAGTTGAGTACAAACAAGTTTTAGACAAATATAGTCAAAGGTAATTGACTTCAGAATACCCTGTAAACTACTTGGAGATCAAAGACTTATTTGAAACTGAGTATTATAGAAAGCAGGTTCTGTTTAGTAGTTGAGATATTGTTTGTAATGCAATTTATGCAATTATATGTTTCTTATTATTACATGTTTATATTCCTTTCTATGTACTTTCCTATACTAGAGAAAATAAGTTTTTGAGTTATTAAAGAATCTTCAAATGATTTGATAAAAATGGAAGTAAAGAAAAACAGCCACACATATCAAAATGTTCTTTATATCATAAAACTTACAGTTAAGTAGCAAGTTTAGCAGTTTTCCTTTCTTTACTAATAAAACAGAGTATATTGTCTTAATTAACTTTTGAAACGGAGCTTTTAATGCCTATAATTAGCAAGAAAAATAGCATTACTTCTATGAAAACTCGTCAACTCAAAGCTGAACTCCGCATATAAATTGTAAGTTTTGTTTCTCTCTGTTTGATCCATAAATTCTATTTGATCTCTTTTAGCAGCTGATATTATAAATGATCCCAGTTAACGTTAAATGGGTTCACTGCCTGTTTCCTTTTCACATTTTTCCGATTTTCCTTTATGCCTTAATCATGCATCAATCATTTTTTTAGAATATTCAAACAATTAACTAACTTCTTCCCAAAATTTCATATAATTTAGGAAACAACTACCGTTTACAGACAAGAAGTTGAGCTCAAAATAATATACATATATATAACTGAAAGCTCTATCTGTAGTTAAAATAGCAGTTATATAAACTTGCCTATAATAAGCCTTGTAAGTTTGAAAGCAATACTTCGTTCTGTTTATAAACTGCACATTATAACTCTCTCATTTTGTTGCTTCAGGTATAGCAAGCAAAAGAAATCCCTCAAGTTCTGCCCTCACCATCTTCCGGCATTCACTTCACCAATTTCGTAATGCAAAGTACTTAAAATATGTACAAAATTTAGCCGGCATTAGCCATATGCCATAGCTCAAGAACACATGTCAGACACAATTCGATTTTGAAGTGAATGAAACAGGGAACTCTCTCAATATAGATTTAATTATAGCACAAGCTGCTGCTCGTTGTGTGTGTGTGGGGTTATATTTATTAGATGTGTTATCCGAGACTGACTGTGGCCAGCCAAACGGGCGGCAGCTGTGCTGACCACAGACTCAGGCAATTGCTGCCCCCATACCCCATTCTCCTGCCCCACTCCCACATGAGTCATAAACTTGAACTTGCCCCAGTGCAAACAAGCAATAAATATAGAGAAAAAATGTTTATAGCTGCGAGAGCATGAGATGATGTCAAATTTACGCGAGGCAAACGCTTCAATTTGAACTAATCAAGTCAACTGTTGAGCGATTTCTTCAATGATGTGACACTGTGCGAACAGCTGAGAGGGAGAAGACTTAAGAACTGTGTGACAGCTAAAGGAATTTGGGGCAATCTCAGTTTAAATAAGAATGAATAGAGCATGGAAATAGAATAGTCACAGGCTTCACATGTACAGCAGACTTAAAGAGAAGGCGGGGGAAGACAGTTGATTGAGAATGACCTTGAAATAGTAGTTGAAAACAGACAGAACCCTAAGGAAACTGTGTTAAAAGCAAGCCAGTAATCTAGACAGAACTGTGTTTGAAGTGGAAAAGCAACTTGTGCAATTTACTGTGGAAATTCCTTAACCAAAATCGTATTAGCTGCGCCTCGTCTCGACCTGCCTTGTCAGCAAAACAATATCTTCAATTAACTGTCAGCTGGTTTGGCATTTTAATGAGGCAACAGGCACATGGCTTCCCCCCACCCCTTCCTCCTTCCCCCACGTCATAAGTCCGAATAATTCGCTGGCATTATGAAACCACACGAACTGTGAGGCACAATAACAACAACAGCAGCAACAGCAACAATGGACGACCAATGCTAACCAAGTTTCGGGCATGTAAGACCCCGAGGCACAACATGTGGCATGCTGCACACGCGACCTGCCTGCAAATGGAGTCGGGATTCGACATGGAGACGAGAGAGTGAGAAGAGTCTGTGAGAATTCTATGGAAACACTCAATTAAAGAGCAAGCAAGAGGAACCTTTCCCTCTCAAGTGTCTAAGGGTCTTTACTATTACTACCTGCTCAAGAGATGCCAACAGCTGCCGCCGTCTTGATTTGTACTCTAGATTACGATCACTACAAACTACAAAACTATACCTAACCCGAAATAAGATTTATTAATAACCCAAAAAAATGCTTCAAAGAACTCAGAACTCTAAGCGTAACTAACTTTGATTTCTCTTTGCTAAAAGTTTTCGCCACGCAAAACGTGTTTTACGCTCTGACCACATGAGTTATATAAATTATTATAATACAACTAAAGTTTTTTACTACGTGCCATAACTGCGAATATTTTAAGTCGTTTTACAAAGCAGACGAAACCGAAAACAAAGAACATATCCCACGATATGAGGGCAGAGGTATTGCATGAGAGCTTCTTAATAGTGCTGACTAATCGATAGTAGATTAAACTATCGATGGAATAAACTACAATCTACAATTAGATATATATTATATACATCTATTTGTATATACTTTATACTTTATACATGACTCTACCTATGTATATAGCTTCATCTTTTCTCTTGAATTTCAAAGCAAACAGTAAAAATGTTTTGCTTCATCGATAGTAATAAGAGTGTATTAAACTATCGATAATTTTGATAATATTAAGAAAAATACAACAATTTGCACTAGATATATGTATATTAAATACCTTTTTATACTATACTATAGTATACTATATTGTATAAAGCGCACTGAATCTGCTTAAAACTTTAAAGCCAACAACATTTCGATTACACTGTTACCGATAGTAACAACTGAGGATTGAACTATCGCTAATTTAGATAACATTTTAAGACTTTCATATTGTATTCGATATATAATAAATAAATATTAATATGTGAATATTATTTATAGCACTATCCACAAAGCTCTGTCTATTCCCCTGATCTATTCAAAACAAACAGCAGTAAATCCATTTTGCTTACCCTCCAAAACTGACGCCCTCTAATTCATTATACAATATACAGACACAAGAAAACGCCCCCTATATAAAACAGAATTTTCATGCAATCAAAGAGACCAAATAGATAAAAACAATATTGATTAATTGAACAAGAAAGAAGAACAACAGAAAGAGCAGAGCAGAACAGAAAATGCATTGCGACACTCCAAGTGGAAAATCAAATCAAATGAAAATTGGGTCACTGGGCAGCGGGAAAAACGTGAGGAAAATGCAGCATGACAAACGCAACACTGTGTGGGAAATTCCTTTACAATTCTTCATTCAAAACTCAAGAACAACATTAAGTTCAAGAAATGGATTTGAGGAAAACTTACAAATTGTTTGACAAATTGGGTCAAGAATAATGAAAGATTTGTGTGGAAAGGAAGAAGACCTACAAAAGTCGAGCAAGTCAAGCACGAATACAAGGAATTAACGCGACTCTAAAATTCAATTAGCACGCAAATTTGGCGTCCCCTCCACACCACCTCCAACACACCTACGTTAAAAATAAAGCTAGTCCCTTTGGCATCTTCTTCTTCTGGACAGATTTTATTTTTATGCGTTTCGAATTGTCTGCAGAAGAATCTCTCTCACTCTCTCTCTATCCCACTCTCTTTAGCACTCCCTGCCACGTTGACAGTTCCCACTAATTTGTAACCTCCTCTCGAAGGCGGCAACGACGTCAGGCAGGTTTAAAATTCCCCAGGCCCAAGCGGAAACCGTAGAGAATCTTAAAGAGGAACAAAAACCTGACCGACTGCTTTGGCTGAATGAATAATGAGGCAGGCGGCGTTGTTGGGGCAGGCTACACGTTCTTTCAACCAATACACTGCAAGAGTAGAAAGACTAGAAGACACTTTGCGATGCAAAAATGAGGAAAATGGCTGAAGAATTCTTCCATTAAAGTGCACAAAAGTTACAAATTGATTGCAGACATTGAAATTGACTTAAATATCGAATATTATGGTAATTTATTTATGCAAGATATTAAATCTACATTATAATAACTAAAGGAATATTTAATGTATTTTTAATATGGTATAAAAATATTAAAGGATTCAAGATTACTTGCAGAATATTGGGTGAAACCAAGAAACACTGTCTAAGCTAATGAGAACTCGGGTTCGGACAGTTTCATAGAAGAAAGAGAAAAATAGAGGCCTAAATACTCTAAATACTTTCGAAAAGTATATAAACATGGCTATGTAACATATAATACACTTTTAATATAATCTATTTTATTCGGTCAATTTCTGAATGTAAAATGTCATTAGAACCTTCAGCAGTTACAGAAGTCATCCAAGTCCTGTAGAACCAAAAGCAATACCATATCAAAGTGAAAACATCAAGTTTGGAACACGTAATTACCTCGATGAATACATAAAAACAAGTATTCCTTCTTTAAAGTCAAATAAAGAGATTAATACGTACACACAAAATGCCTGAACATGTCTTCACAGAGACAGACAACATTATAACATAATACGCAAACACACTCTTCATTCAAAGGAAATGCGGAAGTCTGCTTGCCGCGTCTGTGTGTGCCACGTACTTTTGTGCATCTGTGAGATACATTACACGACGCACATGACAGAACAACATACATAAAAAAATGCTAGAGAGGAAAGAACACAAATAAACAACAACAACAACAAAGTAGACACCAACGACACCTGTTCAAAGTCGTTGCACAGTTTGTGTTCCTTTTCGTGTGTTTGCATTGCAATGAGAGACCGCAATTATTTACTTAGGTTAGGACTGCGCTACTCTTCAAGGGATGGGGGAACTTCCCCAGAAGAAACTGTCGTCGAACATGTCTACGAGTACAGACGCTGCATTAGACACGCTCTGAGCAGTTTGGCACCTTAACTAATTGCCAAAATTGAACAAGTGCCAGTTCCAGTTTCACAGTTCTAGTTCCATTTGCAAATCCAGTTCCAATACCACATCACTTTGTAATCAATTGGTGCATTGAACTGCGGCAGGTGGCAAATGCATTTGACCCAGTTTGATTTCGTGCTTCTCAAGTGGATTTTCAAAACGATTTCAATCAATCCAATTGAAGATGTCATCAGTTGTCTAACCTGTCTACCTTGCTTCTCTCCCCTTCTCTTTCTTCCTCTCTATCTCCCCTTCTCTTTCTCTCTCTCTCTCTTTGTCTACCACTTCTTTTGCCTCCCTCTCTCTGTCTACCTCTACCGCTCTCCCACTCACTGTCTACCTCTGCTGCTGCCTCTTTACCTCTGTCTACCTCTTCTTCTCTTTCTCTGTCTCTTTTGTTTATAGTCAGCTTGTTTTTTCTCGTTTCTTCCCCACCTTTTTGGCAACTGGCACGAGTTATTACTCTTCTCGCCTTGTTTATAAACAAAAAAAAAAGCTAAAAACAAAACGAAATCTTTTTTTTAACTTGTTTGCCTTGAATCGCTGCGAATTGAAGTTCAAATTCGTCGTAATTATAAATTTACTTGTGGTTTTTAGCTGTTTTTTAGCTTATTTTTATATTTCAATTGTTGCAAAAGGAATTGCCAAAAAATTGAATTGAAATAAAATTTTGTGTTTGCATTGTAGCTGATTGCAGTGCTGTTTAAACTGTAGAAGGCAATTTTAGCTGTTTTTTAAGCTATTTTATCTGTTTAAAGGTGTTTTTAAGCTGTTTTCCATTTGATGCACAAGGAATTTCCAAAAATTGAATAGAAAAGTAATTTGGCATTTGCATTGCAGCTGCACAAACTGTGCAAGGCTGCTCAAACTGTACAGCAAGCCTGTTTAATACTTATGACCCTTTATAGAGTTACACTGCATGAGGTCAAGTCCAAAAGGAAACCCCTCAGCAGCAACTGCAATTTGCACACAACAAAGCCAAGAAACAAAAGACAAACAAGTTAAGGAAATAACTACAACAACAACGACAGCAAAAACAACAATGAGACAACTGCAAAACTGTGGGCAAGCCTCATAACTGTGCCAAGGCCCAGTAACAACAGCAGCAACAACAACAACTTGGCGTATATTTTTGGGCAGTATGCAAAGTGCAGAGCAAAGCAGAAACCGTTAGAGAACTGCGTACGAAAGAGCAGCACAAAGAGCAGTGCATGAAGTGGTAGAAGGGGAAGGCAAACAGGGCCGTAGCGACGGTTGTACGGGAAATACTACTAAAAACCCCTTGTGTAATGACTTTAATCAATGAATAAAATATATATGTGTTTACTAAAGAAATTGAATTATCCAAATACGTTCCCATTAATAACCTTTTTATGTTCGCTAACCGTGGTCCCCTAACAGTTGAGGGCCCTTGTGCACCTAGCTACGGGCCTGGTAGCAACTGTAATTTCAGAGCTCTTTGGCAAATGCTAATGGGGGCCAAATGAAAAACTATTGAATTACAAGACGAAAAGGGAAATAGATTTACGCAGTGTGTGTGTGTGTGATGCAATGCAAGCAGGAGCAAAGGAAAGGAGAAGAAGAGGAGCACAGCTGAACGCAGAGTTGAGCCAAGCGTAGCAGCTGCTGTTGGCGTCGCTGCTTGCGTCGCTGCATCTGTGCATTCGTATCACATTACCGAAATGCGGCAGCAGCAGCGCAGCCTCCTCTCAAGTGTCTAGTGTCGCCTCAGTTTCAGTTGCAGTTGCAAGTTTCCTTGTCTGTTTCCTGTTGCAGGTGGTCGACTACAACAACTACAACAACAACAAGCAGCCGGAAGCACTTGTACACGCTCTCAATGCTCTCTTGCTCTCATTCTACCTCCCCTCCCTTTCTCAATCTCTCTCTCTTTTAGTTGCAGCTAAGCAAACAACATAAACTTCCTCAAACAAGCAAAAAAAAGCAGCGTCGACTGCGCAGCGACTGCGATGGCGCCAACTGGCACGACAAACCACGTAAAAAACAACAACAATCTGCGCAAAAACATTTGCAAATGTTACAACTATCTAGCGTACAACTACAACTAAATGTCATTTAGTTAATTGCAACAAAAATAATAAAAGAAAGAAACATGTCAAAATTGTTGACGGCAGAGCACCAATGCTGCCCCAACCCCCATGCAGTTTGAGAATCAATAATATTCAGACCGCATTGCGTGACAGGCAACGCACGAAAGATGCGAATACGAATAGAATAGCAAACAAGAATAATGAATAATAATAATAATAGTTATTCAAGTAATTTAATTTATAAATATATATTTTAATTATTTGTCGCATAAATCATTAGGTAAAGGTTCCCTTTTTTAGTTGGTACTGCCTCCACGGCCTTTCAAACTGTGTAGAACTTTAACTGACATTAACTCTATTATGCTTATAAGCCCATGTTTGTGTGTTTGTGTTTATTTGCATGTGTATGTGTGTATGTATGTTTAAAATACCAAACAACTGTTCTAAATTATGTTAAACAAACGCACCTGTTAAAACTGTTCAAGTAATTATTTATTTTATTTGTGTGTGTGGTTTAAGCACCGTTAGACGAGGCACACAAATTAAAATTCTCAACGCATGCACCTCTCGCACACTTACACGCCTCGCACACGCACAGAAGAAGCGACGCAACAGTTAGTTAGATTTCTTCTTCTTTCTCTCCTTTTTCCAGTTGTGCAGCTCTTTTATGATCTGATACTGCGCTGCTGCTGCACGGCTTACGCCAACAGGTAGTTTGGTATTTTCAAGTATTTTAATTTGTGAGAATTTTTTATTTTATTATTTCTGGCCTCGGCTCAGAGGAAGACCAAAAAGAGGTAAGATGCTTTTGAACTTGGTTGTTGTTTTTGTATTGGTGACTGTTGAATATATTTGTTGTATATTTCTATTGCACTTTCACTTCAAATCGGCAGAGACGTGCGGGCACTATTAAAATTTATATACTTTTCGGCATTTTTCACATGAAACAATTACTTGAATTTTGTTTTACTAGTACGCGTGCGTAACATTGGCAACGTATTTGCATAGTTTTTGATTGGTTGGCTGTGATTTTGTTGAAACACACAAATGCATATACGCAGACATACACATACATACAATCGTACAGGTAAAGGCGACGAAATGAGACGGGAACAACGAAAATACGCGCGTACATACGTCCGAGCCGCACAATTTGTACAACGAAAATAACTGAGCACGCAACCAGTGTGGCCGCATGTAGCAATCAACTGAAATACCAAATACCAGAAAATACCAATACCGGCTTTAGCATGACTGCTATCGATTACACAAAACATCGATTTGTGTCCCGAAACGGTACAAATTTATTCAAACGCTACTAATCACAATAGATTTAACTCTACCTACGACTATATAGTAATATAAAACTTATTGGACATTTAACTTTTATTTTCTAATATAGTTGCCACCTTTTCCGTCGCGGCATTTCCATTGTCCTCTTCCTCATTATTCTCACTTTCTGCCCGCTCTTCTTCCTCCTCCTCCTCATCCTCCTCATTCGCCTGATACTGTAGTTCACTCTCTGAAAGCGGCGCGGAAGTTCCACCCGTAACCGCCGCATTCAGTTTACTACTCCGTATGGGTTTGGAGGCATAATTCACCACAGCGGGATCGCTGGAATTGTAGGCACTGGCAGCGGCCTTATAGTAGGCACTGTGGGCCAGAGTACCGCCCAACTCCTGTTGTTTACTTTCGGCACTCACTTGACTAGTCACCGCTGCCAGAGCGCTGGGATTCGCGTTCTGACCATATTTGAATCCCGAAATGCTTTGCACGGTATTCAATGAAGGGTATCCTCCTGCCGCAAATCCCAGGCCACTAGCAGCAGCACCCGCTGCAACTGCGGTCTGTTTGAATTGATTCCGCTGATCGGGTCTGTTGATGTTGGCCGCACTGAATCCTAAATTGGGTGCATTAAAAGAGTCTAACTTAAAAACATGTCGTGGTGGCCCCAGATAATGCGGCTTCTCCACACGAAGTGTCTGCGTCGGCACTATGGGTCGATAGACGGGTCGCTGGGTGGGCTCGTGTCTCTGATCCAGCTCTGCCGACGCAGACTCTCCAGCACTACCAACAGCACCAGAGCTGGACGAGGAATATGGGTGATCATAACGCAGCGGATCGGGCTGCATTTGACTCTGGTGAGCATTGACATTGGGAGGCTTGCCCATGCGTTGGCTGGCCGTCAATTTCGGATGCTCGGGCAGCAGAGGCGCCACCTTAACGCTGTCCGGCAGATTGGCATAGGTGCCCAGACCCAGACGCTGCTTCACATCGGTCATGGTATTGTGGGCAGTCTGGCGAGCCTTCTCGGCGCCCATTTCCAGCATGTAGGCCAACTCATTGCGATTGGCCAAATGCATGTCGATCTTCTCGCGTATCGGACGCAAATGCTCGATGAGGGCCTCAGCGACACGATCCTTGAACCTGGCCGTGTCCAGTGTGTTGGCCTCCTCCACCACATTTGGTATAGGCTTGTTCGTAATCTGAGCAAGCATGCTCACCAGATTACTAACACCCGGACGCTGGTTAGGATTATACGTGATGTCCGAATTAAAATCGGTGATTGCCTTCTTAACCTTCTCCCGAATTTGATCAGCCGAATCGGTTAGACTTATCGTTCCCTTCGCATTCAGATCTGACTTGGACATCTTCTTGGAACAATCACGCAGCGATAGGATGCGTGAGCCGTTGTTCTCCCCAATGATAGGCGTGCAAACCGGAAACATTTCACCGTACCGTCCATTGAAATTGCGAGCCAGCTGCTGTGCCAGCTGAATGTGCTGCAGCTGATCCGCACCCACGGGCACGTGGGTTGCCCTGCAAGGAAAGAGGATTATAATTTTGCTGTTGGACTTATCGTAGGTCAGCACTTACTTATAGAGCATTATATCTGCCGCCTGTAGTACTGGATATATATACAAGCCGAGCGGAACGTCACGCACTTTTTTGGACTTTTCTTTGAATTGCGGCAACTGTGCCAGACGCGGCATTGTTGTCAGCGAGCTGAGGATCCAATTGAACTCCGCGTGCTCCATGACGGCAGACTGTACAAAGAGGGTGGTGCGGGAAGGATCAATGCCACAGGCGAGCAGTGTGGCGGCCATGGTGAAGATGTTTTCGCGCAAGTACGGAGGATTGTGGGGCAATGTTATCGAGTGCATATCAACAATACATATAGTCATGTTATCGCTAGACTTTTGCAGATCCAACCACTTTCGCACTGCGCCAAAATAGTTACCAAGATGCAGTGAACCCGTCGGCTGTATACCGCTGAAGATCTTGCGCGGCCAGTGGGTATTGCTCTGCGGGGGAAGAGGAAAAGACCTGATTACATCACACACACACCAATCCTGGCGTATGAGAACACACCTCATTGTTTGACTTGACTCCGATTGGTGGGTGGGACTTGGGGCTCGAATGTGAAGAGCCACCACCAGCACCAGAGACTTGCAATCTGGCCTCAAGAATCCGTTTGGCCAACGACATGCTACGATTGTTTGTTAGACAATTGTAGCGGTTAGTATGAATTCTACCCACGCGAATCATTGCAAGAGCTATTAATTTTGTGATTTGGTGATCTATTTAATTTATATGCGTTTAGCTGTGTTAAGGGACAATATACGTTAAACAACCGGTATATTTTAACCAATTTCGAAATATATAACACTAACACTACATATGATCAATATTAAAAAAAAAAATAAATATGGAGTCAATGTGGCCGTAAATTTCAAATAAAAGCAACTGACTTATCGATAGGTGACTACTACCTCGCATGCCAGTATTTTCGATTACCCGCCCAAAGCCAACATACGCAACAATCACAATCGATTGCTGCACTGGAAAAGCGCGAAAAAATTAAAATTACAATTTTTTTTATTCTATTGTGGTACACAATCACGGTCCAAAATTCTGTATTCTTGCTATTATTGTGTTATTTTAATATATATTTATATATTATATTCTTCGGAGATGATTCGTTACACGTGCACATCGATAATTTTATGCTTCGAAATGTGTAGATTAACAGGCAGATAAACAGGGGCGGCAGAGGAGGTTGATCTAGAAGTTGATAGGTTTGCCGAAGGCGGCGGCCACGTTGGCTTCACGCAAAGCCTCAGCACAGGTCTGCAAAGAGAGAACGTGTTAATTAGAAAGTTTCATCGTGACTGATCTTATCTTTTTGGGAAACTTACCGGATGCGCATGGCAGACACGGGCAATATCCTCGGCCGACGCGCCATACTCCATGGCTAGCACGGCCTCATTAATAAGTTCGCCGGCAGAGGGACCAATGATGTGCGTGCCCAGCACGCGATCGGTGGCCTGATCTGCGAGCACCTTGACAAAACCGTCTGTCTCGTTGTTTGTCTTGGCACGTGAGTTCGCCATGAAGGGGAACTTGCCCACTTTGTAGGCGACACCCTCCTGCTTAAGCGCCTCCTCTGATTTGCCCACCCACGCAACCTCGGGATGCGTGTAGACAACACTGGGCACGCAGTTGTAGTCAATGTGCACGTGTCCACCGTTGATGCCCTCGATGGTGATCAGGCCCTCATCCTCAGCCTTGTGGGCCAACATGGGTCCGTGAATGCAGTCGCCAATGGCATAAATGTTGGGCACAACCGTCTGGAAGGTGGCATTGACAGGAATGCGACCACGATCGTCCTTCACAATGCCCACAGCCTCAAGGCCAAGGCCCTCGGTGTAGGGACGACGTCCCACGCTCACCAAAAGCGCATCACATTGGATTTCCTCCTTAGCGCCAGACTTGGCATCCTCCACAGAGACGGTGACATTGTTGCCGCTCCTGGTAGCGCCCATTACCTTGGTGCCTAGCTTAAACTTAAGTCCCTGCTTGGTAAGCACCTTCTGGAAGGTCTTAGAGACCTCGTTATCGATGCCAACACCGCCAATGGTGCTCATGAACTCCACAGCAGTCACCTCAGCGCCCAGGCGGGACCAGACTGAACCCAGCTCCAGACCAATGACACCGGCACCAATCACGACCAAGTGCTTGGGCACCTGGGCCAGCTTCAAGGCACCTGTGCTGCTGACAATGACTTCCTCATCGATCTGTAGACGAAATTGGAGTTAATACGAAGCTTTGATGGATTGCACTCTGTAATGTACTCACTTCGATTCCTGGGAAGGGTGTAACCTCTGAGCCGGTAGCGATCAATATGTTCTTGGTCTTGACAGTCTCTGTGGTGCCGTCGCTCTTCTTAACCTGCACTTCATTGGGACTGGTAATGGTACCAAAGCCAGTCAGCTGGGTTACCTTGTTCTTCTTGAAGAGCATCGCAATGCCTCCGGTCAGGGATTTGACAGCGTTTGTCTTCTGACCCATCAGCTTCTCCAGATCCAGTGAGACAGTGCCACAGTTAATGCCGCGATTGGCCAAATCTCCAGAGTGCGCCATGTGGTAATAGTGCGAGTTGTTCAGCAGAGCCTTTGAGGGAATGCAACCGACATTCAGACAGGTGCCTCCCAGTGTGGCCTCCTTCTCCACGCTGACTGTCTTCATGCCCATCTGGGCAGCCTTGATGGCTGCCACATAACCGCCGGGTCCGGAACCAATTACAACAATGTCTGCTTCATGTGTGGCGGAGTAAAAGCGGGCGTTGAATGCTCCAAGAATCGCTGCATTCGAGCGCAGAGGAGTCTGCAAGAGTTGAAATCAAGATTTTAACTTAAACAGAATGTGGTCACACTGCGTTAGTCTTGTTACTGTTTTGTTATGTTTACGCTAATCGTAGCACATACACTTTTTTATTAGGACTCGGATTTATCTCAGCTGATTAATGGCACAATAAACCCGACCTTGACATTTGCTTTCGACGTCATGCACAGGAACCGTGCCATTTAATGCCAAAGTCGTGACCTATTTAGGTTAGAATTGCATAACCCCCCTTTGAATTAATATTGTTTTTATACCTTGGCAGCAGCCGTTAAAGTTCTGCGTAATGTTGACTGCATTGTTGGCTATACAGATAAAATAAATTTCTCTATAATTTAAAAATTCAACACAATCTGATGTTATTTTCAATGTTCGCAGTAAAATTTACACGAAGTTTCGCGAGAACACGGCAAACTGCATATGATGACTGACTCAATTAATATCGATATCTCTTCGGCACAGATAACATATCCGATAGCACAGTCTCTGCGCAAAATCGATAATATATTTTTCTTCAGTATTTTTTCGTGCATTTCGACGGCATCTGTGAACATGAGGAGCTTGGTATATTTTAGTTATTCACTATCTGTGCACACTTGTACGGGAACACAACAAGATGGCGAGAGTCTTGTCTGCAAATTGAGTATCAGAAAATCGCAATAAAACGTGAAAAATAATTGCTAAAATATATATAAAAGTGTTAAGCGGCCGCAATAACAAGCTGAGCGCATATTCCTCGCTTTTTGTCTATGCGGGCAGCGTCTGCTTAGCGAGTCGCGAAAGTTGCTGCGCTGTCTGGCCTTGTTGTTGTTGTTGCTGTTGCTGCTGAATTGTTGTTGCTGTTGTTGTTCTTCTGTATATGACGATTGTTCATTCCTCTGGTCCTGGAACCACTGAGTGCTTCAAAAATGATGAACAATTACGGCAATATCATGATGGATTCACCCAGATCCTCGCCACACGGTGGTCGCTCACCGGTTGTGGCGCGCCAGGACTCATCGGGGACACTAAAGACAACCATATCGTTGGGTAAAACACCGACAATAATACACACAGGTCCATTCTATTCAATGAAGGAACCACCGGCCAAGGCCGAACTGACAGGTGACAAGGATCTCATGACCGAATATGGACTGCATCACACGTTGACCAAGTTTAAGGAGAAAAAGTTCAAGGAATCATTAGCCTCGTTTCTGCCAAACATACCCGGCATCAATGACCTGATCACGCATCCTGTAGAGAATAGCACACTGCGCAGTGTCATTGAGAAGCCACCAATTGGTGGCAAGGAGCTGCTACCATTAACTGCAGTGCAGTTGGCCGGCTTCCGCTTGCATCCAGGACCGGTAAGTATCTGTTGGAATTTCTCTTCATTACATTATCACCTTATACATGCTACGATTACATTGCCTTACACAGCTGCCGGAACAGTATCGCACCACATATGCAACACCTGCGCGTAAACACAAAAACAAGCACAAAAAGCACAAACACAAAGATGGAATAACGACAGGAGGAACCGAGTCAACATTGCTGGGTAAGTTCTATATGACTAGATTCTTGTGGAATAGATAAATCTCATATACTGCCTCCTCTTGCAGATTCCGCTGGCCTGGAAACGTACGAGAAGAAGCACAAAAAGCAGAAGCGCCATGAAGATGACAAGGAACGGAAGAAACGCAAAAAAGAAAAGAAACGTAAAAAGAAGAATCAAAGTCCCGAACCGGGTGCTGCGTTGGGTATGGGTCTGGCCAGCGGCGGCGGAGCTGTTGCTGCCGGTATGGGCGGCCCGGTCATGGGTGCCACCGCTGGCATGTCAAACAATACCATGGGTGGCGGTGGTGGAGGAGGAGGTGGTGGTGGTGTTGGCATGGGTGTTGGCGTCGGTGTTGGCATGAATACCGGCATGAGTATGAACAGTTTTCCCACATCACTACAGATGCAACAACAGCTGCCCATACAACATCAACAGCAACAACAACAAATGCCCAGTGGAGCGCTTCTGGGCTCTGTCCTGGGCACCAGTAGTGGAGGAGGTGGCTCTGGGGGCAACGCTGCTGGCGGCGGCAATGGCGGTCCAGGCAGCTTGCTAATGTCACAGTTTTAGACGAAATCCATTAGTTAATAGACTTGGCTCATTACCTCTCACACACACATACAGAATCAGAACTACTATAGCCCACACATACACACACAAAGCAAATGCAATTTCTCGATAAAAGTTTCGTGTCTAGTTATTAATTTATAATTATATATGATTAATGTAAAATAGTTTAATTTGTAATTAGCAAACTTTTCGTTTACATTAGAGTTAAATGAGATTTATTTAATGCAAATTATGGTACAAAATGCTAAAATTTTCGATCTAGATTCCACCTCTGTACACATACATAATCCACACACCCATAAACATATACACGTGCTATACACACACACACACCCCTATAATTCATAGCATGCAGTTACAACTCTCGATCATCAAAATTATTATTTTTGTAGCTACAGTATTTTTCTTCGTTTGCAATGGGTTGTTCTTCCAGCATGTTTGTAAAAATGGAAAGAAAGCTGAGATTCAAAATAAGAAAACAAAAAACCTGTACTATAAGTAACCAATTGTATATGTAAGCGCCTAATACAATAATAAACGGCATAGAAAAGTAATGAAAATGAACGTTGCAATTGTTTTGAATATTTCCCAACTCCCCTTTTTATGCATTTTAGTGCGTTCCGAAGCAACAGTTGAAATTCACCTAAAAATACCATAAATGTTGGTAGTTTTTCAACAGCTGTTTATCGTTGGCCAGTCAGCTGTGCGTTTACAGAGCTGCCAGACACTCAAAAGCTTCATAGCCAGATAGATATACATAAATAAATTATCAGTGAATGAAATGTTGTAATTAATAGAGATAACCTGCAGTACTAGACAAGTCGTTCTAGATCCCACTCCTATGTGTAGACACATTGTCAGCATAAACAAGACCATTAACAAAATGTATAAACAAACGTGCACCAACTTGCTGACTCTATCAGAGAATGAATTAAAAAATTGGCTGGATGGTTTTGATTCCGTTATTACCGATTGCGATGGTAAGTGATAAATTATGAATGGAAAAGATGCTGTAGATATATAAAAATATAAATTGCGTAATGATGGGAACGTTTACAAGCAGAATACGCTCTACGTCATCAAGTTTTCAGTCATGTATTGTGCGTGTGTGCACGCATAGGCGTTTGTGTCTGTGTGTGTGAGTGTGGCCGCGCGAATTTCAATGTCATAGCACAATGTCAGGGGTGCGGCTAGTTGGGCTTGCGAAGCTCCTGCAATTTTATGAGCGGAAAATTAACACAATTAAAAAAAGACAATTTTATAAATGCAATCTTAAAGTATTATATGATAAATATATTATATATTCCTTTATTTGTAGGTGTTCTCTGGGTGTACGGTAAGGCGATTGCGGGCTCCGCTGATGTCATGAACAATTTGAAAAAATTGGGCAAAAGCATTTATTTTTGCACAAATAATTCGACTAAAACACGTGAGGAACTATACATCAAGGGTGAGGAACTGGGCTATCATATCACTAAGGATGGTATCATATCTACTGCCCATGCAACTGCTGCTTATTTGAAGCAAAGGAACTTTAACAAGAGTGTCTATGTTGTTGGCTCTGAGGGTATAACAAAGGAATTGGATATGGTTGGCATACAACACAGTGAAGTCGGTCCAGATGTTATGCAGGGCACACTGGGTGATTTTATGGCAAAGCATTTAACTTTGGAACAGAATATCGGTGCTGTTGTTGTTGGATTTGATGAGCACTTTAGCTTTCCTAAAATGACCAAAGCCGCTTCGTACCTAAGCGACCCGAATTGTTTATTCATTGCCACAAATACAGATGAGCGTTTCCCGATGCCTACTCTGGTTGTGCCCGGCAGTGGTAGTTTTGTGGCCGCCATTCAAACGTGTGCGGAACGCAAGCCGATCGTCATTGGTAAACCTAACCCTGCCATTTGTGAGCAATTGATTAAAAATAAGAAAATTAATCCCGCGCGAACCCTTATGATCGGCGATCGTGCTAATACGGATGTCTTGTTGGGATACAATTGCGGTTTTCAGACTCTACTGGTCGGTTCTGGTATTCATCAATTGAGCGACGTGGCTCAGTGGAAGAGCAGCAAAGATCCAGAAGATAAGAAGCTGATACCTGATGTTTACCTGCCTAAATTAGGAGATCTGCTGCCGGCAATTGTCAACAAAATGGCTGGAGACCGTTATTGAAACAATTTTGGTGTAAATTCATTTAAATTTTTAATTTAATTTTTGAATTCCGCTCAGGGACGCTAAATCTAAAGGTAACAATAGATGGGAATTTATTTTACATAAAGCATAATATGTATTATAATATTTATGTGTTTTAGAACAATTTACAATAAAACTATAATAATTTTGCAAATTAATCGTGACTATCGATGTGCCCACTCCTCAATTTCAAATTGTAGCGCAAACAAACTTCAAGTGTGCGAATGAGATAGCCTTTTTTTGCCTTTCACAGTGACCTGCTCAGCTGACGTTCAGTTGAGGAACGCACAGGCACGAAAGCAGACACAAACAGTTACAAGCAGAACGCGATTACAACATGTATAAGGCGAGCGGTACAAATTTGCTAGATCTTCAGGCTGAGGAGGTGAACAGCTGGTTGAAGAGCTTCGATACAGTTATCAGTGACTGCGATGGTGAGTAAACACATTGTGAATGAATATGTGTTTGTGTGAAAAGAGAGATAGAGAGGGAGAGCGAGAAAAACATTGCATTTGGAACGGAGTTGACACCAAACGTACTCTAAGTTCGATATCGATCAAATTGATCGGTTTCAGCGACTGCGACGGTGAGCAAACTAATGTGTGTGTGTGCGGAGAGAGAGAGCGCGCTTAAGAGAGTGAATTTAGAATGGAGTTGCCACCACATATGCAGAATTTGCGATATCAAAAAAAGAGCTGGATCACCAATCGATTTAAAAGCTGGGCGCGCAAATAAATAAATACATTTTTGTAAAATTCATAAATTATATTTTAAATACCTTCAATTAGCAACATTGTGGCATAATGACAAGGCCATTGATGGCGCCGCTGAAGTACTTAATGCTTTGCAAACGCGTGCAGGCAAAACGGTTTATTTAATTACAAACAATGGCCTGAAGACGCGACATGAAATCTGGGAAAGAGCACAGCGGTTAGGCTTCCAGTTGCCTAATGAGACGCACATCATCTCGCCGACGCAAACAATTGTGGATTATCTAAAGCAGCTGAAGACATTCGACAGCACAAAGCAGCGGGTCTATGTGGTTGGCAATGCGGCAATTGCCAGGGAACTGAATGACGCAGGCATTGAGAGTTTTGGTGCGGGAGAGACGGAGCAACTGCCGCCGGGAGACAAATGGCAGGACTTTGTGCTGCGTGAGTTTAGTGAGCCCTCAGCTGCGGCGGATGTGGGCGCCGTAGTTGTCGGCTGGGATGAGAACTTTAGCTATTGCAAAATGGCGCGCGCCTGTCACATCCTATGCAGCAATGTGGATTGCGCTTTTCTCGTCACCAACAAGGATGCTGTGCACAAATATCCCTCGTATCACATTCCCGGCACGGGTGCCTTTGT
Organism: Zaprionus camerounensis; assembly: GCA_018904165.1. Taxonomy (NCBI): domain Eukaryota; kingdom Metazoa; phylum Arthropoda; class Insecta; order Diptera; family Drosophilidae; genus Zaprionus; species Zaprionus camerounensis. The sequence goes on from JAEIFS010000479.1 coordinate 6,180,563, forward strand.
GGCCGCCATTGAAGCCTGTGCCGAGCAACAAGCCTTGGAAATGGGCAAACCAAATCCTCTCGTGCTGCAGACACCTGCGGTTTCCCCTCTGCAGCCGGAACGCACTCTAATGATAGGCGATTGGTAAGCAGCAAACAGTTTAGAGTTTACCCAACTTATTGCCTCCAATTCCATCTCTCATGTCTAGCTGCAAAATCGATGTCACCTTCGCCCGCAATTGCAACATGCAATCCCTGCTGGTCGGCACGGGGAGCTTTCAATTGGAAACGTTGCATGGCAATCCACATCTGCCCATGCCAGATGTTTATCTACCTCAACTGGGCAATCTATTGCCATATATTTAAGCCGCAATATCAATAAACTGACGAGAGCGAAACGCAAACAGAGTTATTTCTTATCAGCCCCCAATGATATCATTGCCATATCATATACCCAGTATTATCTTTGCTTTCCATAATTGAAAAGGGTAATACATATACATACAGACATATTTATATGGTATATATTATATTTCTATAATATATACTTTTATTTATTGTATATTCATTAAAATTACAATTAGTTTCTCCATGTTCTGGCACTAGATCAACTTAGTAAAAGATTATAGTTTGAGTTTAGTTAGTTTTTAGAACAGTTTACTGTTAGTTCTTTCTATAATTTCTATTGAGAGATGATCCCACAATAAGCTCTTTAAGCAATAAGCAACAAATCTAGTAACACAAAACTTATTTGAATTTGAGTTTGTAGTTGTAACTTAGCATAGAAGAAGAGGCAACTTATAGGCTAACTGTACAAATGATATAGAAGCGGTTGATATAGATTGAAGTGGCGATAAATATCGTTTGTACTATCGTGCAAATATATATGGTAAGTGGCAGTTACATTCGATACTTATGATGATCTAAAAATCTGTTTAGATTCTTGATTAATCTTCTTTATATTACGTTAGTTTTGGGCAGGGAAGTCTGTCAACCTTCACAACGCTGATATTATAATACAGAAATTGCGATAGTACAAACGATACTTTGGCCACATATACATACATACATACATATACAATATGTACAATTCATTAGCAGTCCTGTGATATGTCAGTTAAGCAGTTACTATTGTTTTTTAGCAATTTAGCGCATAAAGAAATCCCACAAAGCGTTCATAGTTCGAAGTTCATAGCAAATCAGGTTAAGAGAGCAAAAACTCAAGTCGAAAATCCATTCCCCGTTCTCCTCCTCTTCCTTTCTTTCTCATTACCCTTTAACGCACACTCTCGCCTCGCATGGAACGCCTGGGATCCTTTAAGGACTGTGTCTAAATTGCTAAAAGGTAACATCAGGTGCTCGCGGATTGATTGGCCAGTATGCGAGAGCTGCGCGACAGGTAGCCATACCAGTAGAACACATTGATCAGGAAGAAGAGCAGCGGGAAGACGATGCGCGAGGCACGATCGATCTTCGATACGGAATTGTATTGTGGCGTACGTTTGCCCTTGCGACGTGCCTCTAGCTCCTCACGTCGATAGAATGACATGCGTCGTCGTCCCACAACGGGTGGCGAACCTGGTGGGGCACGTGATGCGGCGGCCGCCGCTGCTGCTGCAGCTGAGGTGCAGGGAATATCATCAGCACGCAGCTGAGTCTGTTCATCATCCTCCTCGTCCTCATCGGAACACGTCGCCTTGCGTGGCTTTGCCGGCGGTCTGCGCCAGCTAAACCAGTCCCAGCAACGCCAGAAGCCAAACCGACCCAAGCCATGACGACGATTGCGTGTACTGCGCCGCGAATGTAGCATGCCCAGGCGACTGCCTCCAGATGTATGTGGCATGTTGATGGCACACATGGAGAGGGGAATTACCTCATAGATCTTGGACTCGCTGCTGCCACGAAAGTCCGACTGTCCACTGGCATCGACATCTGTCTCGGACCCAGCTGAATCCGATTCCATTTCCTCGATTATAAAGTAACATTCACCCGATCCGTACTTGGTGAAATAATGCACCACGGCGAACTGAAGAATCGTGGCGAAAATGAAACCAAACGAGAGGAAGACAAAGAAATCCAAGGCCGTGGGATATGACACCTTGGGCAGGTCAGTGCGTGCCTCCAGGCCGAGGAAAGTCATTGTTAGCACTGTAGTAATGCCCAGTGAAACACGATCTGCGGTCGCCTCGCGGTTTAGCCAGAATGAGACCCAACTGAGCACCACCAGCAGACAGCACGGTCCATAGACCTGTATCAGAAAGTTGCCCATGTGCCGCTGCAGATGAAAGTTCACCATCAGCATGGAATACTCTGCTGCAAAGTGGAAAACGTCGTGAGTATTAGCATCACTATCTCAGCATCTTAACTTACAAGGATGATGCGTTTCCAGGCTAATGCTGCCTGCCAGATTCGTGATCAAACCACCGCCTCCACCTCCGGCCACTCCACGACCCGAACCAAAGGCTCCTTTGTCCAGCTTTAAGCCCGTGCCGCGTACATGTTGATTTTTGGCACCAGGACCCGCAAAAGTCATCACTTTGTTGTTGTTGCTGCCGCTCGCTGGATTGGGCTGCTTGGCTGACAGCATGTCCTTGTTGCTGTAGCTATACGGCGTGGGGGCGGCTGCCTTGTAAACAATGTCCGTCAAATTACCTGCCGGACAATCGACCAAATCGAATTGTGACAATTTCATGTCCTCCGCAATGGCCACTGCAGGACGCTCTTTGTTCCAGCGATAAATGACATCCGACGTGGTGTAGCCAACTGTGCGAAACAAACGAGAAAGAAAAACAGAGAGAGTTATATACAGAGATGTAGATAGAGGGGGAAGAGGGAAACTGCGAGATTTGTTAGCACAAATATTGGCAATTAATAGAGATCGCACTTAAAATGGAGATGCAGTTTATCCTAGAAAAGAAGAGGATGAGAGAGAGGTAGAACAAAGTACGAGAAAAATAATTGAGACATGGTTGGAAAGGAGGCAGATATTGAGTATATTTATACCTACTTATGTATACTACTTATATATTACTTATACTTATACTACCTACTTAATTCATTCTGTTGAAATTTAACAGGCCAAGCTCAAAGCGCAGCCCACTTCACAGGTTGATAATAGATATGCAGTCAGGGGAAAAGAGAGCGTGAGAGAGCTTACTATATTGTGCTGCAGTCATTTTAATGCACTGTCAATTTTCAGTAATCTGTAATTTAACAGTTCAAGCGCAGTCTACCTAAAGCGTGCGGCTGTAATTTAACAGATGAGGTTCAAAGCGCGGCATACTTTATGCGCTGCAGAAACCTGTAGTTTAACAGGTCTAGGGCAGCCAACAGGTTAAGCTCACAGCGCAGTCTTCCTCACGCACTCCTTAAATCTGTAATTGAACAGGTCAAGCGAAGGCAACTTAATGCGGTCTGCTGCAATTTAACAGGTCAAGCTTAAAGCGCAGCCCACTTCACTTCACACATTATAAGCAAGTCATTCGTATTGATCAGTCGATCTATCGTCCTAAAATTGAGACAAAAAACCCAAATCAAAAAAAGTTATAAAATGGCCTGTGTACGCAACATGAAGGATTTCGACAATCGCATGGAGTGTGCCGGCGACAAGGTTATTGTGCTGGACTTTTACGCCACTTGGTGCGGACCCTGTCAGGATATAGATAAGCTGGTGAAATCGTTAGCACGCAAATATAGCGACAAAGTGACGGTCCTGAAAATCAATGTGGACAAGTTCGATTACCTCGTCGAGAAGTACAAAGTACGCAGTATGCCGAAATTTGTATTCCTCAAGAATAATCGTACGCTGGGCAGTGTCAATGGCGCCGACGAGGAAAAGCTAATGAAAATGATGGCCAAGGTTGGCAAATAACAAGAAGATGGAAGAAAATGAACCCGCATGGCGACGCTGAGCGTTGTCGGTTCTTAAGATATGCTTTTAATTTTGTATTTAACCTAATATGTGTATGAAATGTCATGTGTAACTGCAAATGTATTATGTATTATGTTTTATGTTTAAGCTAAGGATTTATAAACCTAACCTCAAAAAACAAAAAGACACTTGATATTGCTGTAGACGATCACTTCACAAATAAATAAGACTATAACTCAAATATATAAAGTATTCAAATTATTTTCTTGTTTTCTTGCAAATATATATTTTTTCTACATATGTTTTTAACATATTTTCCCAAATTGATAGGAATATCATACAAAATAACTTGGAAACAGAAGAAATTTTAATCTTAATGTTACTTTTAAAACTCAGTTAAACTTACAACATATTCTATAAAATATATTTGCTAAAACTACACAATTCTAAACTTTTTTGCCCACATATCACATATTCCATTTGTTTTTTGTTCACTTTTCTTCATAATGAACGGTATCCACAGTGCCTGGTTCCAATCACAGTTTGTCACCCGTTACTAGTTCACTCTCCAACTGTCTCTCTTTGGCGCCTCTTTTCCCACTCGCCTTTTCTTCAAACGTTTGCTATCAACACACGTACAGATATTTTATTTTATTCTGCTTTGTTGTCGCTGTAACTGTTGTTCCTGTTGTTGTTGTCGCCTCGCTGCACAAATTGCCAAACATTGCGACATGTGTGGATGCGGATTGGTTTACCTTATTCCTATTTTTATGATACCCAGCACCCATAATGAAGTGGGCTATCTACGGTTAAGTAGAGAGTATTGAAGATATAAAAGAAAGGACTGATCTTGGAGGTACTTTAAAGGGGAATATTTTACTTCCCTGATGAGTTGGACCAAAAATATTATACTATTAAATTTCCTATCAAAATAGAAACATAAGAAGATGAGTTAAACTATAATATAAAATAGTTTCATAACAGTAAGATATTGCTCGTGTGTTGTACGATTACAGGGTATCGTGTGTGCTCCTTTATTACATTTCTACACTCGTGTTCTCCACTTCTCTTCTTTCGGTCTCTGACTTTTTGGCAATATTTTCAGTGAGTCAACGTCGCATCAAATGGGAAATTGTCAACATTAAGTGGCAGGCAATAACAACAACAACTCTGGTCGTGAAGGGAGTCGAGTGTCGAGGGGTAATTGAATTCTCGACTGCATGCAACATTATTCACAACAAATCGGAAGCAATAATACCTAGCAATGCCTTCCCCCATCTCTCTCTCTTTCTCTCTCTTTCTCTATCTCTGACTTGGTGTCGTCTGTTAATTTAGGTTTTGCGATAAGGCAGGTTAGGTGTGGGTCGAGGTCTTATCACAGATTCGCAACTTTAAATACGTGTTCTTTACGATTTAATGGAAATTTATGCACTTTTTGTTGGCCACAGCAAAGATTTTTCTCACTTTATTTTGGGTGTCTCTTTTTTTATATGTGTGATGGAAATGCATCAACGTCAGCTGTTTGTTGGCTGAAATAATTGAAATGTCAGTTGCATAGCGCTCTTTGGGGATAGAATAATGTACAATAGCTAAGCTAGACAGTTCTTAAGTGAAGGTGAAAGTGATCTTAAAATGAAATATATAGATACACAGTCACGTTATCTAGCTAAGAGTTTACTAATTTTGGCAAACACACAAAAGAAAATATCCACTATCCTACATATATATGTACATATATCTTTCAGTATATAAATCTCATCAAAATTGAACCTATCGGCGAATATTGTTTTTTCCAAAGCTTTCGCAATGCGAAACAGCCTTTTATGTCGACAAATTTTAAATAAAATTCAGACAACTATAACATGTTGCACGAAAATATATTATAGCTATAGCTTCCATAGCAACCATCTGCCTGAAATCTCGTCTTGCCAGAAGTAACCTTTCTTAAGATTACCTAAGCGCAGGTTAAATACACTGATAACGCACATCATGCCACACAACATTGACGTAAGCTTTCTCCTTATCAGCCAATTCGCATCCATCGATGGACGATGAGCGCTATAAAAGACGGACGGAATGAACGGACCCACTCATTGAAAGTTTTTGTGTAGTGCTCAACTAAATATTTCTCAAATTGTGCTTCGCGAAAATTTTAAACTAAAATGGGATCGATTTGTATTCTCCTTCTATGTCTGGCCCTGTTAAGGTCCTTTAATGGACTTTCTGTCTCAGCTGAACCCTATCAGGTGAGAAAGAAATCTTTAAGCAGAATCAGCGTAGAGTCCGAATAAGACCATTAAGTGATCAAATTGAATTATTTGTATTATTATTATTATTCAGGCTTGTGAAATGTCTCAGGAACTGGAAGAAGATTGTTCGGTGTATGCCCATCAAGTAACGAAACCAATGCTAGGATACTTTCAGCAAGTAACTCAGAAGATAGACAAGCATAGTGCCGAAATACAGGGCAAGAACGATCTAATTCAACAACTAAAAGAAAATGAGATTAACCTTCAAAGGCAAATTAGACAACTTGAAACACAGAGCACAGTCGTACCAGAGGAGATGAGAACGCAATTCGAACAACTACAAAATTATCTCTGTATGATGAGATAGAAAACCTAAATGAGTATGATGAGATAGAAAACCTAACAGCGAATATCAGTTCAGTCGGTACAATATTGGAAAAATGTGAAACCGAATTAATAAGTAACAAAAATGCAATTGTGGACAAAGATAAGACCATTCAAAAACAAGAGGGAGAAATCAAGAATTTGAATTTGAAAATCGAAATGGAAGCAAAAAGTTGCATTAGCAGCGTCAAGTCGGGGGTGATAAGTGTCACCCTTTCCAAAGAGTACAAATTTGAAGTCCTATGTAATTCAGATATCGCGGGCCCTGGATGGACCGTTATACAGCAGAGAATCAGAGGTGGAGTGGACTTCCACAGGGATTGGGACACATACCGAAATGGCTTTGGCGACTTCTGGGACGGGGACTTCTTTCTTGGGTTGGAAAAGATACACAGATTAACCACAGAGCAGCCCCACGAGCTATACATTCATATGGAGAGATTTAATGGCAGTACATACTATGCCAGTTACGATGAGTTCGCAATTTCGGGTGAAGAGGATCAATGTCGACTAACCACATTGGGTACTTTTTATGGTGAAACAGTTAACAAATTTCAGAAGAACAAAAATAATGGCTTTACAACATATGACCGGGACAACGACTTAAACGCATATTTGAATGACGCAATTTCATAGTGGTTGGTGGTATGCTATGTTGGCCCATTGGTAAGTGTATTTATGCCAATTTTAATGAATATATTCTTTAATTCAATAAGTTTTTTTTTCGTTACAGTAATTTGAATGGCATATACTATGAAACTGAAAAAGACAGTCATCACGCCATTTATTGGGAAGACCATACAGCTCTAAAGCAAGTGAAAATGATGATACGCCCTAAACAGGCATTAAAATAAGAATAAAATGATTTAAAAATATTCAAAAACATTACTTAATAATTGTTTAAAAATGTTCACTTAACTTTTCAATGTCTTAATAAAAACAAATTTTTAATTTTAAATAAAGAGCAATATAAAACAAAAACTTATTCGTTATTTAATTTTTTCAACAGCTTTATTATTTTGAATGAAATTTGGACGAATTTGTCACGACTACATGACGTGATCCGCCCCATTTCAGCAGCGATGAGAAGAGAGAGAGATTTGTTTGCGTAAGACAGACAATAGACGGACAAGGCTAGTTTGAATCGAGAGTTGATGCTGACCAAGAACATATGAAAAATAGGTTCAAACTAAAGTTTAAAATGAGGCAAACTCTTGACGGGCTGGTGACATATCACTGAAATACAATCGAACATGATGATTCGGTCTAAAGTAGTTTGCATATTAGTTAAGCTTTTTTAATGGATTCAATTCCTTTCATTAACAGTTTTCTCTGAAACCCTTAATCCTTTTAATGTACCCTCGAACCCAAGAAGACCCTTTTAAAATATCAATTGCCGTACGACATTTGTGCGTTCAATGTCATGACATTCAAGCTATAAGTCCGAGTACTGCACAACACAGATACACTCGCACACACACATACACCCACTTGTCGTTGTCCTTCCAACAAGTGGTCGCCATATGCATGGACATTTTTAAGACAGACAGACGGAACGGAGGACAAATCACATCAAAGCGCTCTCAGCGCCGATTATGCATAATTATGCCAGAGCACACAGCTCTCATCCTTTGCTCTGCCTCGGGTACTGCTAACCAAATGACCCTTTTGCACTCCACACTCACATGATCCGAATTTGAGTGGACATTTCTGTATGTCCATGGGGAAATCCGCGAGATTCATGGGACAGCCGGCTTTAATTGTCAGTCGACTGGAGTAGAGCACGCGTCCGTTCTGATAGATGCGCACAAACTTATTCGGGGTGGTTATCGTGTGCAAATAGCTCTGCTTGCCATTGTAAAAATACGTATCGGGCTTCCAGATTCGCGCCAACATCGAGACAGACAGCGCCAGTGTGTCCTGTGCGCCCTCGAAGGCAAGACGCTTATCCACCCAGGATTGGCGAAAATAACAGTCCATCGAGTAGGTCTGCAAGTGGAGACAGAAAAGAGCATAAGGTACGAGTTGGAAGCAGAAGGACACTGTCAAGGATTGACTTGTCGACTGCAAGGAAGTGTTCATTTCATTTTCATGTAGTTTTCTTGACTCACCATATCCACCTCCGAAATGGGACCCATGCTACGTACCATTATGTCCACCTCAATGGTAGCAGGAGGACCTGGAAAGAAGGGGAGTAATATAAATAGTTTGTCAACTTACATTTTGAAAATATGTATGTATGTAAAGATAATTCAGGTTCATTCAGCTGAGCGTAAAAAGAGCAAGTTTTGTCTTCGACCTCTCGGCGGCTTTATCAGCTAATGGAACGACGTCACAGTTTGTCGCAATGCAAACGTTTTGTATTAAAAAAAAAGCCCAAATATTATTGGGTTGACCGAAAAGAAACCGGTGATCATATGATCATGAATAGTTGATTGTGGTTTATTTAACTTCTCTCCAATCTCACGCTCAGTTACATGACGATCCGATTCGATTCCACTGTTTTCTTAATATGTGCATTACTATATTATAAGTTATAGTGTTAAGAAAACATATGCATCAACAAAAACATAAAATTCATAGAAAAACATATCAAAATCAAACAGAAAGAAGTAAGTACTGCTGGGAAAGTATTCATAGTTGGTGTAGAATTAATTACTGCCTTTATATGCCTGGATATTGATTGAATTACGCCATATAAGTCATAATGTTCTTCCTTTTTGAACCACTTCTTCTTTAGTAACGCCTTCAAACTTTCTATAGTGATAAAATCAGTACTCGGGGCAGGTGTATCATTAACCCTGCTGTACTTATACTGTAGCCAAGTTCTATAAAGGAGAAATCAGACTTTCTACACCTAATCAAATATTCTAAAATGTGTAGCTAAATAAGACAGACACTTCTACAGTACACCAAATCGAATATATACATATATTTATAGATTACCTACCTAGACACTTATTTGTTATATCCTTACTTGTCTGATACCGATTGTCCAACTATATATACAGACTGAGGTTGCACTTTAAACATATATAACATACCATATTCGACATGAATTATTCACACAAGTCCTTCACATGAAACGGAATTTAAATGTTGTCGCCATGAACAATGACACTTAAGCCGCTTGGCAGACAGTCCCCCTTTCCTCCCCCTGCCGTTTGGAACCTCCCACACGCGTGGCATGGTAACATATATACAGTATCTGGTATCTGGTATCAGCTATCAGCGCAGTGTGGCGTTATATTTTGCGCTAATATGCAGTTTTCTTGCTATGCCTTTTTGTATTTTGCCTATGAGAACAGTTTTTAATGACTTTGGCGCTGAGCTTGGCAAACATGCGTTATGCATCCTGCACGCCACACCATGCCACGTCGACTCTGGCTCCAGCATCCTTCGTTGCGTGTCCTGCGCTGGAGCCGCCGTTCTTAATGAAGTGTTTAAAACAATGTAATTTGGGCTTTGCGCTGCGTAAACGGCGAGAAATGTGCGTTAAGCTGCCGTTGAGTTTGAAGGCTTTTAAATTTTCAAAATATTTAAATTTTTATGGTTTAGGGGCCATTTGGAAAATTGAAAAAGCTTATCAATTCGCTGGATACCATGGGGGAAATCCTTGAGACGGACAGAAGGAAGGGAATTGTAGAAAAATTGCTATGATTTGAATTTGTTTGGTAAATATTTGTCGATTTTGACACTAACTATTTGCCAAGGGAGGATGAGCTGCTGCCGCCGCCGTCGCATCATCATCAACATCTCAACAGAAGCGCAGCGCGAACATTATTGACAGCCCCCTTAAGGTATGCGATTTCCGCTTCATTAAACGTTTCCGCTCAAGGGGGAAATCTGTTCATCTTCTTACACGCTGATTACAGGAATCTGGCAAAGGGTAAACAGCCGAAAGATGATGCATAAACATAACTGTCAAGGAGTACAAGCCGCAGAGGCGGAATCTCTGCGATAAATAATCACCAGTTGGCATTATTTTGAGAAGTAAATAAATACACACAATATGTTAATGTCTTTTACTGATTCGTTGTTTATTTAGCTTTTCCCGTTTGTTTTGCCATAATCTGGCAGCACTGTTTACGATCTAACAGCCAACGCACCATCTGGTAGCACTAGTGTTCAGGTGAATGTGAATGGCAAATGTGATCAACTGGTTGGCAACTCTAACACAAAGAAAAACAGAAAATAAAGAGATAATTTGCATATAAAACTAATTAAATGATAGTTATACTAAATTGTATAATTTTAATAACATAACTCACCACCAAAATCCGGTCGTATGCTATTATCATAGCCACGCAAAAGATTATCCAGCAATTCAGAGATATTAGCATGATTATTACTCTGCGTCAGCCAGGAACGGGTCAGGGAGCCGGCACCAATCTCACCCAACCGATGTGTATCACCACGTCCCTTGATGCTGCCGGCCATGACGCCGATGCTGGCAAGAGGCAGACCTATGGACGCTTGCCAGGCATTTGGGCAAATGCAGGACATTAGCAGGCAGTAGCTAATCAAAACTTTAAATATGCACAAGTCTAAACGTTGGCCTTGCCACAGCCAGGACAGACTGATGCTCCGACTGCTGCTGCTGTTGCTGCCGATGAGGTCAGGCGACGCATTGCCGGATGCTGTTGTTGTTGTTCTGCTTGTGCACATATTGCTGAGTATTGTTATAGTTGCTGTTGTAGATGGTGTTTTTGTTGTTGTTGTTCAGTCTATTGTTTAGACAACTGACAGACAACTGTTCTGGTCTAATCTACACATCCGTTTGGCTAACATTTGTCGCTCTAACTGGCCGTGAGCCAGTGACCAGTGGCCAGTTCCTGCTGTCGTTCCTGCGGCTGCTTCTGTTGCTGGCAGTTTCTCTTTCAGTTTTCTTGCAGTTTGTTTTGGTATTTATTTTCATTTATGCACCGGAAGTTGCACTCAACTGTTAGAGCGGCGTTTTTCTTAATTTCCCAAGCACAGCTTTTCACTTTTCTCTCGCATTAGTTCCGCTTATCTTGCCCAGTATCTCTTGACTTTTGTCTTTGTGCCCACTCTGGCACAGGCTTTGCCTGTCGCCTGTCGGTCTTCTTTGCGATGAGTTTTATGATTTCAATTGTTTGAACTGCCGACTCTCTCTCTCTCTCTCTATCTTGACTCTCCAGGCTGTTCTTGGCAGTTTGATTAACTACCAGCGCACTCTGTGATTGGCCAATTAGCCCACAGCAAGTCGGATTTATGGCCGAAACTAGTTTGTCGTTTTTATTTGAATTTCTTAATTATTATTATTATTACTCCTATAGATTCTGCAAAAATTGTGTTATTTTAAATTTAAGAAATGTTCTTCACTTTTTTACACATTCCACGTGGCGTATGCGTAATATAAGTCTCGTATAAATGCACGCCAGGGAAATGGTTAAGATTAATGCACGCCAAACTTGCGCAAGTGTGTGCGCATATTTTTTAAATAATATTTATATATTAATCTTGGCACGAACCATAAACCGGCACTGCTCAAACTTATTAATGGTGAGTTATTAAATCGAATAAATAAATAAGCGCAGCGTCAGACCGATGCAGACGAACCACGCGACGTTAATGAAAAATCAACTGCCAACAGGGCAGGGTAGAAAGGTGGGAAGGGAGAAGCTGGCCCAGTGTCCTCTAGCACCTACTCATACTCGTACTTGGTCAGCTGGAAGGCGTCAAGGCACAGAGACCATCCATCTAATTATGCAAAATACTTGCAATGCGACCCATAAGTTGATTATGTGTCTCACCCACTAACCTAATTGTGTGTGAGTGAGAACGAGTGTGTGTGTGTACGCGTGCGGGCAGGTAGCCTTACTAACAAGTGTGGGTTCCGTTCGACCACTTGGTTTTTGCCTTGCCTTCATGTCGGACGAGCATCGGATAGCATCTTGAGACGTAGCAGCTCATCTATCTCAGCCTCTATCTCTACCATACTGTCTCGGTCTCTCTCTGGCCTCGTCAATGCTACTTGCCACTTGATTAAGCGCTGTGTTTGCTAATTATGCATGTGGCTGAAGCAAGGAAATATGCATTAGTTGCAGTTGGTTTACCCAGCACTTTCCGGAAAATGCGGAAAATTTGAAAATATGTATGTGCACTTCCATATGTGAGTCTTCTCTCGGCTAAATTAATTTTCTGCGCAGGCTATTGCCAGGGATTTGCTGAACCCATTGAAAAGTGCGTGAAAGGGGTATACTAAGTTTGTGACAAAGATCAATCATCAAATTCTTTTATATTGTATATACATACATTTTTTTTAATTTCAAATCGAGTTTTTAATCGATTATTTATTTGTTTGGCACGAATCTGGCAACGCTTTTTACGATCGACGATCTGGCAATTGCAATATGCTGAGGTGAGTGAATGGCATATCAATATTGCAGGTTTGTGGCAACGACGGAAGTAGGTAAACATTAAAATTAAAAAAAGAATAAAAGAAAATATGAAATATGAATAACATTCTTTATTTTAAACGCACGAAAAGTAAATTTGAAACTTCATAAATTATCCAACTCAACACTCCGAAAGCCTTGTCCGGTCTCCGTCACGAGGCTTTTGCCATTAATTAGCGATGATGATCATAAATTTCACTGCGTAATCTGAGAAACACATACAGTGTTTTTCGTTGTGATAAACAATTATGTCAAACAAACAAGCAAGAGAGATTCAACCGACCGCGCAGCTTTTACTTCTAATTTCGCGACGCCTCTTGTTTTCCATCATCCTCGCCTCGTTTCTATGCTTCCTCGCTCCATCATCATGTTGCCTTTGTTAACTGGCGAAAGGGTTAAGCGTACCCCGTTCTTCTCCCTACCCCATATACCTCGTACCTAACCCTCTTCTCGCCCAGCCACAAGCATAGAGAGCAGCACAACTTGAGCACGTTCAACGCATTTTCTCATCAACGTCGTCTAAATTGCACTCAATTTTTGAAGGCTGCCCTCCACTTCGTCTCCTGTTCCTTTGCCACAGTTCGCAGTGCCTGGCTGCTTCCGTTCTTTACTTATGCTATTCTTTTTGCCCACTTTCACAATGCTTTGCCTCGCTCTCTATACAATATGTCGCCTGTTTCGGGGCTGCCATGCAGCATTGTTACTGGAACCGCTGTGTGCCCTTGTAGAGTATGAATTCACTTTGTAGGAGGACCAAGATCGCAACCAAACCAAGGGTATTTGACATTACTATAAACCAAATGTCTTAATTAACTTTTAAAACGCTAATTCTTTCTGTTTGATGCTCATTTATCTCACTTTATTTGTGTCCCTGGTTCTGTTATTGCCCAATTAATTGTAGAGTATTCAGGACTTCGGTTTGCACTGTGCATAGTTTGCCAAACATTTCTAAGCATCTGGTGCATATCAGCTTGTATGTATTATGGTTTCTTTTGGGTCTTTGCCTGCTGTGTGGGTGCAGCAGGTGGTTTCTATGGACTCGCACCGGGAACACAGGAGACGGGGTCTACCAGGTCTTGGCATTATTTGGTCTCTTTTTGCGCCTCATGAGTTGTGCATTTCAATCTGCTGGAAAATCATTTTATATATGTATGCCATAAGTATATTATATTGTATAGAAAAACGTTTCTTTTTTCTAGACCCTGCCACAAGTTTTCTCGTTAATTTTAAGTAGCTTCCCAAAATGCGAAATTTAATTAAATGCAAGTCAAAAATTGTGCCACAACTTTTTGGACAGTTGCATCTGTATATTCTTTTTTGTGGCTTAAATCCAATGAGATTCAGACATAAAATAATGCAATTGTTGTAATTATTTTACAGTTAAGCTGCAGCACGTGCCTCACCAAGGCTGGACAGGATGCCAGGCACACGTTCGCTTGCGTAGGAGTAGCGAAGTAAAGTGGGTGGTCAGGTGGGGGGAGTAGTCCCAAATGCTGCTCTGGTTGTTTGCATTTGTCTTTGTCTAAGTGCATTCCCCTGTACAGGCTGCACCAGTGCAAAGAGAATGCACTACCGCGTTATCAATGACGTTAAAACATATTGATTGAACGCTTTGTTGGGCTGCGAAAGGTATGAAAACAGAAACCAGCAAATGGGAATACTTAAATCCCCTTGTAAGTGAAAGTGAGCTTTTATCGGTTGAGCGATAATTCCCTAAGTATTTAATAGGTTGGTATTTTCAATATATCGAAATGGAAAATCGACTGATCGATAAGTAATATACTAAAATCATCAATGGCTGAATTGCCAGACTGGCAAAGTGTTCATTGTTTACCTCTCTCTATTCTGTTCTTTTCTCCTCTTTTATGATCGTTTTGTGTTATACTTTCGAAGTATTTGTAAACATTCCATTTACAGTTCACTCGGCCCAAAGGCCCAAATGCATCTGAAAAGGTAAACAAAAACATTTCAACTTAACTGCAAATTTAATGAACTCAAATGCAGATGTACAAGAAAGCGAAACAGAGCAAAAAGAAGAGGAGAAGATAAAACCAAAACGAGATGCATTGCTGTCTCGGCCCCCACCTCCTCCTCCCCCACACATAATGACACACAAAATGCATAGGAGATTGAGAAGCGACGACCATCAGAGCCTTCAGGGGGCGACAAGCAGGGGAAGAGAGAGGGGGTGGGCCGCAACTTGACTTGTGGGTCAACTAACGAATCCCCAAACCAATTCGATAAAAGCAATAGACCAATGCATCGATGGGGATAGAGAAACGAGGAACGGAACTAAGTCAAACCACAAAAAATGTGGAAAATTCAATTAATTTAAATGCAGTTTTTGTTAGGCTCTGTTGTATCTCTCACATACACATACACATGCACAGTTAAGAAAGGGTGCGGTGCCAGAAAAACTAAACGCATCACTTTACAATGTAAATCTCAAGAGTGCGATGCCCAACAGCAGCTTTTTTGGGGTCTCTCTTTTTTTTATACTCGTATCTACTTTGCATTTGGCCTATGCGAACGATGTTTTGTAACTTAAAGCGGCGGCAGCTGCCAAAAAAAGAGAACGAAAGGGAAGACAAGATTGACTGACAAATACCCTATACGAAAGTCAGTTGCTTGGTTATATTTAAATTCAACATAAGAAGGTACCATATAAATAATGAATCCTACAAATGATAAAGCTTATCATATCTTAATAATTTTTAAAAGCTTATAGCATATTTACCGTCATACTAAATTAATAGATACATATTTTACACATTTATAAAGCATTTCAAATCTTTTAAATGTTCTTCAAAATTTGAAAATACCCTTTAAAGTATTTAAACATTTATCAAGCTTTAAAACATTCTTTTAACTTGCTTTTACATGATACCCTCTTTTATTTAATTTCACACTGAGTAAAAAGAAAACTGAAAAACTGTTGAAGGATAGAAAAATTCAAAAGCCTCCGACACTGCCTGCCAGAGCCATAATAAAATAGAAAATTCAAAGTGCCATCGTAAAGCTGGAGAGATCTGTCTACTTCTGTTACACAATTGGAGTGTAAATATAATATTTTATTTACTTTAACTTTCAGTTTCAGTTCTGCCACTTTCGCAGATGTTCCCCCATTGCAAATTTGCATAGCATTAAATTTGCCAGTAAAGCCCACATGATTGCGCTCATAAATATCGCGGATACCACATTCCGGTACTCCCACTGGGTTTTGTTAATAGTTTTGTTAATGATTTGCTTGGTTGACCAAAATCGGTTTTGAAACAGCCCTCACCTCACCCCTAATGTGTGTGATTGTTTTGCAACTCTGCGATAATTTCATTTTATTTGCACTTTACGTTCCTTTATAATTGTCATATTTTGTGGTTTTTGCATTTATCATGCGGGTCCGACCGCATACCAATTGATTTTTAATACGTTTGGGGTTTCTATCATGGAACATTGTAAATAATTTTAATTGAGCACTTGTCAATTCTTTCAGTTTTCTAATTGCACATTTATATTAGGTTTATTAGTTTAACTAATTTCGACATTTTAATTGGCACTCAATAAATGTGGCTAACAATGATGGTTTTATTATAATAACATACGTACATATAATATATATATGTATGTACAATACAAGAATATGGTTTAGACGAATAAGATAAGTTAAATTTGGTCGAGGCTCTTTGAGATATTTTTAATTATAACATTAAGCTGTCTTTTGGTTGAGATCGAGTTTTTAAGAGATATTTAAAAAAAATATGAATATTGACCTCGAGTTCGCTTAAAATACACATATCGCACAATAGGTCATACAGCCATTTACATGATATTTTAAAACATAACTTTATGTATTCAGTCAAAATAACATTGTAACTCTATAACTTTTTGGCACTTTTAAATATATATATTTAAATATTACGCATACGCAGAGTATTCTTTTATTATATTACATACATATAATACTATGTCAATAATTATTATTTATTATATGTAGGTAGATTTTTTTAAGATCCATTAAAATATTACGCATACGCCTAGTAATTTCACAATTGAATTATTTTTTATAACATTATGTTTCCTACATGTTCTTCTTTGAAATTTTTATCCCACTCAATTGTCGTCTTTCGATTCGCGTCTAATCTCTTCGCAATGGACACAACATCAACCGACACATTCCGCCGGAGGCAAAAATCCATCAGGGAGTGACTGAATCAGTCCGCTTCGGCAATAATAACAGCGCAAGCACAAAATAACGACAAACATTCGAACTGATATCGAAATCAAACGGGAAATACAGAACGAGCAACGAATGAATCCTTTAAGCCCGTCGCTAACCGAGACGAGAGAGAGATTGAAAAGCGGTCGCAGGAATGTACGTCGAGACGCGCCAAGCGCGCAACGCCAACTGAACTGAACGACATTAAAAACCAGCGCTGGCTAAGATTCAATTGTGCAGCAGCAGCAGCAGCAGCAGGCAACATGGACAGAGGCAGAGGATATGCCGACAGCATAAAGCGCACACACACACACACATAGAGAGAAGGGGGCACAAACACACACACAGACACGAGCTGGGGGCGACACATTCACGGACATGCAAAAGGCGCAAAATCACTGACGCCCCAGTGCCACACGGCGGAGACTAAATCATGGCTGAAAACCATTAACACTGCTGCGGCGCAGAGCCGGCAGAGGCGTTGGGAGGAGGGGGGACGCAGGGCTTCATTCATAAATGTTACAGTGTTTGGGGGCTTGTTTACGTTTGAGCTTCTGCGCCGGCGCATTACTAGCTTCGGCTTTATTCGGCCACGTGCTGCGTTTATTTTGACGCGTGCAAAGAGAACGCACCTGTTGCTTGGACTTCTCCCCCACCTGCTTTTGGGGTGTATCCAACAATTTTGGTTGACAGCTCAAATTTTAGGCTAATAACTCAATTAGCTAAAGTCCAAATGTAGAACAGACATGAAGTAATTGGCCAATTTTTCAGTTTAGGCAGCTATAAAAGCCGCTGCTGTTGCTGTTTGTCTTTCACACAGTTCAAAATGTCACATTTGGCTCTTTACAATTTTATCATTTACAATTTGTTGCAAATCAATCTAAGAAGTATTGTAATATTTCATTGTTGGCCTATTCCAGGTGTGTAAACAAAAGAATGTAGAAAAGTCTGGCAACACTGCGATCGAAAGTAAACTATCGAAAGTGAAAAAAGTGATCGCTTCTGCAGGGTTGCATTATTCATTGAAATTATTTCATCATGCAGGGCTGCAAGTGTTATTGGCACCAAAATTTAAAGTCTGTGCACAAATTAAAAATTAACGCAAATTAAAATATGTAACATATTTATTAATTTGCTCCCTCAGCTCTTTTGCCTCTGTCGCAGCTTTTCTCGCAAAATTACATATTCTATCAATATGTTAACATCAATCGTCCCATTGAGGGCTTAGCTAATTTTCATAAACAATATTTGGACAGCGAGTTAAACAAACTAGGCGTCTTTTTGGATCTCGGCTGCAGGCAGAGCGCATTTATAACGAACCAAGTAAGTGCCTGTGTGTATATTAATAAAGCTTTTTACATTATATTCTTATAGTCCAGTCGAGCGCAGCTGTACACGCAACACTATCACTGGCTGCTCTACGACGAAACTGGACACATAAGCCAATTGGAGAAACTATTTGGCAGTGCCAACCTGAGTATCAATGCGGATGTGACTTACGTAAAGCCCGAATCAAACAATCACAGTGTACTTACGCTCTTTGATGTATACAACAAAGGCAGTCATTTGGGCGGTCAACTTAATATAACCATTGATCAGAGTGTCTACTGCAATCAAACGAATTGTGAGGTCCAGGAATATCTAAGCGAGCTGCACAAGAGAACTCGTCTACAGCATCGTAGCAATTTAAGTGGAATCACATTCAGGCAGGTTGCATTGGTAAGTTCGTCTCCATCACGTTGCGAACTTTACTAAATAAAAATCCTTACAGATAACTTGGCTTCCGCTGAACTCAAGTGAACAGGAGCTGCTCGATTTCTTGACCAGTGAGTCTATTGTTCACTTAGATTGGATGTCACGGTTGGGGTATCACAACAATTTGCATCTACAGGAACTTTTGCAATTTAAGTGGGTCTTAAAAGAAACACTAAATTCAACTAAAATAATACTCTCATCTCTTTTAAACAGTATTAGCTTCATCTGGCGCAATCAGTGGAGTATAAATGATTCTATAGGCGGTGCTATGGGCGAAGTTGCCGATGGTAATGTTGAATTGTCGACAACACCATTTGTGCTGTCCCCAGCACGACTGCGCCGCATCTTTCCCACCAACGATCTTGCCCAGTTTCGATCGGTTTGCATCTTTCGCACCCCACATAATGCAGGAATCCAGACTGTCGTATTTCTGGAACCATTTACATTTGGCGTTTGGCTTGTGTTTGTTGCTCTGCTGATTTTTTCTGGTCTTTTGCTTTGGTTAATCTTTCGACTGGAGCATCGTTGGATGCAGCACTGCCTGCAGTATATACCATCACTTCTGACCAGTTGCCTGATCAGCTTTGGAGCTGCTTGTATACAAGGATCACACTTGATTCCACGTTCCACAGGCGGACGACTGGCCTTCATTGCACTTATGTTAACCTGTTTTCTGATGTATAACTATTATACATCAATTGTAGTATCCACTTTACTGGGCTCCCCCGTTCGTTCCAATATCAAAACCATACAACAACTAGCCGACAGCCCGCTGGACGTCGGATTTGAACCTATTCCTTTTACGAAGGTCTATTTAAATGTAAGTTATGTTACTGTTACTGTATAAAGACTCCTTATTTAATCGATTGTCTCATGTATACAGAGCTCTCCACGTTCTGATATAATTAACCTGGTCAAACGTAAGGTGGAAGGACGTAATCCCGCAAGTATTTGGCTATCTGCCCAAGAAGGTGTGCTCAAAGTGAGAGATCAGCCTGGCTTTGTATTCATATCGGAGGCGTCGTTCATTTACAATTACGTTGATAGATATTATCTACCTCACGAGATTTGTGAGCTTAATGAAATCCTGTTCCGATCCGAGGGTACGGTATATACGATTGTGCATAAGAACTCTACGTACAAGGAGCTCTTGAAACAGATTCAATTACGCATGACGGAGAGTGGCATGACCCGCAAGCACAGGAATTTCTATACCAAAGAGAAGCTGCACTGTTTCGCCAACAATTATGTCATCAATGTGGGCATGGAATACGCAGCACCCCTCTTTATTGCCCTGTGTCTCTCGTATTTTGCAGCAATTTTAATACTAATGCTGGAACTAAGTTGGGCACATTTCAGCAGGCGACGCTAAATGCGATTATAAACTTAAAAAGTTTAATCTTTGCTTAGGTAAGTTCTCTGTACCTGTATAACTGCTCAATTAGTTGGGTGCCCCCTTGGATTGACCTTAACTAAACTGTCAGCTGTCATTCAATTGCTTGGCAAGTCTATTAACTTGTCAAATGTGGTTTGAACTCAAAACCTTTCATGACATTATTTGATATATGTACTTATGTTGATATGAATTTATTATGCTGACAGTTTCTTGAGCTACGATATAAAAGGAGGTGAACTTGGTTCGTGATGTCCATTAATTGTCCTCAATTAGAGCATGTATCTATTTCAATTTATAATCTATTATTTTGTGCATATTGCAAAGCTAAATAACATTGTATTTTTGCACTGTTGTAATGGGGAATGTAAGTTCCTTTTAATTATGATGTTTTAATATACTTCAATCTTTATATTTCCCTTTAGCACTGCTTCAGTTGGCAGAACTCGCACATAATGCAACTTTATATACACAATTTTGGCACCTCGATAAGGTAAACTTTGTAGTAGACCAACTGCAGGATCAACTGCTCAATCACCAGCTCACCAAGTTGGGCATTTATCTGGACATAAACTGTAATGGAAGCTCAACTATTTTGGATATGGTGAGCAAAGGTTAATAAGCCTTAACTCAAGTACTAAATTAATGAATCATTCAATTTGCAGGCTAATTCAGAACGTCTATTTACGGACCGTTATCATTGGCTCATCTATGACAGCAGTTTTAATTTAACAGAAATCAATGAGCGCTTTAATGAGGCACAACTTTATTTCCACACCGAATTAACCTACGCAAAGCAGAGTCAAAAACTCAACAGCTTTGTACTCTACGATCTATATAACAAGGCTAAGCACTTGGGATCTAAGCTGAACATAACTATAGATCGGCAAATTGAGTGCAATGCACAGCAGTGTCATGTCAAGCGTTATCTGAGCGATCTGTATAAAAGATCTCGACTACAGCATCGCAAGCTACTTACAGGAATAACATTGAGAATCAATTCAGCAGTGAGTTGGCAACTGTGATGAGCCATGATTGTATATAGTATATAAGTTAACTTTCACTACAGATCACCAGCCTGCCACTTGATTCAACAGAATCGGAGATAAAGGCTTTTCTTAGTAGTCCTGATGATACCTACAAAGATCCCTTTGCCAGATTGGGTTACCAAGCATATCAGGTACTCAGAGACATGCTCGATTGCAAGTATGGTTCCTATATGGCTCTGTAATGCTTTATTTAACTGTTAAACTTGCAGCTACTCCTTCATCTTTCGCGATCGCTGGACAGACTCTGAGGTGACGGGCGGCCTCATTGGTGACTTGCGTAATGGCAATGTCGATTTAACTGCAACTGCTTTTCTCTATACAACTGGCCGTGCAAAGTACTTGAAGATACTATCCTGGCATTGCTCCTTTCGTTGTGTCTGCATGTTTCGTAATCCACGTTCGGCTTTGGCTGAACTACGCATCACAGAGTTTCTGCAACCTTTTAGCTGCACCGTCTGGTTGATGTTCAGTGCGCTCTTGATATTCGCTGGTTTTTTGCTCTGGCTAACATTTCAGCTGGAATTCAGGTTGAATATGAAACGAAAACTGTCACTGCGACCCTCCTTGCTGACCAGTTGCCTTTTGTCCTTTGGAGCCGCTTGCATACAGGGTGCCTGGCTATTGCCGCGCTCCACAGGCGGTCGCATGGTCTTCTTTGCGACAATGTTGACCTGCTTTCTAATGTACAACTATTATACATCCATTGTGGTGTCTACACTGCTGGGTGATTCACCTAAATCAAGTATACGCACCATACAACAGTTGGCCGACAGCAAATTGGAAGTTTCTGTAGAGCCTACGCCCTATACAAAGGTCTATGTAGAGGTCAGTGTTATATCAGTCTCCAATTCATGCACAACAATACAATGACAACAATATTCTTTCTTCCCAGACCTCTAATTTCTCAGATGTGCTCAGTTTGTACCGCAAAAAGATCCTGAACAGTCGCCGCGATCCACAGCGCATTTGGTTATCTTCAGAGCAGGGTGTATTAATGGTGCGTAATAATCCGGGATTTGTCTATATCGCAGAAGCAGCCAGTGCGTATGTATTTGTGAGAAAACATTATCAACCCCACGAGATCTGTGAGCTGAATGAAATACTCTTGCGCGATGAGACCACGGCTTATACTATGGTGTCCAAGACGTCTAGCTTTGCAGAGTTGATCAGATACAAGTTTGTCAATTACATAATGAAGATCAATCAAGCAATTAATAAACCTCCTATTTTGCAGTCAAATGCGCCTATTGGAAACTGGAATCCATTACAAGCACTTTAACTACTGGATACGCAGCAAATTGCATTGCTACAAGGGCAATATGACAGTTGTGGTGGGTCTGGAGACGGCAGGACCGCTCTTTCTGCTGCTCCTTGGTGCCTACATCATATGTCTATTTGTTTTGGGCCTCGAAATACTGTGGCACAGACGGCAACTACGTCTTGTGCGACATTGAGGCAAGTCAACGTTAATAGGCTCAATTTAAAAACAAACAAACTGACAGGCGACAGGCAAATTAACGGCCAGGAGAAAGCACTATAAAAGAGCTGGTCAAAAAGTGTGTGTGTTTTAGAGAAATGCAGCTGCTTCAATTGGCAAACTTCTTGCTGCACAATTTGCTGCAGTCGCGCATCAGTTTCATTGTAATCTTTCATTGCTGGGAGAGAAATGAAAGTGCGCGGAAAGAAGTTAAACATTTAAACAGGAAATTCTCTTTAATTTATCGATTCCTTCTTGCAGCTCTACAATTGGCACAACAATTTCATCAATCGCCTCGTCTCATCTTTCATCAGTTCGTGCATCTTAGTCAATGGAACTGGGAACATTTGGAAGAACGTTATCTGGATCATAAGCAGCCAACTTTAGCCATTTATGTGGATCTGAATTGTGTAAAAACCAGAGCTTTATTGATAGAGGTGCGCATCGGTTCCTTTTCTTTGGAAATAATTTACTAATCTTGTATCTTACGCAGGCCAGTCAAACCCATCTCTACAATCAGCACTATCACTGGCTACTCCACGGTAGCATGTCTGTTCTGGGCTTCTATAGTTACTTTAGGCGCTTCAATATATCCGTTGATGCCGATGTCACCTATGTAAAGCAGAATACTCTACCTTATCATGACGAAGATTCCCTCAGTTATGCCCTATACGATGTGTACAGCAATGGCAACCACATTGGTGGGCGTCTGAATATAACAGGGGATTATGAGGTCTACTGCAATACGAGTTGTTGCCACTTGCATCGTTATCTTAGCTCGCTACACTTGCGCTCCAAATACGGGAATCGTGAACAGCTGCGGGACGTGGTGCTGCGTGTGGCTACGGTGGTGACTAAACGACCCATTAGCTGGCCACCCGAGATACTCTTGCATTTTTTAAGCCACGAAAATGAGACTCACGTTGATGGCATATCTCGTTTTGGATTTCACATTACGCTGATTCTAAAAGATTTGCTGCAGTGCGAGTAAGCAAGGGGGCGCCTTTATTTATTTAATTCTAATTCTTTATTACTTGTTCAAATTCTTTCGCGTTACAGAATGAACTTCACCTTCAAGGATCGCTGGAGCACCACGGACTTTACTGGCGGCTCTGTTGGTGCCGTGGTGGATAAATCAGCTGATATTGGCTCTGCACCCTGTTTGGCAACCGAGGGAAGGCTGCGTTATTTGTCGGCCGTCATTGAGACGGGCTACTTTCGTTCTGTCTGCCTCTTTCGCACTCCCCACAATGCTGGCATACGAGGAGATGTATTTCTCCAACCTTTCAGTGCCCTGGTCTGGTATATCTTTGCTGGTTTCTTGATTCTGATCGCATTGTTGCTTTGGGTAACGTTCTATTTGGAGTGCCATCGCATGCGGCGTCGCTGGCGTCTACATTATGTGCCCTCGCTGTTGAACACGTTTCTAATTAGCTTTGGTGCTGCCTGTATTCAAAGCTCCTCGCTGATTCCACGTTCAACTGGCGGTCGTTGCGCCTATTTCGCACTGTTCCTCATCAGTTTCATTATGTACAATTATTATACATCTGTGGTCGTCTCCTCTTTGTTGAATTCTCCTGTTAAATCGCGAATCAGAACAGTGCAGCAGCTGGCAGAGAGTTCACTCGACGTTGGCCTGGAACCACTTTCGTTTACCAAAAGCTATTTGAATGTAGGTACAATAAGCTATACTCAAAATGCATCTCATTAACTTTAAATTTAACTACTTTCAGTACTCGTTGCGTCCAGAGATACACTTATTTAGCAAGCGAAAGATTGAGACACAGACCAAGAATACAGAGCTCTGGTTGCCCGCTGAGAAGGGCATATTAAAGGTACGCGATAATCCCGGTTATGTTTTTGTATTCGAAGCCTCTTCAGGCTATGCCTTTGTGGAACGCTATTATACCCAACAAGAGATCTGTGACCTCAACGAGATACTATTTCGACCCGAGCTGCTGCTCTACACGCACTTGCATCGCAATTCCAGCTACAAAGAAATTGTGCGCTTCAAGTGAGTAACAAATTGATTACAAATTGATGCCCTAATCCAACTCTCTCTTTCTCTTGTTTAGATTGATGCGTTTGCTGGAGACGGGCATCTATCGCAAGCATCGCCAGGTGTGGGCCCGCATGAAACTGCATTGTTACTCCCAGAACTTTGTCATTACCGTGGGCATGGAGTACGTGGCACCTTTGTTCTTTATGCTGATCTGTGGCTATATTTTGGTGCTCCTCCTGCTGCTCATGGAGCACGCCTGGCAGCGCTATGTCCAGCCAGCACATTAACCGCCGAGACCACGAGAGCTTTTTAAACACCTGCACCCGGCACTAGACACCCAACACCTCAGACTCTGCAACCGGCACCCGGCACCGTTAAGCTGCCGTTAAACTATGCAAAAAAAATAAATGGAAAAAAAGGACGCACACTTTGCGTTTAACTTTTCCGCCTGTGGAATTATGCAGAGAATGCAGCGACCCATTCTGTGCTGCGCTTCCTGTTTTCAGAGGCTGCACGTTTTCTCGTTTTCAGGCGATTTTCGTATTTGCATTTAAAACTTTTCCTGTTTGCTCGATTTTGGGCTATGATTTTTTATTTTGCCCCCTATTTGCATTTGCATTTTTATGCCCCCAACTTTGCAGGCCCTCAATGGGTGAGTGTGTGTGTGTGTGTGTGTGTGCGTGTGGATAGAGACGACTGAGATAAGCGCCAGCCAAAGTATTAAATAGTTATTAACGTTTTACTCTGAACACGCACACAATTTGCAATGGGTTTATTCCCTGCTCCAAGTAAGTTGTTACTAAAACTAGCTAATTTTATGTTTCTCAAATAATCAATCATATCATACATATTTACAGATTGTCGGGTGATTGATTACTGATTTCCCAAGCGGCAAAAATTCGTGAAACGAAATGGGAATTGACAACATGACTACAGTAATCAAAGTAGCTTTAGGCTGCTATAGTCTAAACATATAGAATGAGAGGATAAACTAAGAATCCCTTAAGAAAGAATTCTCACAAGTCACTGTTCAATAGATCTACAAAGTCGCAGTACAGCTATTTCCTTTTAAATAATAGTAAGGAAGTTATTTCAATGAACGTTTATTTGTAAAACAGTGTATGATATGGTAAGTGTTCAATTTAGCAATGATTAAACTTCTAAACTTGTTTTGTTTGTTTCAGAATATCTCGAACTGCTTTCTACTTACTGAACGCTCTGAGTTGTCGCCCTTAACTGCTTTACAAGACCCTGCGGCATGCCTGACATGTCTTCTTATGACAAATTACCACATCACTAGACAAATTGCCCATTCAATCTTGCTGTCAACAGGCTGTATATGTTACTACTACTCCCCTTACCAAGGACTCTGATGCCTTCACATCACATTAAACGTTGAATTGACAGCCAATTGTAAATTATTTACTACATTCGATTGTCTTTATCAAGCTGCAGGCAGCACCCCCAGAATTCCTTGCCACCCGCATCCGCAACTCACTCAGTTTGTTGCGAACTTGTCAACAACATGTTTCACATTTTGTATTCGTTTTTTCTCTTATTACTCTTTTTATTGTACCCTGTAATTGTTTGTCACTGTAGATGCAGGGAATATGCACTATATTACATGGAGAAAACAACATGAATTGGGAAGTTAAGTCTTGTTTTGCTTGACTATACAATTGTCACAGGGCATTCCCAAGTCTGCTACTTCTCGAGTGCAGCTCGTTTACTTGTTTTTAGTTGCATACTTTGCGGCTGCGGTGTGAAATTGCATTTGGCGGTTTTGTGAACGTGCTAAACAAGCGCGCAAATGGTTTTATTTCGAATCTCGCGTCTGACACAATTTGTTGCTCAATTTTCGCACTCAATACAATATGCCAGGTGTATATATAGTATTTAGTTGAGTCTGAAATTCCTTTCATTATTATAGATTTATTACTCTACGATAGCCTGTTGCCATTCGCTTGCTAACTCGACTGATATCTTAAGATTTATACGGCTCGTGTTTTATTATCATGTTCATCTTATCGGCTTGTGTTATTGCCAGCAACTGAGGGCTATAATCTATGTCCGCGAATTACCCAGATAAAGTTAATGATAATATTAATGATGATGATTATGTCAATTGCTGCTCAAGTTTACTGATTGCCAACTTGAATTTGTCACATTCAGTTGGCTTTCAGTGCTCGAACGCGTTTAATCGCCAGTTAAAAGGCGCCAAGTGCTTCCAGCAAAGGGTAATACATTCTACATATAAAACGTGTTGTGCCTGTGATAAGATTTTACTGTTGTTCTAGAAGATATAACGTATAATTTATACATAAATCCCCAGTTGGGGTCATTAAATGAACCCGTGTTAAATATAACTGAAGCAAACGAGATTTAATTACCCAGTCGAGTCGAGTTTATTCAAAAATATAAAGTACAATTTCGCGTTGTCTCAGACTGAAGAGTTTAGTAACGATTTCTACTACAAATATTTAAAAATCTTGATGTTTATTTCACTAACATTAATCATCAAATGATTATCGACAATATCTACTACAAAAACCGGTTGATTGTTTGAAATTTCAGTATCAATAACCTTTATCTCTCACAAGGGAGAGATAAGGTCAATTAGTCCAGGAAAAATCTAAAGAATTCCTAAGAAATACTGCTCTAATAATGGAGCTATAAAATCTATCAATTATTGCTTATTCTACCCATACTAAAGAGAATTACAGCTCTCTCCACCCGGTCAGGTGTTTCCTCTCGCTCTCTCTCTTTCTACTTTGAACACGTGCAACAGTCCGCGATAAACAATGAAAATAACAATAACAACGCCGCCTGCATGCTTAATTAGTAAAACCAAAAATTAAATACAATATGCATAGATGATTTTCGATTGCAAACAATAAGAAATACATCAGATATATCTAAAAAGAAATAAGTAGCCAAAAAAGAACGTGATGTAGCCGAGCAACCCCCTCACTTTCTCCCTTCCTCTATCTACAAAGATTTTCGCCGACTGCAGCAAACTTGTCGCACTGTGTCCCATTCAAAAGAAAACTCTCTGAGTACCGTTCTGTGTTTCTATATTCCCTCATCGATACATACATAATTACCTGCTCGATCGGCAGTTTGACACTTTGTGTATTGTTTGTGCCGTTCAGTTCGGTTTTATGCTCGCGCTCGCGTGATTTTGCAGCTCTACGGGGTCTTTGACGTTCTATGTAGTACGTCTCTGGTTTGCTGCAACGTTAACGTCAGCGCGTTGACTTCGTTGTGGGTCGCATTTAGTGGGCGTTCATTCAGATTCAGTCGCTCGTGAAACGTTAAAACGCGCGAAACGTTGGTCGGCTCTACAACGCTTTCTGAAATTCTAGGAAAAAAAAATCTAAAGGTTTTCGAAAACAATATTTATTACAACAACTTTCATCAAGTATACGCAAGATAAGGCGCTAATAAGAGTGCGTCATAAAGGTGAACAAAATTTAAGTAATTTTCAAAAATATAATAATATAAAAGAACAAAGGACATACCGGTTATTATAAGTAGACTATGTTAAGATCCTAACGTAGAGGATCATTGCAATTCCTTTACATTTTCAAGCGGGAGTTGAGCTAAATAAAATCCACCACATTTCAAAATAGATTTCGCAATCTGAAATTGAAACTTTCTTCATGAAATTTGAGTATTGTTAATAACACAAATTTTTTTGCTGTGCTATAAAATTGAAAACCCAAGGCAAATGTCGCAAACTCTTGTCTCGATTTACATTTATTATTCGATAGGTGTCAAGTTTTTCCTGGGATTGTCTTACAAAGTGGGTCAACAACTTCGCATTGAGTGTGTGAACAGCTCAACAACAACCTGATGATTCAGAACAAAGAATACGGAATACGATACGACGATCTGATCTGGAATTCGAAAGCCTGAGACTAATTGAGTTGAAATTGTTGTTGTGTTTAATTATTGCCACTTGGTTAGTGTGTTCTCACATGGGTTATACGGGCGTCTATTTAGCTAATCCCAAGCATTGACAAGGTCAACAGCGGCATCTCATTGAGATAATTTGATTAGATACAACTGATCTGGCATGCCAGCTTTCTATCCACCTACCGCTCTTTATAGAAGCTTTCGTGTGCAATCAATCACAATGCACTTGAAATACCCTTGTTAATTGATCAAGTATTTCAGAAATACAAAGACACTTTCTGTCTTTCTCCATGTGTCATATAGTTGCAGTTTATCATAGTATAATCATAGTTAATGTTCATATACTCTTCCTTATTTATGCTATATACATATATACTATATTATCTTATAGCACTTGTTTTGCTCGGAATCAAGTCACAAGCTCTTGGGATTCGTAAACAAATGAAATAATTTGCACTTTGAACATACGTAGAACGTTGCCAATAAATTGTTGAGTTGTTTTCTGTATCCGGGGGCCCGGTAAAGTTCCCCCTTGATTGCCAAACTGATTGCATTTAAATGATTTATGTAAAACCAATAGATAGTTGCTTTCCAGACACTATAATCGCGGTTACTACACATAGATGAGATAGTTCTGTTAATTTTATATCATTCCTCGACTATCCAAGTTGATTATATTCGTATCAGGTCTCGTGCGGGTCAATGAATCAGAGTAGAAGTCAATTCACATACTCATAAAGCCAGAATTCGACGCACATCAACAAACTAAACAAATATTAAACCGATTTGTGCGTCAATCTTAGGTCTTGAATATTTATCGAGGTAATTAGTGAAGTGATATAAAATAATTTAGAAAATACAATTGATACTATTGTAAGTAGTGACAGGAAGCTAATGTTATGTAGGAACAAACCTAATGGATATTACTAGCAGTTGCATCATTTGCTTGATATTTAAAGCACGTACCCGTGTTCGTATTCCCCATTTCGTTCTCTGAACTTGCTCAATGAAATTTTCAAGACCGCATTCGAACAGGTTTGGCATAATAAACGTACTTTTTCAAAAGGTGAACAAATGAACTAAGTACCGAGTCGAGCGTAAAACTAAAAGTTATTTTAATTGAGAGACAAGCTAACTGATCAGAGTGTCATTTTCATTATCTTTTATGCAACAGCTGAGTAAACAAAAGCCCAGAGAGTTATACAATGGTCTAGAGAGTTAAGATATACAATTCTTATTAAAGGGCGAGAGAGAAACAGCTTTAGTT
The DNA here is from genome assembly GCA_018904165.1 of Zaprionus camerounensis. Taxonomy (NCBI): domain Eukaryota; kingdom Metazoa; phylum Arthropoda; class Insecta; order Diptera; family Drosophilidae; genus Zaprionus; species Zaprionus camerounensis. The sequence continues at coordinate 6,210,541 of JAEIFS010000479.1, forward strand.
AAGCAGCTCTTTATAAGGGTACTATAAGATTATTCAAACTGAAAATGTATGTCACAGGCAGTACTCGACATTTTCGACCCCACAAAGTATATATATTCTTGATCAGTGTTGATTATAATCTAGATCTCTGAGATTACAATCTTATTATCTTATTACTACACGCAGATAAAGTTTATGTTAGAATTTGGCCACGCCCCCTTCCGCCATCGTAAATCGAAAAATATCCTATTGTACGAGTAATATTAAAGCTAGAACATTAAATTTTGGTGTGTACTATAATTATAACTATCCAAAAGTTGACTATTAACTTGGTTAGTAATCATATAAGTTATTTAAGAAATAATCTAAGATGTGGAGTTTTGGATAATGGGTATACCCAAGTCGATACTCTACATACTCTACTACCATTCTCACTTGTTTACCTTATATAACTTATTGACGTTTATGCATTCTTATATATCTTTTGTACCTTAGTATTCCTGCCCATAATGACGGCAACGAAGCATCAAGAGGCCGAGGATAACGACCACAATCCTCAGGTGGTCGTTACGCCCGCAGGAGCAGCACACAGTGTACGCCACGATCGCAGTCTCTGGCGGGATCTGACAGCCTACTGGATCTTGGGTCTGTGCAATAACTATGGCTATGTGGTCATGTTGAGTGCGGCACACGATATCATAGCACAGTTCAACGATGAGGTAAGAGAATGCTCTAAGGGGTGCTTACGTTTGCTTATGTTTGCATAATCACAACAAATATTCCATTTTTAGCCTGAAAAAGATACTGGCACAGATACTGATAATGGACGCAACTGTCATTTGGTTTCCACGGGCGCCATTTTGTTGGCCGATGTGCTGCCCTCTTTGTTTGTCAAGATACTGATGCCCTTCTTCCCCTTCTGGGTCAAGTAAGTAGTCTTAGTCTAGCTCTTCTCCTTTTCTCTGTCTCTAACATACATTTCTTACAGTGTACGCATTGCTCTGGCTGTGGCCTTTTCAGCTGCTGGTTTTCTGTTCGTCGGCTTTGCGAATGCCGAGTGGATGGCTTTGCTGGGTGTGGTCATCACCTCCGCTAGCAGCGGCATAGGAGAAACCACTTTCCTGGCTTACTCTGCGCGCTTCAACAAGTGAGTGAGGAGCAACACCTTCTAAGGCAACTTATTCATTCCTCTTCCTCTCCTCCAGAAATGTCATCTCTACATGGTCCTCAGGCACGGGCGGAGCTGGTGTCATTGGCTCACTGAGCTATGCCACATTGCGTTCCTTGGATGTCAGTCCACGCGATACAATGCTTATCATGCTGATCTTTCCGGCAATCGAAGCCTTTGCCTTCTGGCTGCTGCTGCGTCGTCCTCAGGTGCTGCCAGTGACCACAGTTGAGTCCACCGAGGAGCTGATCAGTGACGATAAACCTCTGGTTGGCTTCAAAGAGAAGATGTCCTACATCAAGCATCTGTTCGGCTACATGTTGCCACTCTGTTTGGTCTACTTCTTCGAGTACTTCATCAATCAGGGAATGGTAAATGAAGATGTTTGTTCCATGATTACCTTATCTAACATGGTACATTCTTTTAGTTTGAACTGGTCTACTTTGAGGACATTTTCCTGGACAAGGCATCGCAATATCGCTGGCTGAATGTGGACTATCAGATCGGTGTCTTCATTTCACGCTCCTCTGTGAACATCTTCCAGCTGAACAAGATCTGGCTGATGTCCGTGTTTCAGTTCATCAATGTCATCTACTTTGTCACCGAAGTCATTTGGTTCTACACTCCCAGCATTTGGATTGTGTTCGTCATTGTGCTATGGGAGGGTCTACTGGGTGGTGGCGCCTATGTGAACACCTTCTATCGCATGTCCAAGGAAATACCACCGGGTCGTCAGCAATTCGCCATGGCCATGGTGGTGCAATCGGATTCCTATGGCATTGCTCTGGCCGGTTTCCTGGCCATTCCCGTGCACAACGCCATTTGTGGACTTCCGGCTGCAGTGCGCGGTGTCGTCTGGTAGAAAGAGAACTCATAATGAGTAATTGATTATGCCTTTAAAGTAGCTAATGATTATACTGTAGGTGTGTGTGCGTGTGTGCGAGTATGTATCAGCTGTGTGAGTGTGTGTGAGAATGTGTTGAGAGCCTAGTGAGGCCCCGTTTAAATAGCCCGATTTGTATCAATTCTAATAGTAATTTAGCAAATAGTTAACGGTATTTTAAAATAATAAATATAAACTATATAACTAATATAACTAATGAATAAACACATTTTATAAATGAAATATACGAAGTAATTATTGGTGGAAAGGTGTACAACAGAGGTTATCATGTCTCACATTTCCACTCAACAAACCTCGCGTATTTATAATACATATACACATATGATAATTACTATAATAGACAGTGTAAAATCTACAACAAACAAAAATGTCAGTATATTTCTCACATATCAAACAATTTAAGCCGTTTATAATTTAAATTGGATAGAGTATATCGTAATGTCCCGGTCTGTAGATAAGATAAACCATTGGCTCTGCTCCTTCAGGGAAATCGTGTGCATTTACGGTTCCCCCTTCGCCCCTGTCCAGATATTCGACACGTACACCCACACCTAGGGCAGCACACAACGCTATAATGTGTATATGATCTGATTCCTTAAACATTGGTTCCACCTCCTGATGCCGGAACTCTTCAATCGTCAGATTACCTTCGATGAAGTTTTGATAAAAATCTGCATCCTCCTGCAGTTTCCCGGATGTGATCAGGCGCAGGTAAACAATAACATAGTCGGAGTACCCCTGCTCATTGAAGACATTATGCAGTTCCTGCTTTGCTTTTGTTGTTCCCAACGGATTATCTGGGTTAACTCGATTAATTACATCCATAAACTGATAGCAAATCATACAATCAATCAAAGTATGTTCTATAAAATCGAAATTCACATAACTTACAGTTCCATGGAAATCTTCGAGTGTAAAGCTCGGAAATCCGAGTTTAAGAAGATTCTCTTTGGAAGCCTCAGCAAATGCTCGGAACGTATAATAGGTCTCTCGCTTCGTTATCAGATACTCAAGGTAAGAATATGCGAATGCTCTGAAGAAACAATTGCCATCTGGACGAGTTCTTCTCATGTATTTATATTTGTCGGCTAAAACTTGAATTTTAGCCGTAAAAATGGCGTCTCCATCATATTCAGCAGTCAGACAGGCCAGTGGCATTTGATCACTGACCAACGGAATTGATTCATTGATCTAGTGCCCAAAACAGTTGTTTGGTATTATAATTGATTGACTAAAAAATACCCTGTAATGCATATTACCTCTTTTTCTATGTCACGTTGTTGCTTTAAGATCAATTCATCACGATTGCCTTCCGTAGGTTCCAAAGAATCCATAATTTTCAGAAGTATATAAAGAAAAATAAAAAGAATTAACAAAAATATTTATTACGAATTTGACACTCTCCGAAAATGTCAAAAATGCGATAAGTGTGACCAGCACTATTCTACTAAAATACCAGAGAAATGCTAATCAAGGAAATCTGTCAGTCATGACAGAAAGAATCATATGTTCTTTTCATCTTCAGACTTCAAGCAGAACACATCGTGAACAGAATATTTAATCTGGTAAAAATATACATTTATTGTGCAAGTTCATTAATAATTCATTATTATAATGGCAGACTGCAAAATGACTCTTCCACGTGTTTACTTCGACCTTACCGCTGGAGGCGAGAAAGTCGGACGCGTCGTTATGGAATTGCGCACAGATGTAGTGCCAAAGACAGCTGAAAATTTCCGTGCTTTGTGCACCGGCGAAAAGGGCTACGGCTATAAGGGATCTCCATTTCACCGTATTATTCCGAACTTTATGTGCCAAGGCGGTGATTTTACTAACCAGAACGGCACAGGCGGACGCTCGATTTACGGTAATAAATTTGATGATGAGAATTTTACTCTAAAGCACACTGGAGCCGGAACTCTTTCGATGGCCAACGCCGGGCGAAATACCAATGGATCACAATTCTTTATTTGCACTGGCCAAACAAATTGGTTGGACAACAAACACGTTGTGTTTGGCAAAGTGGTTGAGGGCATGGATGTCATCAAGAAAGTTGAGGCACTGGGATCAAACAGTGGTAAACCATCAAAGAAAGTTATAATCGAAAACTGTGGAGACTTGTAAAAGTTATGTAAATAAATGCAGAACATTCAAATATATGCATGTCTTTTAATTTAATTGTAAATTAAAATATATTAATTATTGCACATTTTTGACAGCAACAGAGTCCATATTCACTTTCCTTTAAACATGATGGCAACACCCGCCGATAGTGCTATCGATTGTGCGATAATAATTCCCGATCACAATTCTCGCCCAAAAGTGTACCACACTATTTTGCAGTTACATTTACAGTGGCTTCCAGCTTATTTCGTGCAGTAGTTTTAGTTTTTCTAATATTGTTTTTTTAAAAAAGATAGAAAAAATATATATAAAATAAATAGTTTGAAAATCCCTACAAAATACTGCGCTTATACTTTTTTAATAACTTTTGCGGTTCAGAAGATATTTGACTTTAAAGCTCATGCGGCAACTTGCACGAAATAAGCTGAGAAACACTGTACTTTGATAACTTGTTTCAATTTCAATAAACTAATTGTTGACAAATTTAGGTGCTTGTAATTAACTCAAGTTGTTGTTTGCAACAAAAAAAAGAGCAACGTAACAGCGCCTAACGTTTTGCTGCTAATTACTCACTCAGCTCAATTTGGGCACCTCAAGATTGTATTCAACGCGCTTCGCCTCTCAGTCGTTTTGTGTTCGCCGTGTCGATCGGTTTAGAGCGGCATTCAAATTATTCCAATATTTACATAGACAATTATCAAAATGCGCGTCGTCATCTTATCAACGCTTTTACTTTTACTCAATCTCGGCTGGGTTAAAGCAAATGACACGAATACAAACAAAGTGGACAATAAATTACCCAATATAATAATTATATTAGCTGATGATATGGTAAGTAAAAGGTTTATGGACCAATAAGTGGTTATTTAATAACGATTAATTACCAAAGGGATTCGATGATGTGAGTTTTCGCGGAGCAAGAGAGTTTCTCACGCCCAACATTGACGCTCTTGCCTATCATGGACGTCTGCTGGATCGTCTTTATGCGCCCGCTATGTGTACCCCTTCTCGTGGAGCTCTGCTCAGCGGGAAATATCCCATACACACAGGTAAGCAGAGAGCCTCTCTATATTACCCAGCTATATTACCCAGCTGACAAAAGTCTCTCTCCCTCTTTTTCTCTTCCAGGCACCCAACACTTTGTGATTAGCAACGAGGAGCCCTGGGCCCTCCCGTTGAACACCACACTTATGCCGGAGATCCTTCGCGAGGCGGGCTACTCCACCAATTTGGTAGGCAAGTGGCACTTGGGCTTCTCAAGGCCGGAGTACACACCCACGCAACGAGGCTTTGACTATCATTACGGCTACTGGGGAGGCTACATTGATTACTATCAGCGTCGCTCAATAATGCCGGAAAAGAATTACAGCATGGGATACGATTTCCGTCGGAATATGGAGCTGGAGTGCGCAGATCGTGGGGTATATGTAACCGATTTGCTGACAAATGAGGCAGAGCGACTGATACGTGAACAGCCTGCCAAACAGAAGCCGCTCTTCCTTATGCTCAGCCATCTGGCTCCACACGCTGCCAATGGAAATGATCCACTGCAGGCACCAGAAGAAGAGCTACGCAAGTTTGGACACATTAAAGATCTGAATCGTAGAAAGTACGCGGGTAAGTTCAGGACGTAGTGAACCTGAATCCTTGTACTAAATATAATTTGTCACTTAGCCATGATCTCCAAGCTGGATCAGAGTGTAGGGCGCGTCATTAGCACCCTGTCACGCACAGATCAACTGGAGAACAGCATTGTGATGTTCTACTCAGACAATGGAGCACCCTCTGTGGGCCTATTGGCTAATACGGGCTCCAATTGGCCGCTGAGGGGTCAGAAGAATACCCCTTGGGAAGGAGGTGTGCGTGTTGCCGGAGCCATTTGGAGTCCGTTGCTGCAGGCGCGTGGTAACATCTTCACCCAGCCTATCTATGTTGGTGACTTCCTTCCCACGCTGGCGCATGCAGCGGGCATTGAGTTGCCCGATTCGCTGAAGCTAGATGGCATAGATTTGTGGCCGCAACTATCAGGAGCGAAAGATGCAGTGCATGTTCCGCGTGAGATTTTACACATCTTGGACGATGAGTGGCGTGTGAGCTCGCTGATGTTGGGCCAGTGGAAATATGTAAATGGCACGATTGCAGCGGGAGTATACGATAATGTGTTAACATTTCGCGAATGGGATGAACTGGATCCTCGTGGCAGCCGTTATGTGGTGGAGATACGCAACTCACCTGCCTCAAAGGCCCTGGCACGCTATGATCTGCAACGCTTGACACAGACCCGCGTCAATTCCATTTCCCGCGCTGCCTCTGTGCGCTGTGGGGATATGCAACGTGGCTGCAATGCCTTGTTGGAAGAATGCCTATACGATCTGAGCTTGGATCCCTGTGAGAGCAATAATCTTGCCTACTCCAACCCACATGCTGACGTTCTTCAGTCGCTGCGGGAACGGGTACAACAGCTGCGTGATGGCGCTTTAAAGCCTGGCAATCGTCCTGGCCAATTGTGGTCAGATCCGAGTCTGCATGACTGCACCTGGGATAACTTTGAAGTTAAGAAGACGGGTGCAGGTGAGTTTTTATATAGAACTATCATATAAATTGTTCCGTTTATTAAATAACTCTTTTGCAGTTCGTCTGGAGTGCGATTACTATGGATTACCTTGTGGAGCTTAGTTAGAAAATCATCGAATATATGACTCAAATATCTCTCTGTCTCCCTCTGTTTGTTTTGTTTAATCCAATTTGGTTTTAAACAAGGATTTTATTTAAAATATTTAATAAACGTTATTTGCTGTAATAATCAAATGGAATAGTTCTGGCGCCCATTAACAGAGACAGTAGAAATGTTGATGTGGTAACTCAGCTTTTTGACTATCCGGTAGTTTTTTAACTCACATATGTTACGGTGCCAGCCACACTTTTACTATCTGGCAACTTTGCGAATAATTTGATTCGAATTGAGTTAATTGCGCTAATGTACTTTACATATTTATGAAATTAATTACTAGAGTTTAATCTATAGTTTATATTTTTTTTTCGCTAATCATGTAAATTTAACAGATTAAACTTTCCAATTCAAATAAAACCACTTTGGCGCTCTCGTGCGTCAGCTGATGACATTGCCATGTTCGTTGACAACGAGGGTGAAAATGGAGTCCCGTCATCCCCAACATCCTCCTTACCGGGTGTCTGCCAGAACTGACACATAGTGCCTGCAAAATTGCAATGGAGGAACGCGCTGTTTTGGCAAATATAACCACAATAATTACCAAAGATCTGCTCATCGATGGGCCCCCTAAGCACACCGGGTTCTTTCCAAACAATTATCCACTCCTAGAAGGAAGTGACGATGACGAGGCGGAAATCTTTGCACTTATGCAGCAGAAACGTGCAGCAGGCAACGGAAAGGGAAAATTAAAACGCAGACAGGCCGATCCGCCTGCAGATGAGCAGCCCAAAGCAAGGCACAATAAGAAAGTGCCCAAACTGGAATGGAAGTATGCGGAATTAAATCTGCTCCATCGTTATGTAGATGCGCAGTTTGAGTCCTTTGTGCATATGCGCAAGTTGACATTTCTAGTAAGTTGAAGCTCCAATAAGTGTGAAACATAGTAACCTTTGACTTGTAGAAAATCCAGCAAGCGCTCGAGGACATTTTGCAGAGGAATGCGCTGCCAGCCGCACCTGCTCCACAGACAACTCTTTCCTTGTCTCTGTGGAAACTGACAACGGATGAACACTTTGAGGAAATCGCACGTAAATTTCAGTTTCCCTGGTCAGTGTGCCAGCAAGTGGTGCGCAGTTTTTGGCACATCGTCTCAGACAACTACGAGAGCTTCATCAAGTGGCCCAACTCGCTCGAGGCACAGCAGAACACACTACAAGGCTTTCAGGATGTGCCACAGTTGAGCTGCTTCCGTGACTTGTTCGGGATTATTGCTCTGAAGCGTTTGGATGTATTCATGGAGTCAGAGCACGCAGAAGTCGCTGTGGTGCTGCAATTGATTTGTAACGCCGGACACAAAATCATCGATTGCTATGTGGAACTGGCACAGGAATATAATTTCGAGGAGTCACCAATCGGTCAAACTTTGGCTCTTAATCCACGCACAATGCCAGCAAGGAGCTACCTTATTGGTAGCTCCAGTTTTCCTCTAAAGTCCTACTTAATACGTCCCATTGAATCGGAGTGCTTTCGCAAAGACACCATCTTCAATGAGCTGTTGGAACCAGCTTATCAACTGGCCGACGAGGTCCTAGATATTTTGGCGCGTCGTTTTCATACTCTGTATGCCCTGGAGGCACGTGATTTGAATGAAGTGCGCCTAATCGTAGAGAGCATTTGTGCCATGCATAATCTATGCTTGGACTTCCAGGACAACTACTTGGAGACGGAGGCCAGTGGTCAACAAAAATTCAACTGGGGAGGAGTTCTACCTGGCTGTAAAGCTAGTGAGAAGGATGCCAAGGGATTGCGACGCCGTGTAGAACTTATCGATACATTAGTCAACACCGAAGAAGGGGAATAGATTTGAGAACAAATATATAAATAGTCCTGGATGTAACCGTTACCATTTGTATAGTTTGCATTTTTATTTCATTATTGTTTATGATAACAGGAGCATATGTTGAGTCAGCTGCTTTAACAGAATATGTAAGCGATACTATCGATAATATTTCTACCAATACCGACAGCTGGATTAGCGGCTGGGCGCACTCAGTCTGGCAACTCTGCTATAGTAACAAAACAAATGCACGTGCGTGTGTTATTTGATTGAATTCTAAATCTATTATTTACTACTTACAAAATGGATACTCACGATATATTTAAATTATTAACAGCTGGTGTGCGGTTTACAAAAAAACGGGCGGTAAGTAAGCTCTGATTGAATGGTCGATACACATTAATTGTAATTGTCTCTGCAGGCTCCGGTAGTCAAACCAAAGACAGAACCAGAATCTTTAAAGCCTGTTGATAGGCCAGCAAAGGCAGCCAAACTGACAGAGGCAGACAAAGGAACCGATGACTTTCGTTTACTTGCTGATACCATAGGAACATCCGTAAATGAGCCTAAACGTAAAAAGCCTAAAAAGCAACTGACGCCAGAACAGCTGGCGCAAGTGCAGCGGGAGGAACAGATCAATGCGCTGCGCAAAGAGCACAGCATAAGTGTGCTTGGTAAGGATGTGCCAGCACCTATAGCCAACTTTAATGAACTCAGCACTGACGAATACAAGTTGCTGCCGCGCCTACAAGAGAATCTGTTGTCCTATGGCTTCAGTCAACCCACGCCCATTCAGATGCAAGCGTTGCCTGTGATGCTAAAGAACAGGGCTCTCATGGCCTGTGCGCCTACTGGCTCTGGTAAAACATTGGCATTCCTTACACCCATTATTAATGGACTGCGTAGTCACAAAACAAGCGGATTGCGTGCACTGGTACTAGCCCCCACACGTGAGTTGGCCCAGCAGATCTATCGCGAATGCATCGAGCTGACACGGTCAACGGGTCTGCGCACACACTTTATCAGCAAGGTCAGCGAGGCACGGCAGCAATACGGACCAGATTGCAAGCAGAAGTATGATATACTTATCTCCACACCGAATCGAGTGCGTTTCCTGTTGCAACAGCAGCCGCCGCTGCTTGATCTCTCCGGAATTGAGTGGTTTGTACTTGACGAAGCCGATCGTTTGATGGAGGAGGGTCAGAATAACTTCAAGGAGCAGCTCGATGACATCTACACTGCCTGCACGCATACCCAGAAACGTGTAGCCTTCTTCAGTGCTACCTACACGGTGCCTGTGGCCAAGTGGGCATTGCGCAATCTTAAAAATTTATTGCGTGTAACAATTGGAGTGCAGAATAGTGCAACGGACACGGTGCAGCAGGAGTTGCTCTTTGTGGGCTCTGAGAGTGGCAAGTTGTTGGCGGTGCGTGAAATGGTTCGCCAAGGACTGCAGCCACCTGTACTGGTCTTTGTGCAGAGCAAGGAGCGTGCCAAGCAGTTGTTCGAGGAGCTGCTCTACGATGGCATCAATGTCGATGTCATCCACGCTGAACGCACGCAGCATCAGCGCGACAATTGCGTGCGTGCCTTCCGTGAGGGTCACATTTGGGTGCTGATCTGTACAGAGCTGATGGGTCGTGGTATTGACTTCAAGGGCGTCAATCTGGTTATAAATTATGACTTTCCGCCCTCAACCATTTCGTATATTCATCGTATTGGAAGAACGGGTCGCGCAGGACGACCCGGACGTGCCATTACCTTCTTTACCCAAGATGATACGGCCAATTTGAGGAAGTAAGTTTCTTTAAGATTCATTATGCTTCCCATTCTAAGTATACTCCCTTTGTTGCCAGCATTGCTCAAATCATTAAAAACTCGGGCGGAACTGTGCCGGATTACATGCTGCAGATGAAGAAGGTTCGCAAATCAGAGGCCAAAATGCGCGCCAAGAAGCCACTGGAGCGCGAGGATATTTCTACAAAAATAAAAGCAGAAAAGCTTCCGTTGCCCAGGAACTTGGATAAGCCAGAGAAGCCAGGAAAACAGGAAAAACACGGAAAACTAGCTAAAGCAGGCAAACAGGAAAAGCCGTCGCAAAACAAGGAAAATAAACTGAAAAACAAATCATCTAAAGGAAAAGACGTGAAAAGCAAAGCGCCTGTAAAGGGAAAACTGAAACAGAATAAGAAAAATAATAAATAATTGTATGTATGGATAGTTATTTATTGGTTAAGATACACACATATATTACTTACTATATTGTATGTCAAAAATAAATGATCGATCTTAAACATACGAGTTTGTTCAACGAATATTCAATATTCAAATTATGAATGTAAACTTGTAAATTAATTCCTTTGGAATTGTTTGATTTCAGTTTTCAATAACCTTTTTTCAATAATTTCTTTCCAAAAATATTTCTCACAGTTGCATCCGAGTTTCGTAAAAACATCAAAAAGTCTGTAACTAAATTAAAAACTACATAATGCCTTATATATAAATTGGTAATGGACCTGTTGTGTTACTTTATAGCGAATACCCTGTGTTCTTTAGATTCTTATCATATCGAATTTAAACATTCTTTGTGCTTTGCCCTCGCAAGGCAAGCAGTTCCTCCCGTTTGTGTTGCCTTAGGTGCATCTGGAGACGATCCTTTCTGTTGAACTCCGAGGTGCACAGAGAGCACTTGAATGGTTGCTCTCCAGTGTGAATACGTTGATGTCGCTCTAAATCGCGTCGTCTGTTGAATGATTTGGAACATTGATCGCATTTGTTTGGATATTCGCCTGTATGAACCCGCAGATGAACTTTGAGATCATAATTCCGAGGAAAGGATCGCGGACAATGGGTGCACTTGTGTGCGTCCTCCTTCTCATGCACGTAGATGTGGGCGCGTAAATTGGACTTCTGGCTAAAAGCCTTGGGGCAATGAGGACACTGGTGTGGGCGTTGTTCAGAGTGTATATTAATGTGATCTTTAGCATGGTGACTCTGGGCGAACACCTTCGGACAGTGCGGACACTTGTAGGGACGCTCCCCGGTGTGAGTACGTTCGTGAGCCTTTAGATTCTTGTGATACTTAAACAATTTCGAGCATTTCGTGCACTTGTGCGTCCTTGTAGCATTGTCGGACTGTTCCTTGTCGTCAGTGTCTTCTACAGAATTTTCACTTGTTGCCAATTCTTCTTCCTCGTCTTCATACACTGTGCTGCAGTCTGTATCCTGTTCCATTTCCTTTTCCTGTTTATCATTGGCGTATCCCTGATGTTTGTTTTGGCGCACAGGATATCTATTTGTGCTGACTGTATCATCAGTGTCTGCGGTGGGTGATTCAAATATATATTCTTGTTCCTGGACGCTCTCTTCGCTGGTAGGACGTTTAGTAGTCTCTAAATAATGCAGTGCCTCTCCTGCATTAGCTCTTTCTGCCGGCGATACTCCCTTCTCTTCGGTTTGCTCCTCTTGCACCATCTCTTGACCATCCTCTGGTTCTACTTTAATGCAATCCAAGTCGGGGAACCGTTTTGGTAGCTGCCAATCCTCTGCTTCAAGCATGTCACACAACTCATCCAAATTTACATTAATTTCTTTTCGTTCCGCCTTCATGGTCAGCACTGTGTAGCTCTGTTCGCACCTGCGCTTGAATTTGTACGCTGTCTGCGCATCCTGAGTGCATCCGGCACAAATCATATTCGGCAAATTATCATCGTTTTTCACCGGGCAATTAACACACTGACTGACCATATCCGCCAGGCTGGGCATGTCCGATTGCTCCCCCTGCTCGAATATGCTCATCAGAGCATCTGAATCGGCCAGACAAATTCGGCAAATCACTTCCATACTCGACAAAAATGCTCATAAATTTCACGTATGTTGTACGAGCAACAGTTTATCAATACCGACAACACATGCAGTATAAAATACTGCATCGATATCAATCAATTGCAATGTTGGTATCGATAACGTCAATATTGCTATAATTACGCGCGCTATTCATCGACAGAAAAACTATGTGGAATTTCACGTACGAACAGTTTATCAATATCGACAACTCATGCAGTATAAAATACTGTATCGATATGCCAATGCTGCTATCGATAATGTTAATATTGCCTCCACTACGCGCGCCATTAATCGACAGCAAAGAATTTGAAAACAACGAAACACTCATTTATTTATGCGGTTTTGTTATATGTATTTACTATTGCCGTTTATGTATATTTCTTATACATAATACGTTTTCGTAATGATTCTTTATTTGTGTGCAGTTATTTAAATTTTCTTTTCTGTTTTTGTTTTCATTATTGTTGTGTTGAAATGCGTGTGTAGGTGTAAGTGTGTGTACGTGTTTGTAAATCTTATTACTATTTTATAATTTAGAGTTTTTAGTTTTAAATGCTATTCTTAAGTTTTATTTGGAAGCAAACTTCTGATTTGTTCGCCAAATTAACAACATTAATTATAATAAAATGAGGGGAGTGATGAGAAAAATATTAACTAACAAATCGTTGATAAATAATACGTATAATAAGGGTATATGAATATATGTATATGCATGCAAAGGCAATAACGAAATTAACAAAATGTATAATAAATAAAATGCAGGCCTTGAATAGATTAGAATTTGGGATTGCGAATTAATTATTTCGAGTTGGTTCCAAGTTTGGGTGCGACCCTCTAAATCTTTACAGAGACAGTGGAACTTATCAGCTAGACAGATTGTATATCATAAATATCTCGTATTTGTTAATTTTGCTAAATAAAGGATTATATACTAGAACTAGAACTACATTTCATTGTATTTGTAATTTTTAACCGTGTTTTTTAAGCTTGATAATTTTTCTCGGCGCTTAATTAGAACTTTGTAAATATTTTGTTTAGGGGTATCGCAAGAGATTCGCAAATTCGTTAAACACTTTTTAATTTTTAGTTGTAGTCCCGTGTGTCGCAATTATTATTATTATTCATTTACAACTAATATATATTTCAGTTTTTTTGTTTACAATTCTTATAAATAGTTTAGATTTGATTTTGAATGCTTTGTTTTTCGAGTATAGGTTTCTTTTTTAGGGCGAGGGGGTGAGGGAAGTAGAGAAAGGCATGTTAGAAATTTCCATGAAACTTTTAACCAACAATATTACGTTTGCTTTTTAGTATTTTTGTTAGCTGCTTACGACATATTACAGTACATTGTTATAGCATATGCATAATTGTTTAAATATATTCATATATTTTAAAGTGTGTGTGTATTTGTGTGCCTGTATGTGTGTGTGTGTGTGTGTGGGTGTATAAACTAACGCTATGCATATTTTTGTTAAAAACACTTTAACGCGCTACGCAAGTGAGAAACAATTAACAATTAATTAATTAATAATTATACAATTAGGTTTCTAATGCTTAATCAACTCTTTAAACCAGATGGAGAATTAATTTGGCTTTGATTTATCTATTTTGCTGTTGTTGTTATTTTGTTTTTGTTGCTTTTTGTTTAGTAGAAATGCGGCGGCGGCAACGTTTGCGATGGCAGCGCTGACGACGTCGGCTTCGGCTCCAATCAGACGACAGAATCCTTGCGTATCCTGCGTGTGCGTGTGTTGGTATGTTTGTGTGTGTTAGCATAGCATATGTATTAGTGTGTGTATGTGTGTTTGTGATGAATACAAATAGATGAATTATAGTTAGTTGAGTTAGGAATTCAGTTTACTATATGCTGTCTAAAACTGTTATCGCACCACATGTAATTCTCAGTCTGTGGAGCACGCATGACGCCAACGCCGCCGCCGAGACGGCGATAGTTCATGCAACCGCAAAGGCGCCATTGATTTGTCTCCGGATCATAAACCTCAATGGTTTTCAAATAGGCAGAGCCATCAAATCCGCCCACAGCATATAGCTGTCCATTAACCACAGCCAAGCCGACCTAAGCAGAGAGAGAGAGAGAGAAAGTAGAGATTAACAAGGTTCTGAGTAAAGTTCAGACGTTCCACTTACGCCACTGCGTCGCGAGGTCATGGCCACAATGGGACTCCAGGTGTTGGTGATGGGATTATAGCGTTCGGCCGAGGACAGCTCCATGCAATCATCACGGCCGCCCACGGCATAAATATAGTTGTTAAAGACGGCGCAGCCGAGATGCTTGCGACGCGTGGACATGGGATTGACGGCAACCCATTTGTTTTGCCTGCAAAGGAACCACATATAGAAGGGAGACTAAGCAATCTAAATAACTCCAAACTCACCTGGGATCATAGCGCTCCACTGTATTAAGCGGGCATTGACCATCGGAACCGCCTATGGCATAGAGATGTCCGCTGAGCACTGCTACAGCCACGCCTAGACGGCGTGTAGTCATTGGCGCCACCTTTGACCATTTGTTCTCCTTGGGATCATAACGTTCCACATGATTCAGACACTGTACACCGTCTTGACCGCCAACGGCATAAAGAAAACCATCCAGGACAGCTACACCGACACTTGTGCGGCACGAGGTGGTGGGTGCCACATCGCAGGACCATTGATTAGTCTGAGGATCATAGCGTTCAATGCTATTCAAATAGCTCTGGCCATCATGACCGCCCACGGCATAGAGCAGGTCATTGAGCACAGCAACGCCAACGCCACAACGGCGCTTGGACATGGGCGCAACCATTTTCCAATCATTGGTCTGAGGATCAAAACGTTCCACGGATGCGATGGCATCACCAGAACACCAGCCACCCACTGCGAAGAGCACCTCACCGCGACGCGTTGGCTTACGTGGACGGGTGCGTGGACCTTGCATCAATGGACGTTCCTGTGGCAGCAGAAGGTAATTCTTGGCCTCGTCGACGAGATCGCGGCAGGCCTCATCCGAGCGCACCAGGAGATCAGAGCCCACAGTGCCGACGAGGAACTTGGGCGAGAGTAGAGGCAAACGAACGTGCTGAAGAACCTGTAAAGGAATGGAAAACGCATTAGTAAGAAATAGGAGGGGAGAACGGAAGTGTACAAAACTCACCTGTGCCAAATGCTGTCGTCTCTCAGCGACATTGTATTTCAGCCAGGACATGACGGCATTGAAGACCTGCTCCTCACTGCGCACATTGAGCTCGTCACTGCAAATGATGTCGACGAGCTGACCAACTGGAAGCAGGAGGAACTCCTCGCTCTCCATGACCTCCTGGAAGTTGTGCTGCGTGAACTTATCAGCAATGCGCAAGAGTTCGCGGCATGAGTGTGTGTCGGCAAAGGCGCGTATGCCCAGGCAATTGGTCGGATCGAGTTGGCGCTTGAGGAACTCACAGCAAATGTCTTGAATCTCCACCAGTTGCAGTAGACAAGCAGCCGGCAGAAGTGTCTGTACGTTGGACTCCTCCACAATGATGTGGGCGGTATAGCAAAAGTCAATCAATAGTTCCATAGCATTCTCATCAATGTCCCTTATGGTGACTTCTGTTTGACGTGACTCTTCGAGCTCCCCCGTGAACATGGCACAAAAATAGGAGCTACATGCGCTCAGTATGACGCGATGGGCAAAGATCTTGCGTCCACCAACATTGAGTACAACGTCGCAGAGCTCTCGATGACGTCGCAACATATTTAGCTCGGTTAGCGTGACCTTTGGATGCTTCTCCGATGTGTGAGTGAGACGTGCCGGTGACGGTGGACGTTCGCTACCACCAGTGCCACCACTACCACCCAGGCCACTTCCAGTTGTGCCCGAGCCAGCGGTGGCTGTGGCGGTAGCTCCACTGGCAAGGCCGGTGGAGCCCGGCAGTAAAGGATCGCCCATTCTGTTCGCCGCTAAGCGCAGCGGGGCGGAAGCCCAACCCCACACGGCGTCTATCTAAAATTATGAAGAAAAACGAGAATATACAGTATTCGGGGAGAATTGAGAATTAGGAAAGATTTGAGTAATATAACAAATCGTTGCCTGTGACTTTGCTTGTCGCCTACACACATACACAAAATTCATAGAGGTTAAAGTTTTGGATGTGTGCGTGTGTCTTATTCCACTTTCAATCGCAAAACAATGAAATAATTATAATATGTATTAGTGTGTTTGTTATTCTCAATACTGAATTTATTTGAACCCATATTTGAATTGAATTTTCATTTAGATTTCTTTGTCGTGAGTTGTAGAGAAACACGCACACGCGCTCATCCCTAGCTGTAATCGTTGGAGACTCCCAATCCCAATATACCTTTGCGTCTCTGTTATCCACGGATCCAAAGCACGTCCACGGAAACCAGGTGCAGGCGGAAATGTTCGAAAATGCAATTTTGCTGGTTGCTTAAAGCGACATTTGTGCTAGATATTTCTATTTCGTGTTTTTAACTTGCATTTGCTTGCGCAAATAACCAGATTTTCACACTTGCACTGATTTTTGTGTCTTGGGGGAAAAATCGAATTATTTAAAGCACTTTTTTCTGCGTTTCCCACAGTTTAAACGAATGTTTATAACGCGCTTGCAATGCTAAGTAGTGCATTAACACTTTTTTCATTATTTAAGAATCCATTATACATTATTTTTCACATTAAAAACAAATTTTCACAATATTTTCATCAAAGAGCTTCTCGTTGGGATAGATAGAGGCAGGCCTTTCTGGAGCTGAAAACTATCGCCCTGGCTATCGAATCTTTTAGTAATCGATAATGGATAATTTATGCGATATTTCGTGAGCATATGTCTATTATCACTAAGTGCTATTATTTACTTGCAAGTAATAAAACCTGTTTTTATAATATGTACCAACGAAATCAATGTAATTTTTTGTACAATGACTATTTGTTTCAATGATTTTCACTTATCTACATATTTTTTAATAGTGTGACCATACTACTTGATTTTGGACACAAATTTGTATGCACTGGAAAATTTACGTTTGTTGGTTTTTGGTATTTTGCGAAAGCCAAGAGGTGGTCTTATATCTGCGACTTTCATATGTATATGTGCGACGAGGAAGCATTTTCCAAAAATTTCAAACGCTATTAAATAGTGCAAAATAATTAATAAATTTAAGTGCAACGTATAATTAAATTAATATTAATTACGCATGCATGAAACTATTGGCAAATAAGTCAAATTCAAGCAGTAGATACGAGTGACGCAAAAACCACATACACATACACGGGCAGCCTCATTTTTTAGAAAGTACGTGAGAAAAAACAAGTTTGATTGTGTGCGTACGTATGTCGAGTGGAGAGTAGCGGAGACTTTATGTTTCTGTTTAGCGACACAATTATTTGTGGATGGCTTACAACACAAACAACAACACAAAAACAAAAGCAGATAATGTTGATTGCAACACAACAAGAACAAGAACAAGAAAAACAAAAGCAAGAAATGCATGTACAAACAACATCAACAGAAACCATCAAGTACAAAAATTGCATTGGAAATTGAAATTTGTGCGACAAAAGCAGCAGCAGCAAACAACAACCATTTTTGACGATTGGCAGCCATATTTACAACAAAAACGACTACAACAACAAAAACGCGATCCACGGTATTGTGAAGATACGTGACAAAAATTAAGAAGAGGTGGAGGACGACGTAGACGAAGACTGAGTATGAAATTAGCGTGAAAGGAAAACAACAAATAATATAAAACTACTGTTAAGTAAAAAGATATAAAGTGTATTACATAAAAGCAAGCAACAATAACACATCAAGAACACATTAGTAATATTATGGAAATTGCTCCAATATTCAATACTGCCGTCGTCGCAACAGCCGCCGCTGCCACAGCATCTACGACGTCGACGTCACAGCACAAGCAGCGACAGAGACGATCCACTGCAGCAGCAGTTTTGGCAACTGCAACAACAACAACATCAGCAGCAAGCAGCACATTTAACAACGACCCTACACTTGCTGCTCAACAAAATGATAACGGTAAATTATTGTCAATAGAACGCGTGCAATAAAAATAATTATTGCATAAACAAAGAAAAACTATTTTGCAATAAATGCTGCACACAATTTGCACTAAGTGATTGCGAGAATATGGTGAGGGGGGAGCAGAGCGCAGGAGGTGGGTGGGAGGTGGTTAGGCAGGCAGAACTCTGTCGGTCTCTCTCCAACCCACACTCCTTCAATGCCTAGTATTATTAGTATTTTTATCTCTCCCCAGTAGTTTTCCACGCGCGCAGTTGCAGCGCAGTCGCTTGCAACACTCGCCAGGCAGGCAGGTCGGTGAACTGAGAGGCCCCCAGGCCCGACTAGTTTTGTTTTGGAGGCCAAAATACGAGTAGTAGTAGTCGTATAGTTTTTGTAATTGTGATAGTTTTTATTGTTGCGCAATTAGCAGATCATTGGCCCAGCTCTAGCGGTCGTTTATATGTATGTATGTATGTATATGCGCGCATACATATTATCAGTGATTAATCAGCACATTTTCAAGGTGCTCTCTGAGTATTTGAAATTGAAACTGCAGACAAGTCGGCGCGGCAAGGTCAACTTTCGGTTTTTTGATTGTTTTTATAAACCTGCGCAAGTGTTTTATTATTTAAATACAATATGAAGTAGTTTAAATACCGCTGAAGTAGTCTTATCATCGATCAAAGTTTTATCGATAACAAATATTAATATTCAAGCAGCCGACTAGCATAAACAAGTTAGATATTATGCGTTATCGATAACTTTTGGGGACATTTTAGCCAATCGAAATATGTGACTGGTATCCGAATTGGGATTTTAATGTCAAAAGAAAACTTATTGAGCACCAAGAGAATTTCTTTAATATTTAAAATGGTTTTCTTTTATATAAAGTTTAAAACGGTTTCCTTTTGTTTATTATTTAAAGTCAACCACTTGGCGTTGCTAGCATCAGTGGCGCTGCAAAGGGTGCTAAACATCAACAATATAAACAACAATAAAAGCAACAACAATAGCACGAGCTCAAGCAAAGATAGTGTGTCGTCTTATCAAGCAACAATTACAAATAAACAACAACGACACTCTGATAACGAAACTGAAAATGATGTATTAAATCAATTGCTAAAAACGGGTGCGGTTTTCACAACAACAACATCAGCAGCAGCAGCAGCTGCCGCAGCGACTGTTGCTGGCATCAGTGCGCCCATTGCCATTGAGAAGAAAAAGCAACAACTACTAAAACAACAACAACAACAGCAGCAGCAACAAAATGGGAATATCGCACAACATAAGCAACGCCTTACTTCATCCATATCATCGACAATTTCGAGCACATCCTCAAACTCTCTTACGGCCAATAGCTATGGCAGCTCCTATTCCTCCACTGAGGATACAACAACAACAGCAGCAACAACGGGCAGAACTGCAGCAGCAACAACAGCAGCTACAACAACAGCAACAACTTTTAAGTCGTCCAGCATTAAATTGCCAGAGAAATCGAAAATTCCGTCCGATATACTCGACGATCTGGCCAGTCGATTCATCATAAATGTGCCCGACATGGAATTAAATAATTTAATACGCATTTGTTTTCAAATTGAGTTGGCCCATTGGTTCTATCTGGACTTCTTCTGTGCACCCGAAGATGCCGATCAGCAGCAGCAACAACAACAGCAGCAGCAGCAAAGGAAGTTGCCCATTGTGGGCATTAAACAGTTTGCCATGCAGGTCTTTCAGGTGAAAATCAAGATATAGATACATATATCTTTTATTAATGTTGTTCATTACTTTGCACAGCACATTCCCTTTTTGAACAAGCATTTCGGCACTGTCGAACAGATATTGGAGGAATGGAAGCACTATAAGCTATCAGTGCCCACATATGGCGCCATACTTGTTTCGGAGGATCTCAATCATTGTCTGCTAGTGCAATCGTATTTTGCTCGCAACTCTTGGGGGTTTCCCAAGGGTAAAATCAACGAGAACGAGGATCCAGCACATTGTGCCACCCGAGAGGTAAATGATCTATGGAAAATTGCTTATTCAAGTGACAATCTCATATTATATCTTCTTATATTCAGGTCTATGAGGAGACTGGCTTTGACATAACCGACATCATTGATCCGGATGATTACATCGAGGCTTTTATCAACTATCAATTCACCCGATTGTATATAGTGCGCAATATACCATTGGGCACACAGTTTGCACCGCGCACTCGCAATGAGATTAAATGCTGCGATTGGTTTCGCATTGATGCGCTGCCGGTCAATAAGAACGATGCCATATCAAAGGCCAAATTGGGAAAGAATTCCAATTCCTTCTTTATGATAATGCCGTTTGTGAAGCGATTGAAGAAGTGGGTAAACGATCGACGATCCGGACTTGAATCGACATCGCGTCGTCGCAAATGTTCGGGCCAGCAGAGTCCTAAGGGCATACTAAATGGGGCACCAACATCGCCCACAATGCAAATGAACAACAGTTGCAAGAAGGAGCAACAACGTGTCGCATCGCGACGACAGAGACACAAGTCGATGGGAGACTTGGATGGTGTCAAGTTAAATAATCTCAATGGAAAGGTGGGTGCAGGTACGGGTATGGGAGGAGCTGGGTGTGGCAATCTTGTTGCCAGCAACATATGCAATAACAACAACAACAATGCTAAGCGTAATGGCAACATTAACAACAGCAACAACAAACAACTTAATGTGGCTGCAGGCAGCAATACAACAGCAACAATATCAGCAGCAACTGCAGCCGCAGCAGCTGCAGCAGCAGCATTGGCAACACCAACAACAACAGCTGCTACAAATGGAATTGCAATTGCAGCTAGCAAGCGACAACTGTTCCACAGCCAAAGCCAAAACGATGCCCAACAACAGCCGGCAAGCAATGAGAAGGTAAGCGAAGGTGACAAACAGAAAGACAATAAGAAAGCTAATTCGAAGCAACAATTGCAGAATGTCAGCTCCTTTGATTTGATACGCAAGGAGAAGCAGCAGCAACTGAAGGCGGCCAAGGCACAAAAGCAGCAGCAACAACAGCAGCAGCAGCAGCAACGTTTGCGCACCAAATCGCAAAGTGATAAGCAAAGCAATCAGCAGCAATTGGTTGTCAAAAGCATTTTGAGCAAAACTAATCCACTACAACAACAGCAGCAGCCACAGCAACAACAACAGCAGCAGCTAAAACTACAACTACAGTTGCAGCAGCATCAGCAGCAACACCAGACACAACAACAGCAGCAATTGCTGCAGGCATTGCAACAGCCACAACAGCAACAGCAATTGCTGCAGGCATTGCAACAGCCACAACAGCAACAGCAGTTGCTGCAGGCATTGCAACAACAGACACAGCAGCAGCAGCAGACCACGCCCACAACCGGCATGAATTTAATTGCCATGCTTACTGCAGCTGCCGCAGCACAAAAGACCCCACAGCCGGAGCAGCAACAATTGCGTCCACGACCTGCTTCGGTTGTGCTACACGCAACTGCTGCACTCAGCAACAACAACAGCAGCAGCATCACAACACCAGATGCGGATTCCATGCGCACGCTGAAGCGCATTGGATCTGGCACTAATTTGCGCATCTTGAGGAGTCAATCCCAACAGCAGCTTACTGCACAACAACAACAGCAGCAGCAGCAAATTCAACAGCAGCAGCAGCAACAACAACAGCTGCAGCAGTCTCAGCAGCAGCACCAACAACAACAGTTACCGCTGCAGCGACAACAACAAGGGCCCGCAATGTTTACGCCCAGTTTTAATTCGTGGACAAATTTCTCATTCACCAAAAATTTCATAGCAAATGTTTTTTGCTAAGAAACTTTTGGACTTTCTTATCTTGCAACTTTTTAACTTTCCCTTTCTTCTATTCAAATTTCAAAGACCCGTTTTAAGGCAGCATGTAGTACAGTATGAACATTATTAGTTGAGTCTTTAGTTTTAGGTGTTTTCAGGGATCTCTCGAAATACTCGTCGTTTTGGAGATGCATTTTTTTCAACAAAATTTCGACATTTACTTTTTGTATATAGCATTTTTGTAAATTAACATACGTATACATTTTCATACCAAAAAAGAAAAACAACAACATCAATCAAGGCACATTTAAAATACGCTAGGTCTTCCGCGCTCCAGAAGCACAAGTTGAAATCGAAACTGAAGAGAAGAGAAGAGAAGAGAAAGAGGCAAAAAGCAAAGCGAAGTTGTGCAATTCGATAGAGGAGGAAAACACTTTTTACGATAAGATACGATACAATTAACGAATGATACGCTATGATTTCTATATAATATATTATATTATTATGTTAGATTGTTTTTATTTCGTGTAAGCGAAACAGTTTCAAAAATTCAAAGAGAAGTGATGCTAATGTAGTAATTGATGATAATGTTAAAGGAGGAAGTGAAGTAAAAGCGTAGCTTTAAATGCGGGATAAGGTTCTGCTTTAGGTTTTGTTCTATATCTCTATATCTTCATACATAGAGACAGAGAGAGAGAGAGAGAGAGAGAGAGAGAGACGCGTATCAATATGCAATCTCAGTTGCATGACTTTTTCTGGGTCCCCCCTAGGAACCCCGAACCACCACCTAAGAGCGTAAAATACAAATACAAATTATAACACGAGTGTAAATATTTAATTGTGATATAGTATTTTATAGCACAATTGTGATCTTAACAAAACGGCTCGCTACTACGACTAAAAAAGCAACAACAACTACTATTACAACATGAAAACCTTTCATAACGAACAGAACATGTGTTTTATAAGAAGTTTTAATACGAACTCAAAATGCCAATTGCCTTCTTCTCAATCCTCGTGGGGAGCTCTATCCCAAATAAACGGGCAAACGGGCTTAATAAAATGAATATATAACTAAGCTTGGATAAAATACTATAACTACTTCAAAAAGTTTCATTCAAACTTTAAAATCTTTCAAACTTTGGAAAATGTTCAATTATCAAATGCTGCCAGTAGACGGGTCTTTTAATCTTTCATTTTCACTTTTACTATTGACTTTTGAAGCTTTTTGAAAAGCCATATTAATTTTTTAATTTCGTCCAACTAAACATTTCTATCTTTGAAGTTTTCTTTCCCCATTGTCTTTATCATTTTTATTTTTATTTTGAAAACAAAAGCGTCAGAGAAATGTGCATTGAAATTTGCAATTCTAACTTTTATTTCTTTCTTTATTTTGATTTTATGTTTCTTTTAACGTCTTTTTGAAATTTCATTGTGCATTTCTTTGCTCAAAACCAAACAGTAAAACAACAAAAATGTGAAACAATTTCAAATGAATATCATATTACAAAAAACAATAGCAAAAATTGAAACATAATTTCCTTTAAAAATTAATGAAGAACAATAGAAACAGAATAATGTAATAAGTTTATTGTGCAACCAGAAGCCAAGGCTTTAATTTAACTAAATTAATACACATAAATGTTTAGTTTATGCTCTACAAAAACAATAGTCATAGCAGTCACCCTAAAAATACTTAATGGGTTTATTAATAATCCCATTAATCGATTACCGAAAGTCCGAAAAATCTAAGTTAATTATTTAAGCGCGAGAGAACGACAACAATCAAATAGTACTTGGGCGCAAAACCTTATCGAAAGATCAACTGAAGTGAACTAAAGTCTACAAAGAAATATATGTTATGTATAGTTTTGCCATTCTACAAAAGAACTCTACACTTGCCGTAGACTAAGAATCCCCCCAGTGCCCAAGTACACAAACCTTTTGCTATGCATTTCATCAGTTTTCAACTGTAAAACGTCCAAAATTATATCATATATGGCAATTTGTAGACTTCAGATCTGATGAGTATATCAAAACCGAATGGCCTAATTCATTTGTGAAACGAAAACAAGAACAACGCAATGTAACCTTTAAAATTACTCGTATAATAATTATACATTTTATCTAAACTCCCCATTCCCCCTTCCCCCATTTCTTGTGCAACCCAACAATGGCAATATTTTTCTAAATTCAGGCAATAAAAACTGTATCAATTATTATTTTGTACTCCCGAGAACCGCAAAAACAACTGTTCTATTTTGGGAATTGAGGAATCTTTTGTTTGTTTCTTAATCACTCGTCATTGAGTTTAAGCTCATTTGTTATTTATTATAATAGATCTGAGGTAAGTTTAAATTTCTAAAAGCTAAGCTTGAATGAAGTTTATCTGATTTTTAATAAGTATTTTTCTATTTTAAAGGCACTTTATTTTGGATAGTTCAGTATTTAACATTCTGTGAACATCTGTATCATTGTGGAGCAATTATGTTATTGTTCTGTAAAGTTGTGGAGTAGTTCTTTTACGATTGAATAGTCTGGCAGCACCAAAATAAAAATCGATTATACAATCGGTTATCGGTGTTAATCTGTAATTCTACCTGTTCTGAGTTTTTTCGTCAGTGTTAAAAAGTGCATTAAATTGTTAAATTTGTGTTTTCTTAATATAGGCTAAGTGTAATTAAGTGCTTAACAAAATGGTACGTAATTGTGCAACGCTTGAATATACGAATATTGTCACTATAAAGAACTTTGGATAATTTTGATTGCACGCGGCAGCCCTTTTTTGCTGACGTGAATTACGTTTGTGTATTGCAATGTATTTGTGTGTACGTGCGTGTGTAGTTTTTGGAAGCGGCCGCGTCACAAATTTCAGTTTTTTGGATACGTTTACAACAGATTGAATAATAATTATAATGTTTTCATTATGTGCAGTCGTTTGTGGAAAAGTTAACGGGAATGCTGGCGCGTCCAAATCAACAAGAAGCAGTTGACGGTCCACAGGCGCCTTGGTATCTCAAATATGGCAGTCGGTTGCTGGGCATAGTTGCAGCATTTTGTAAGTAACAGTAACAGTGCAACAACAACAACATAACGTCAATAAGAATGCCATAAGAACAACAACAACAATAACACATTTACTGTAACTGTTAGCATCGATTTTTTATTATTCTACGCTATTGCCTCTTATCTATTCATTTGCGTATGCGTGTATGTGTGAGTGAGAGTGTGTGTTCATATTTGTGCCACCCACAACACGCACACTCACTCACTCTTTCGCTCTCCGACCTGACATTGATAAAGACAAAAAGGAAACGATACAAAGGATACAGAAATGTTTGTCTGTATCTGTGACTTCTGTGCGTGTGTGTGCGTGCGTAGTAGGCGTGTTACTACGTCGTTTATGTGTCAAGTTTTATCATGTTTTCTTCTTTAATCACTAAAATGCGCCAACAATTTTGCATGCTATTTTATGAGTTTCATTTCATTTTATAAATTACATTTTTCCGCTCCCTTTGTGTGAGGCTCTCTCTCTCTTTCTTTCTCTCAGGCTTCTCTCTGCTTTGTGTTATTTTGCGTAATACACACACATACATACATGCATACATACATACAATATATATTTATTGTTCTTTAACTTTCTCACAGTTGCCATAGCAATACCCCCTGTTTATTCAGATTTGCATATTATTCTTAGCGAAATTTCAGAAGTATTTAATATGCAGTTCAAAGGTCAATGACACTAACAGCTGACACAATTGTTCAACCTTTCGTAATCAGCAAATCCATAAACTAGCAAGCCATAAAAAGTCAGGAGTGAGAAAACTAGTTACTGCTCATGCAATCGATGCTGTATGAATGAATCAAGAGAGAAAAAACAAAGAAAAATGTCAACCACAAAGAGAACCCAACCCTACCGACTTAGATCTTATGATATTGTAAACTTTGCTCGCCCTCCTTCAGTTCTTTGTGGTTTTATGAACGAATTCCTTAAGTTATTTTCTTATTGCAAAGTTAATTTTCTTATGGTATCATAGGGGTATACCAATGGTCAATGAATATAGTGCCAACCTTGTCGTTAACAATTCAATTAGAATAACTTTAAAGGTGTTTATAGAAATATATAGATCTATATACATACATATAGATTTGTCCCTGTGCAAAACATAAAGATTAGAAATATTAAGTCAAATTGTGGATTGCTCTGTTATGATCATTATTTTGGCTTCTTTAGATTTCCTTTCAGTACTTTGCTTGACAATATATGCTTGAATTCTCTCTGGGGAAATTCCACAATAACCTCAGAGAGCTGAGATCAGTTTACAGTTTATAGCAAAACAAAGTACATTTTTAATTTGATGAAAGACCAGTTACCCAGTTACCCTAACTAGACTGTCTATTTATGTATACTCTCTATTATAGTTTCTATACACCTGAGTTCTGGAATAATCTAACGAATCTACTGTACAATTACTGTACTTACTGCACGTTAACTAGCCCAATTAGCATAGCATGTTATGCATTTATTTACCGGCTCTCTTAACTGTTATCAATGTTGTTTTGGCTTAGTAAACAAAGCGAAGCAGCTGATAAAATATATACTTTTATAATAATTCTGTTCTGTTTCGGAATTTTATAAGAAACTATGCAAGTTTTTCATCGTGTTATCTTTAAAATGATTAAACTAAAATAGTTACCTTCCATTTGCCAAGTTATTATTATGTTATCTTGATCAAACATATTATAATGATTCAATTTATGTAGTTAGCTACCATTTACTTTGGCAGACATGGTCTCAACTATTCCAGCCACGTATACCAGGTGTACAAGTATGAAATGTCGTTTTTTTTTTTTAAAAAAACACGTTAAATTTTGTGGAAAAAGAAAAAATCATTTATTCAAAGTATTTGCCGTCGCTAGCTACACATTTTTCCCATCTCTCGTTCAATTTGTGGATTCCACGCTAGTAGAACTCATCGTCTTTTGCGACGAACCATTATTTGATCCATTTTTTCACACTTTCGTAAGAATCGAAGCGCTGCTCAGCGAGTGCGTGTCCCATCGAAGCGAATAGGTGGTTTTCGGATAGGGCCAGCTCTTGTGAGTAAGCCGCATGCGGAAGCACTTCCCAATTGAGTGTTTCCAACGTGTCGCGAACCGCTCTTGCCGTATGTGATGGAGCGTTGTCATGGAGAAAAATTACCTTGTGTTGTCTTTTTTGATATTCCGGTCGTTTTCTCTGAAGAAACTGCTTGTTAATTTACTTCCAACTGCTCTGTGAGTTGTTTTCGCGTTTAAGGATCGTCTTCGTCCAATAATGCTTGCAGTTCGGCGTCTTCGTACCTTTTTGGTGGTTTTCCGTGCTCTTCGTCGTCGACGTCAAAATAACCACTTTTGAAGCGTTGAAACCACCGTTCACACGTTTTCACAGTTGGTACTTGTTCGCCAAAGGCTTCAACAAGCATTCGGTGCGATTCCGCAGCTGTTTTCTTCAAATGAAAACAGAAAATTAACACTGTCCGCGTTTGCTCTTTATTCGGCACGAAAGTCGACATGTTGACTGTACTGAGAGTAACCGATAATGACGCTCGATTTGCGCAAAACTATGGTGGTTCGACAGTCAAGGTTGACACTTCATAAGGTCAAAGTTTTATGACAATCGATAAATATTTACGTTTGCAAAACATCTATATGGTCGAACCGACATTTCATACTTGTACACCTGGTAATTACAGTCTTTTTCTCCATTCTATTAGCATTCCCTTCTCTGTCTATCCATCTATGTGTATTATCTGTTTATTTGTGTGTTAGATAGCACTGAGGCTGTCTACAGAGATGAATTCTCAATTCTCCATTCATTTGCTCCAGTTTGAACAAGTGTTCGCGCTTGTTTTTTTGTCACGCTTCTCTGGTCGGTGTGGCGTATCTTTTGTCCGTGTTTTATTATATATTCTCTTTGTGTTTGTTTTATAACAAATAAAAGAACGAAACCTTGCTGCAAATTTAGCACTTGGATGACTCAGTTTTTTGTCGATTAGATTACGCAGTGAAATGTGTTATAGACTAGATAAAGAGAGAGTGCCGAAGAGGAACAGAGAGAGAGATAGGGAGCATGATAATGTGGCCATTTGTAGTAGGCGTTTTTTTGGGATAGTCCAAAAGTGGGTAAACTGGGATGTAAACAACATAAGTTGGGTGTATATTGTAGCATAGTCAGTCACTATGGTTACGTCAGGCAACGCCCCCCTTTTAAACATACATACATATAAAGGCAAACGATGTTAAACAAGTTCCCCGACATGTACCATAACTTAAGAGTTGTTTAATATCTCTCTTTAACACCTTTCTTGCTCTTTTCCCACTTGTAGTTGCCATACTCTTCGGCCTATGGAACGTACTATCGCTAATTACACTAAACGTGGTGTGCCTCGTCGCTGGCATCATACAAATGGTAGCAGGATTTGTGGTGATGGCACTGGAGGCACCTTGTTGCTTTCCCTGCATCGAGCAGGTGACTACGATGGCTGATAAGGTGGATTCCAAGCCTTTGTTTTTCCGAGCGGGCCTGTACTGCGCGTGAGTAGCATCTTGAGATATACCAGATATATATTCTATGTATCCAAATTCTAATTATATTACTCCCCTATATATAGCATGGCCATTCCGCCCATCTTTATGTGCTTCTCTCTGGCGAGTTTGTTTGGCAGCGGACTGATCTTTGCCACTGGAGCCGTCTATGGCATGATGGCGTTAGGCAAGAAGTAAGTATCGGGTTTTAAGATACGGATACATGACCCGTTTATAGCCTAGGCTAGTTATTATGTTAATCAGTTAGTTGGAATTTTGGAGATATGAGAAAGCCACAAACGCTAATTAAAACAATGTTCTCTCTATTTCCTTCACGTGCTTTCGTGTGAATACGCTTACAAATCTAACAATCGATAACTAACAATCGAAATTTGATATCGACAATTAACATAATAGAGCTTCGCGTGAGGACATGGCCGCTGCGGCTACATCGCCCACTCAAATGGCAGGCGGTCAGCCTGGTGGCCAAATGCAGATGGGCGGCGATCAACATATCACACTCATGGAAGATCCCGATGTTTGGCGTCCAACATAAATGCGCTAAGCCTACGCAAAAGCTGCCAAAGCACCACACAGACAAAACACACACATACACACACATACACACGCAACACACCTACACACACACCAACAACACATGTCAAATTGAACTAGGAAATATCATGAGAAACAAATCTTTTACGGCGCATAGTTATTAGAGTTTGTTCCAATTTAAAATTACAGTAAATTACAACGGATGGGATAAATCAATTGTAGAGAAATTCAAATAAAACAGAACACAGTATATACAGATATATACTCAGATACAGCTACAGAGCGAATTACAGAACACACCCCACCAATCGAAAGCGAAACTATTCATAGTTGTTACTAAAAAACAAAAACGTATAGAACGTGTTGGTTCATTTATCGTCCTTTTGCATGCAGTTGCATTTTCTCCATTTTAAAATGTCCTTTGTCGATGCGATGCGACGCGGTGTTGTTAAAAGTACAGTTAAATATATACAATATATATATGAATAATAGAAATGCATGTAAGATTTATTTTTAGTGAGAAATTCGAATACACAAGCCTAGAGTCAACAGCTTCCACGCAGCAAGGTATACAGATTACTTCTATATAGAGTAGAGAACAGAAAGAAGAGGAAGAAGAATCGTTGAGCGTTGATAGAGAACATGGACAACAACAAGAAGAAGAACATACACTGAGAAATGCTTTGCTTTTAAAAATGTTAAATGTTACTTGAGCATTTGAAGAAACACGTTTGTTTTTTGGCTCTCGACAAACACAAATTGAAGATACAAATACAAAACAATATATATATAGTTATATATTTCTATATACATATACCAGAAATGTTCATATAAATTAACATATTGCAAATACTTAATTAGGCGTGCGCTATTTTGTTGTTAATTAATTAACAGAGTTAAGCCGTAACATACTCAACACATTCTCACAGTTATATAATTTACTCATTTTACTGTACTATTTATTATTAATAATACTCGCAACTTAAAGACATCCTAGTGGATCCATATTGGAATCCAATTGTTAAACAGGCAGCGGGATCAGAAATTCCTTGAATCGATAGAATTGAATAAAGAAATCATTTATGTTCTGTTAACACAACAACAATTATCAACAAATATGCTTATATACATACATATATATACTATATCTGTAAACTATATGCTATGAATGAAATGCAAATGCCAAAACTGCCCCCGAACAGTCCAGTTCAAGCCAATTGCAACCAATCCAGCTAATAACCGAACTACAACAACAACAACAGCAACAACAATGATAACAACAACAACTGCAAGAAGTACGCTTTTAATAATACCTAACTTAGTTGAAATATCTTGCTATTTCTGTAGTGCTTAGCTAGATTCAATGATTATAGAATCTACTGTATATTCTATTCTTAAAGAGTATAGAATCTAATCTACATTCTATTCTATAATTTTTGCTAGAACTTTAGTTACCCTTTCGTTTGATACGTACACGTTGAATGCTTTATTTCTCCCCGATTGAAAGCCTTGCATTAGGCCTGTATTTTCATTTGATTATCTATCCCTCGAATCCCTCGAATTTGCCCCTGAGTTTGGACCAAGCACGCTTCCTTAGTTCTTACACAACTGCTCTTAAGTTTATTCTTATTTCTAGTACCATCTCTATTATTTATATATAGTCTGCTTGTTATACGTTACTAATTTGAGTTGTACTTTTTCTAGAGCCTCTGCGGATGATATGCGTGCTGCGGCGCAACAAGGCGGATACGGTGGCAATGCGTCGACGACGGCGGCAACGACGAACGATCGGGCGGGCATCGTAAAGAATGCGCAGCCTTTCTCCTTCACTGGCGCCGTGGGCACGGACAGTAATGTGTGATGATGATGCAAAATGGATTTGGAGTGGACCGCAATAGACTGGGGTGGGGTGTGCGGTGAGAAAAGAAGACTCAAAACGCAACGCAACGCATAAAAAAGGCAAACTTCAATTAAATGAAAACTACAACAGCAGAATCGATAGGAATAGCAGAAGCAGTAGGCACATTACCAATGTCTGATTGATTAGATGAGCATGTGCAATTTATTGTTGGCGACCAAAATTTCCAACCAATAAAGGATCTCTCCTGACAATGTTTGTGAAAATGAGCAGCTGAAAATAATGGAAAAAAAAGAAAACCCTCTTTGGATAAACCGTCTACGAATAAGTTATTGTGTTTAAATGTTTATTGGCGTTAACGATTTCGATTTCTATTTTAAATACATATTCAGTTGCCTGTGTATCATTCCAATTATTGTTTCAAAACTAAAAAACACAATAAACTTGTTTACATAAAAACTATAAAACTAGATGATGTGAATGAAGATGAAGGAGAAACCAATGTCTAATTGATCATATTTAAATAAAATTATTGTGAAATTTATGTTTAGTCATAGTTTAAATATACCTAAAATATATTTAAATGCATAATACAAGTAATTATTAAAATATAAATAAATAAATGTATGTACACCATATTAAAATTGAATTATACATACTTTAAATTATGTTAAATAAAACTAATTATACAAAACATGCGATTCGTAATTTGTAATTTATGTATAAATGCATTTATTTACGTAGCAACAAATTAGATTTAGAAGAACATTATAAAGTAAGGCAAACAATTTAACTGCAGATTGATTAAGAATGTCTCGAACTATTGACTTATTCCTGTTCCTCCTCGGCCTTATCGCTCTTGTCATTAGACTCGTCTTGCTCTTTACCATTTGCATTTTCATCGGCATCGTCCGGCTGCGCTTGCTGTTCTTCTTGGTTAGTATCTTCACTATCTTCGGAATCATCCTTGGCAGCTTCCTGCTTGCTATCATCATCAGATTCCTCTGATTCCCAGCGGTAACGACGATCGCTGATCTGTTCTTCGCCAGTAGCGAAAACAACCACAGCCAGAAGAGCTAACGAATGGAGTTCGGTTATTTTTACTATATCTTTTATACATCCTTCCTTTCAACTTACCCAAACTCACAAACAGAAACTTGTTGGAAAGCATATTGTACTAAGTTTGTAGTGTTGATTCAAACTAACTTGATGCAGAATGAGGTTTTGTCTGCTGCTTTTATAGTAGATCTATTGATAGAGTCGTTGCCAAAATGTGCTTCAAATTGTCTCAAAAAAAAGTATTTCACTTTATACATCTGTGTAAATATGTGCGCCTATTTAAATGTGGGTCATGTCTAGTTGATATGAGTTTCGCTGACTATAATGTTGATGTTACCGTATTGATATTGTCAGATATTGTACCTAGTTTCGCTCTATACAATAAAAAATTATAGAATTATTAAATATTTTTAAAGTATACCCAATGTATACTTAAGTTGATTAGTTTTTATTTAAATGGCTGTACGACCTATTTTTTGATTTGCTAAATTTTCTCAAATTATTTATTTTCGTTTGCTGTGGCATGTTTTTTAGTATATAATATTCTATGAGTTATTTAAAAAATACCTTAGAGTTTTCCTTGTAATAGTAAGAGCTTTCAAACCTTGCTTTCAATAAATAAACTAGTTTTTAACACCTTATTCTTTGTAGACTCCTACGTCTTGAAACTAAATTTTAAAATAGCTCGGATTAGATATGTAGAAAGGAATTAGCATAATAAGGTGTTAATATTTCTTAAAAACTAGAAGAAATAACTTACAAATGAATTCAAACTTAATTTTTTTAATTGCATATATTATTTATGTAACGTACATTAACGGACAAAAAAAGAATAGAATAACTTAGGGAGCTGGATAAATTTTTATCCAAACTGAATTCTTGCGCACAGAAATTAAAGCATACTTTCCGGCAGCAGATAAAACAGAAATCCACCCTGTATTTTCCAGCGCTGTATGAACTAGTGTGCTTCTGTTTAATACGGCCGTACAAAGTGAACGCTGATCAGCAACGATTTGTTAGTTAATTAGACCCCAAGTTGGGTATAATGGTTTTCTAAATACCAAAAAAAACAGACGATGTTCATTTTAAATTACGTCCGAGAGCAGTAATTAGAGTATATGTTATAAAGTAGAGATCAGTTTTTGGTTCCGACTATAGAGCTTCCTTAGCTTGAAGAGTGTATAGAGTAGTGTTCTTATATTTTATTAGTGTACTTTGTTCAGTTATTTGCTTCACACGCATCGATCCAATCGTTGAAGACGTCAATGGGATCCGATAACGATATGATTGGCGTCTGGAAGAACTCCTTACACACTCTACAGGAGATGCGGCCCAAGCTCCTTTGTTTATCCCTAAGCAGAATATGATACACTATATATACAGAGTTGATTCCTGATGGGAACTTACATAACGACATCGCAGGAGAGTTCGTGATTGCAGAACGGGCAATTGAACTGTTTTTCCAGGTTCTGTATATTTCTACGTTTCGGAGGGGGCTTACGCTTTGATTTACGTCGTCCCATGATAATATATACTATATAGTATTATGGATACTATGGTTTTTCTAGGTTACGTCGAGTGAACCGACTTTGGGCGTATTTTTTTATTTTGCCACACAAAAATAACAAAAATTGAGAGCAATCTTAGGTTTTTGGGTAGTCTAAGCTTAAAGTTGTTGCTTGGCTCGCGCTGAGGCGTAAACTAAAGTTATTCCCAAGGTTCCACATGTTGTACGCACTGACGATAAATATTTACAATTGAAACCTCCAGGCCTGCTTCGATGGGAGATTTTAAAAGAAAAACGGAACTGAAAATAAAGAATTTCACTTGGCATAAAACACAAAACACAGTTTGATGAATGTTCAAAAAGATTTGAATATATATATGTAGAAGGATAGATATGCTACCTTACAGTTCAATGTAGAAAGGATTTGAATATATGTATATAGAGGGATAGATATGAAACCTCTTGTTCCACAGTTCTCTTGAGATGGGGCAACCACAGACAAAGGCGAAGATCCCTTATTGGGGGAATTGAACAGCTGACACTGATGCGATCTTAGGGCTTATGCAATTGTTCAATGTAGCAGAAAATCTGTTGTAGTCTGTTGTAAGGGATCCTCAATCGATACCCTGAAGGTATCGCATGGCAGGGCATTCTTCTTTGATCGCTGTTGATATCGCTGCATGTGGGTCAAGTGCCTTGAGGCATCTTCAGGAATGAGTTTCCCACAACGCGGCATTCCTTTCTGGCTGCAACGCAGTAGGAAGAGGTTTCAGAAGTTTTCCAAAATTCTTATAAAGCAAAATGTTAAAACAGCGATGACAGCAGGATTTACATGAGGATTGTGTCCCGCTGCTTAGCATATTAGCACCAGCACATGACGGTGCACAGTGGGCGGTGTAGGACTAAAAGTGGACAGCTGAAAGTGTCAACGCACGGCGAAATCAAAGGCGCAAAGTGAACTCTGCACTTTTTCTGTTGTTGGACTTCTGGTCAGTCAAAGGTTGCAGTGCAGAACAGCAGGCGAGCAGGAGGGAGAGCTGGAGAGTTGGACAGCAGTACAGTGGGAGAGTATAAGAGCAGGACAGGAGACCAGGACGTACTCCGCAGGAAACGCAGCTGTGCGGCACATTTATTGCATTTGCCACGCAGAGTTGAGAGAAAATGGAAAATTATTCGCTAAATGGATTTATGATTTTCATTTCGATTCAACTAATTGATCCGAGCTGCGCCTAAGAAGCTGCTTCCGCCTGAGCTGCGCATTCGCCTTCCCTCGCATTCGCCTCCTCCCCCGCCTACTCCTTATTGATAATCTCGTGCCTTGTCGAGCATCTTTGCCAGCAGCTGCCGCCGCCGCCGCCGTTTGCCTTTTGTGGTTCACTCGAGCCGAGTTGACCATTTGCTGCCTCTGCCCTTTGTTCTTACTTACACAGTTGCAGTTCTTCTTTATTTTATTCTTCTTTCTTTTATTTTATTTCTTCTCTCTCTCTCCTTTGTTTCGTCTCGTTTTGTTCATTTGCTTAAACGCATCTTATCCTGTTAAGAGTACGCGTCCCTCTGCAGAAAATTGATCTTTTTTGCAAATTTCCGTTGGATTCTTTCGCTCCTCTCGAGCGCGCACTTATTGAGTTTTCCAACAGATTTTCCAGTAATGCGAGACGTTTGTTCCGTTTGTTCTTTGAGGGCGAACAACAGAGCCCGCTTTTTTGTGGACTTGAAAAGAGATGTATAGCAAATTTTTAAAATTCATTACAATTGTTTTGAGTCCTTTATAATATAATAGTATATATCATAGTATATACATTCTTCTACTCAAGCAAAGGCCAGTCGAACCAGCGCAGTCTATGAAACTTGGCTTTGTTATTGTTGCTAGCTTTAAATAAGTTGGAACCAGTGTCGAATCGAAGCTGTATATCGTACAATTATGAGCAAAATAATAGGAGTCATTTTCAGATCCTCATCTAAAATATAATATATATATCCCATATATCGACTTTCTATTTTATGTTTTCTTTCAATATTTTAGTAGAGTAGCAATTTTCTGGTAGAAGAAATTACATAGGACAATATAATTTTTGAAATTTCAATTAGATAAAATATATAAAATATTTCAAATTTATTTGTGCTAAATTGAATGCTCCTATTATTTCGCACATACTTGTATAAATGCTATAGAGGTATATATAATAAACAGTCTAATTTAATCTTGAACCTCTGTAAAATAAAGAAATCAATGGAAGTTAAATAAGCTGACCACAATTTCGTTTTAAGACATTGAAATTGCTTTATATCTCTTATAATAAACTATCTATTTGAAAAATACTGTATAGTAATATCTTTTTAAAGTCTAAAACTTTTAAAAAATTATTAAAGAGAATTATAATATAAAAATTAAAGAATATATAGTTTTATTGTTCTACTGATCAAAATGAAGCTTGCCTTGATGCAATTTTAAAGATATAAAAACTTTCTTCTAATTACTTTTATTATTATTATTACATGACACATTTGCAGTTGTCTGGCACCTTTTCAACTATGTCTAGTTAATTACACGCTCCATCTAAGCCTCATTATCGTAGAGCCCATTAAAGCAAAATAAAATCATAGAAGCGCCACAGCTGAGTGCTTTTTCGAATCGAATCGAATAGAACAGTTTTCTTTCTGGCCAATTAGTTGTTTTAAAAGCCATAAAATTATTACTTTTTTGTATAGTTTTTGTGGCCTGACTTTGATTTCCATATTCGATGCGGCCAGACTGTGTTTTCCTGTCTCTGCCCCCTGTGCTCTGTTGTCTTCTTCACTCTCTCTCCCTCTTTCTATCAGTCTACCCAATATTTCATCGGAATTTTTTAGACACAGGCGCCCCAAACATGATTATTAATTAAAATTTTCAAATCAAAATCAAATTACCACTAAAAAGAGAAGAAGAAAAGAATGCATAAATTTTAGTAAAATGACAACACACACACACACACATACACTGCACACACACACTGTCGCACACGCAGCCTGACGCCGGCGGCTTCCGCTGCACCTTCCAAGAATTTAAATCTTCGGGCTGGAAAATGCTATGCGGAAAATACATATTATAATAAAATTAAATTATGCATAATTATAACTTTTGTTGCCTGCATTTAAACCAAACCAGGGAGAGAGCAGCACAGGGGGGTGGGGCAGAGCCATAAAAGTGTCATAAGGCGTGGAAAATGAGAGGAGCCTACACAGATAGTATGGGGAATGCATTTTCAACAAGTTCTTTACATTTTCCTTTCGTTTCTTGTTATTTTTCATTGTGTTAGACACGTGTGGCTCGGAGAACAAAGCGTGCTGCTTGCATGTGTTACACTATGCTACAGGTTTTAGCTAGAAATTTAAGATAGTTTGAAAATAAATTGTTGAAACTGTGTTGACATGAAGCTAAAAGTGTAGAGGGTTATTATATTTAGAATGGAAGATAGTTGTTCAGTTAAGTTTGTTGAAGTTGTTTAAAAGTAAAGCTAGAGGGGTAGATAGTTATTATATCTTAGTAGAGGTACTTCGAACATGGTTCTTTAGTTGTTGAAACTGTTTTAAAATAAAGTAAGAAGTGTATAATATACATATCTGTGTGGTCTCTCCAAACGGGCTAATCATTTTGGCATTCTTACTTTTATTTCGCTCAGTAAATTTAAGTAAATTTTCAGCTTGAATTCTGCTACAAACTTTAGTTATTTAAAAAGCCTCAACTTTGCTGGACAGTGCCGTGGCATTGCCATAAAAGCGATGAGTGCGTTGGGGCCAAAAAATGTTTTTGTGCTCAATTAGCGTATAACATTGTCGCAACCTTCCGGCGGCGCGCAGGAGCCACCCTTGTCCAGGCGCCCGGCAACAATTTGCCCCCCCCTCCCAGCACCTTCAACAGGTAAGCAAGCTGATTTGGTATGCGAAGAGAAGCATCGAAAGTGAGAGAGACAGACATATAGAAAGACAGTGAGAGTTAGACAGAAAGAGAGAGAGAGAGGGAAAGGGAGAGTTGCCACATTGCATAATCGTTAAAACGAGTGAAAAACCTTTTTTCTCTAATGCTCATTTCCATGCGTTTTCCCCGGAAAATTATGACTAGCCAGCAGGCGAGGGATCGAAGCAGGGGGAGGAGAAGGGGGGAGCGTGCGTCCACAAAGTGCTCTCGGTTCATAGTTTTCCATATTTTAGCCTTGGCTTACGCGTGGACGCGATTTAAATTATGACAACGAGAGGAGCCTTCGCTGGAAGCGGTGCGGCGACTGCCTTCCTGGCGCCAGACCTGTTGGTTTTCATATTTTGGATAGAAATTCAAAGGGGCAAGGGGATAGAGAAGGGGCTGCTTGGGTCTGTGGAATTTGTTTGTCTGCTTAGCGATTTAAATAATGTTTTTGGGGCGCAGCCAGGATAACAAGAGAACTATAAATCCTCGGGCAGAGACTAGCTGCAGCTGCAGCTGCGACCCAGTGCCGTCGACTAATCTTATCAAACATTGACAATAAGCCAATTAGTAAGCACCTACCGCAAAGAAAGAAATAAAGAAAGAGGGACGAAGAGGAGGGAAATAGATTGAGAGAACATTGAGAACATTGCGCAAGAGAGACAAGGCTGCATTCTTGGTAAATGCTACCAGGGAAGCTGGCGAGAATGAGACATTAGCAGCATCAGAGGAGACACAGCTGCCGGCAGAACAATCTGCACAGGTCGCTCTAGACAGGCAGATAAAACACATGCCGGGAGAAAGGACACAGGACACAGAAGTCTTGTGGACCGCCCCTGGCGAGTGCCACGGGCAGCCTCTAATTTGTGAAACTTGCCTACAGTTTAGAGCTCTACCTAGGCCCGTTGCAGCTCCGGGCGACCCCCGGACGGGCCATAAAAGAGCATGATGCATCCTGATGCACCCTCATGCCTAGCATGACATCCGAGATTTTGCAGTCGATGATTGTCCTCCCGGCAATTGTATTTATGAAGACGTCAACATGAAAAGCGCAATTCTAACTGGCCACAAAGGGACCCGAAAATTTGCCATAATCATGACTTTTTGTAGGCATCTTCTTCTGTTGCTTCTTCTCGGCGTTTCTTTTCTTCTTCGTCTTGGGTCTGGCTGTTTTCTTTTGAATCCACAGAGACAGAGATATCTTCTTTATCGCATAATCACTGTAATGTTGCGCCTTTATGCGAGTCACTACAAACAGAAGTGCAACAATTCGAGATCAGTATCGGTAGTAGGAGGAACTCGATTGTTCTTGATAGGAATCTACAGAAACTGTTTTTATTGTTCTATTATTCTGCACTGGGATGTCTCTTTTAGTTTGAATTGCAATTGTGGGGAGGGATTAAGAAGGAAGTCAGTGGGAATGGGGAATATTATTAAGGAACTGTAGTTAATACTATAAATGCATATATAGATGTTACACATGTACTATATACATAAGATATATTCATAATCACAACTTCATTAACAGTTCTACAGTCTTAAAATACAATACTTATTAGTATACTTATACATTCATACAGATAGTCAAGTAACTCTATACTCAAATGGACATGTTAATGTAATGTACTCTATACTCAAATGGATATGTTAATGTAATATACATATGTGTAAAGAGGTATATATGTACATACATATGTATGTTATTACTTACACAAGTACATAGATAACATATCAGTATATCAGTTATAACATCAACAGCTGATCCCATAGAGAGATGCATACAAATGTTTATAACACATACATATGCGTAATGTGCAACTTTATTTCAATATTCGCAACGCTTTCATCAATTTTCCCATCCATTTAAGCCTCGTTAAATGCATGCAGTACCATACAAATGTGCCGACTGTTTTGGGTGTAGTCCGGAAAGCCGAAACTATAAATTATCAGGCATTCATGGGTCCGGCGAGAAACTGAACAATAAATCCCCATAGAACGTTTTTCATTTACCCGAAACGTAACTCATGAATATTTCAGGCAAAAAAAACAACAAAAAAAGAAAACAAAACAAGAAAACAGAACATAAAAATGAAATGCAAAACTGGACGACAGACGTCGAAGTAAAATCAACAAATAAACAAAAATAATGTACAGTTTTATTTAGGATCGTTCGCCTGCTCTCCCTCCCTCTCTCTCTCTCTCTCTGTCTCTCTTCCTCTCTGGAAGCTGGCCAAAAGCAACAATCGCAAAAGTAACCTCAAAAATTTCAATAAAGACCACAACAAAGCAATTTATATAAAAATGCCACAGCTCACAGAAAGGTGGAAGGGGAAAGGGAAAGCAATAGCAAATAGTACGGGAAGGGGCAGCGCCTGCACGACATTTTAACAAAACAATAGAAATCAATTGATTGCGTTGTGGGAAGCTTAGCACTTGATTTCCGCTGCAAGGGGGGGGGGGCAGGGACCTGGCGAGGGGGCTGGTGATGGGGCTGGTGCTGGGACAGTCGTTAGATTGTGAACGTTGCGTGCGCCATCCAAAAAGCCAGAGGACTTGTCGTTATTGTTGTTGTTTCTGGCGAGCTGCGTTGCGGTGCGGCTAAAATTCTATTTTTCCAATTTTTGCGCAATTTATTGCATTGTCAAGGGATTCACAGAGCAGAAGAGGAGAGAAAAAAAAGAACAAAACACAGAAAACAACAACACAAAACGAATGAAAAGAAACGCAAAAGGCATAAGAAAAACACCAAAATACAAATACCAAACAAGTTAGCAATCGAAAGGGTAGTAAATGCGACTGGGGGATACCCTGTGAAAGGTCAGACTACGATAGTAATAATTGTTCGCGGCAGATTAATGCTTAATTTAAA
The DNA here is from genome assembly GCA_018904165.1 of Zaprionus camerounensis. Taxonomy (NCBI): domain Eukaryota; kingdom Metazoa; phylum Arthropoda; class Insecta; order Diptera; family Drosophilidae; genus Zaprionus; species Zaprionus camerounensis. The sequence goes on from JAEIFS010000479.1 coordinate 6,251,245, forward strand.
TATTTCAATTGTATAAATTAATGTTGTCACTATGTACCTAAATGGTTAAGGTTGCCATATCAATTAGAATCAGTTGTTCTAATCTATGCTCTTAGCAGTTGTTAAGTCTTATGCTAAGCAGCTGTTAGAGCTTATTCTAAGCAGCTGTTAAGCACCTGTTAATGTTTACCATGAAATCGAAATACTCATAACAGCACAATTATATATGTATATTTATATTGTTAATTTAAAAACCTTGCATTAGGAGTTTGATATTCGGAAGGAAGGAAATGTATTATTGCTCAATCCATGATTATCCCTCTACTCTAAATAGAGTGTTATTGTTTTCCAGTTACACCTCCTCGCACCTATTTACAGGGTATAAACAGCAAATACAAATACCAAAACATAGTGCGGCTTGTTCGATGGTATGTGAGTCCTGTGGTTGTGGCTGGGCTAAGGTATGGGGCTGGCAATGGGGCTGGATGTGGAGGGTTTGCTTATGGTTCTGGGGCTTTGGGGCTTTTGTGTGGCAAGCGTAAAAGTAAACAAAGCTAAAAGCGGAAACGCAAGTGAAATAATGCCACAGAGCTGCAGGGAGAGAGCTCAGCAGCTCGACGGCAACAACATCGACGGCAACTAAACATCAATAAGCATTGACTAACTGGGGATGCCGGATCAGGGAGTGGGGAATAAAGAGGGAGTAGGGAGGGGAACCTGGCAACTGGCAACTGCTACACACAGACTGGCGACTGGGGAGTCGCAGCATTAATAGCTGAAATTAAATAATCGCTCCTTAAGCGAGAGACGACGACGGCGTAGACGAAGAAGAAGGAGCTGAAGTGAGAGGAAGGGAGGTAGCACAAAAGAAATAAGTGAAGACCCAACTGGGATTTCGTTCCGATTGAATAAAATTAATTTTAATTGGTTCTGCAGAGAAGTGCAACAGACTAAGGATATGAAGGGGAGTCAGGAACAGCATGAGTAAATGTAAGTAGTATAACAGTTGTTATTGTTTCTTAGAAAGGAAATAAACTTGCAGCTGAAGGAATAATATATGTATTTTTAACCATATATAGTATGTATGGTTATTTTCACTGTTGTATTACAGTTTATATTACAAAAGGTCTAATATAAATGATAAAAACCATCAAAACTGTTTATATAACAATCTCTATAACATACACAAGTTCTACTGTATTATTACCACAGTTATAACAGTCAATTATAATTAATATTATTTTATTCTTTTTGAACAGTTCCTGAATTAGTAATAAACAAATTTCACCCATAATATAACCTTTTGTATAAATCAATATTGTAATTAGTTTTCAACAGTAAATCGTGTAAGCAATACATTGCTGTATAACAGTTAGGGGTTAAGGTCGCTAATCATAATCCATTAGGCTATTGTTTATATGTGGTATACCTACTTTATCTATAGATCCTTCAGCTGCCACAACAGACATGTGACTCACCTGGGTTTACGAGTATTAGATGCCACAGAACCCTTCATAAACCATCAACAAATTATAGGAAAACAGATTTTTATCGCAGCATACCAGAAATCCATTAGGTTTTGACAGGCGCGCGGGTTTATTAATAAAATTTTATTATGGAATGCCCAAAGCAAAAGGAGTAGAGAAACTATGATAAACATCAGCCCCATAAAGGGTAAAGGTAAAGTAATAACAACGGAATACAAGGAATCGGAATTTTATGTGCGTCTTGTTTGGTTTACCTGGAACGAGGAATATAGACAAAGGTTGAGATGGAATCGGAATGGGATGCTGCTGCAGCTGCTCTTTGTCGGGCGGGTTCTGTGCTACACCTGTTGATAAGGCGGCTAATTTGAAGAAGAAGAGGAGGAGGGAGAGAAGGAGCGAAGAGAAACATGCCTGTGTGTTGTTCTCGCAGCGCTTTGGCAAATTAGACGATGATTTAGTTAGGCAAAAAAAGGATACAGAGGTCAAAGAGCAGCGGATAAGGTAAGTGGGGAATTGGGGAACTTCCCTTGGGGCCGATGAAGTGTGAAGAGCGAACTGTGCTCAAAGCCAAAATGTAATCAAAATAAAAGTAAATAATAAAACGAAGAACGAACAACGCCGCAAGGATGCGTCGTTCAACGTCCTGTGTGCTGATTGTGTTAAACTGAAATCAATGCCACAATCAAAATCATTGCAACACACACATACACACACACACATACACATGACTGTTCTAAGCCTTTCTGTGTTGTGTGTGTGTTTTTGGGAACTATCCTTTTAGCTGCAGTCGGGCGTGTTGTTGTTTATTCTTATGCCGTCGGGCATTGCCGGCCAATTTTATTATCCTTTTTCACAATATTCCAGACTGTCTATCTCTATCTTTATCTCTGTCTCTGTCTCTCTCACTCTCTCTCTCTCTCTTTGTTGTGTGGGAAAAAAAGTATGCCATATTAAGATAAACACGAGCCTCCTTGATTTGTTGTTGTTTATCCTCCTTCAGTTGTTATACCCTTCAATCAAAATATTCAACTAAGGGTACATTAATTTAGTGCTAAGGTATGTAACAGGCAGTAGTAGGTGTAGCAGATCCCAAAAAATATATACATATGTATATTCTTGCTCAGCATCACAAGCCGAGTCGATTTAGCCTTGTCTGTCTGTATGAACACACAGATCTCAGCTATTATAAAAGCTACAGACATCAAATTTTGCATGTAGGTTACTGTATACCATACACAGATAATATATATTCCACATTTTAGATGCCACACCCACCACCCATACAAATCAATAATTTAACTCTTCAGTTCGAATTGTAAGCAACGTTTTACATATATGACTTTCTGACTTTAACATATATGTAGTTCACAATAATATCTCCATTTTCTACAAATTTCTGTCTGATCCGACTGTAAACACGGAAGTTATTCAAGTCAAGGCAAAAGACTTTTTCTTTAGATTTGTTTAAAACTGACCGAAGGGTATCTAAGTATCGTTTTCGTCTGGCTTATCCTCCTCCAGTAGATGTTGTTGTTGTTGTTGCTGCTGCTACTGTTATTGCTGAAGTGGCCCGCACGTTGATTGAATCTTAAGACTGGCATCCTTCGTGGCAAGCCTGCTGAAAATTTGATTTTCGGTTAAACGCAATTAAATTTTGCCCTGAGCCTTGATTTGATTTCCCCAGCTTGTTTACGCTACACAAAATTGCAATTTTATGCAGTTTGTTGTTGCTGTTGGTATTATTATTATTATTATTATTGTTATTATTATTATTTCCATTTCCACTGGCATTCCCATTGCTGTTCAGTGTGGTCAGCTGTCGAAAGGATTTGAATTTATTTCTCCTTTGCGGGCCTATGCAGGCGTTGATTAATTGCTGCCAGGCACTGTGCTATCTATATGCTATGTATATGCTATGTATATGTATGTAAACCACACATACTGTATCTGTTTGGGATTAGAGCTGAGCTGCATTTTGCTCTCTAATTAGTTTTTGAGGTTTCGCCTTGAGTTGGCCAGATAATTTAATGACTATGAATCAACTGAAGAGTCCATTCAATATTTGTCTGCTCTTCCATGTGATTAGATACTGAATCAGGCAGTGTAATAACAATAAAACCAAGTACCAAGTATCGATTAATTGCTTGCATATAGATAGATATTCATCTCTCTGTTTTTCTTTGTTTCTTTCCATTTTTAATCCCCTTCCCTGTCTTTTCTTTCAAGTTCACTGCCAAGGGAAATATGCCTTCCCCAGATTTGAGGTTCAAGGCCCCTTGGCAGTTTTCACGCTCGGTTGGCGGTCAGGCTTGGAATTTGTATAGTTCCTAGACACACAGAGAGAAAGACTGAGCCAAGTTTTGAATGAAAAAAAAAGGAGCTGCCTGAATTTGGCATCCTGCCGCATACTATGTGGCAAGTCGCGCCGCGTCTAGCTCCATAAAATTCAATAAAACGCATATTTGCTGTCGTTCGTTCCGAGTTTTGGGCGCCAAAGTGCCACAAAATTTGCTGGAGTTGCTCGAGAAGCGACGAAAATGGCGCTAAAGTTGCTAAGAAAATGCAGACAAATAGACAGGAAGGGGGAGAGAGCGTGAGAAGAGGCAGAAGGAGTGCCAGACTAGACTGAGAAACAAGTAGAAACATTTTTATTTGCTCATCATCATCGTCATCATAATCATCGTCATCATGCTCACAATCATCATGGCGAAATGATTTTAAGCATTTTGGCTGATTTAGCATATTTTTTTCGACTCTACAGCTTCCCTCCCTTCTGGCCCCTTTTCCTTCCTCTCTCACTGTGGCACGCACTTCCGTTTTCCGCATTTGGGGTTTGCCGTTGGCCTAAAGACTTCCGCCTTCAGCGGTGCTTCTAACTTCATTTTCATCTTGAACTTGTCAGTTGTTGTGCATACTCTGTAATTGAAGTTGTATGGGGTATATTCCCATTTACCATATATGTGGTAATTTGCTCTGTTTCTCTGTGTTTTTTATGTGGGCCTTGTTTCTCTTGGTGCCAAAAACAGACTGATATATTCTTCTCCTTCTTATTCTTACAGAGAATGTTAGTGTTTATGTTTACAGAGTATGTTAATGTTAATGTTTACTGAGTATGGCTGATAATAGATATATACAGATTATGTTAATGTTATTTACAGATATGGTTTATAATTTTATTGTGCTTAGCTGCTACAGCTATGTTCTCGATTTAGTTTCTCTTTGTTCTTTTCTGTGCTGCAGTATTCTCTTTATCTGTTACTTCCAGTTCATTACAGGGTATCTAGTGCTGCTATATGCTGTGTCTTTTTGCTGTTTTCCCTTTGGTTTTTGTTGTTGCGGCCTGTTTGCATATGTCGACAGCGGAATTGAAGGTTGACGCGCCAACTTCGGTTGGGCAAATGTGCAAATTTGTTTTGCTAATGTTTATGCAAATACGCGAAAGCCCATCAAGGAGGGGGAGGCAGAGGAGAGGCAGAACAATGAGGAGAAGGAGAACAAGTAGGAGCAGGAGCTGGAACGGGAGCAGAAGCACACACTCATCTCTCTGGCCCTAGTTGACTGTTGCTGTTTATGAAAATGTGTCCTAAGTAGATGCTTCTTCTTCTTCTTTACTTCTACTTCATCGTCTACTTCTTTCTCTGCTAATCCTCCGTCTTCCCTCCTCTCCCTTACTTGTCCATCTTATGTAAATTTAATGCTAAAATGTTTATTTTAGTGAGATTTGCTTAGCTCTTCAAATGTTCCGTCTGTTTTGCTTCTAATGTTTTGGGAAGAGGGAGAGAGAAAGGGAGTGGTACTGACAGGGGGCAGGGAGGAGGCACCGACTCCCTCTGCTCGTTCTGTGGCGGGTCGTAGGGTCGTTCATATAGCGTCCATAATGCTAAACGAGGCATAATTGAAACATTATGTCAGATTATTGTTCGCAAGCGCTGAGATTTACTTAGTCGACGCTTTTTTTGCTCTCTCTATCTCTCTCTTTCTCCCTCACTTGCCAAAATTGCTGACTTAGTGTGACGGGGGAGGTGGGGAGGAAGGGCAGATAAGTTCGGGAAACATACGAGCAATGTCACAGAGATGTGCCTGTTTAATGCTGCCCACAGATATGAGAAAATATGATGGCAATATTCTTCTTCTTCCTCTGCAATTGCGCAGCGAGGGGAGTAATAATAGTTTGAGTAATGGCACAGATAAGAGAGAAGTCAAAGTTGAGGCTGTCTCTGCTGTTTGCTCAATGGGAAAAGTAATAATATGGATTAGCTTGAGTTAGGATTGGAATGGGACAAGAAACAGAAATTTTATATGAAGCAAATTGCAAAGAAAAGGAAAATGAAAAAATGTTTAAAGAATATTGCAATTATTTAAAGGTTTTTAAAAGACCCTAGGTAGTGTACCATATTAAATTGATATATTTAAGTATTGTAATTATTTTATAATTTATACAAATTAACACTCACTTTTTACAGTTTTAAAAAATATCAATATTTTTAAGAAAATTTCCATTTATGGAAAACATATTTCATTTCGTTAGAACTTTATTAATGTATTAATTATGGAAATATTCAAAACAAGTTTCTTTTCAGACAATAATATATAATAATATACAATATGATATAGTTCTGTGAATATAAATCATACAGACTATCTTAAAATATAAAAAATTACCTTCTCAATATTTTATTAAAAGAAACTTAAGAATGATTTGCAGTTTGTTTACACGGTTTTTCCTAACATATTCTTTATATATACAAACTATTTTTCATTTCCTAAAATTTTCAAAATATTTTCTTAGCAAAATGATGAAAAATGTTCATTTGAAAGTTGTGTTCCCTACTCATCCCCCACTGGCCCTTCTCGTTCATCCTTCTATCCGTTTTGTCTTTGTCTACAACTTGCAATAACTGCAACTTTCTGCTTCTCATCCCGCTGCTTATATGGTGATTAATGAAGCTTTAAATCGCGCGTAAACCGACCTTATTTCTCACTTGGCAGCGGCGACGGCGTTAAACCAACAAAACGAATCGTAAAGTTTTAAATTCCCTCAACGTTTTGCCATTAATATCGCATCTATCAATATCACAGTTTTTCATTTCTCTCCGTTGTCGTCGTCTTGCAAGCGCATTATTTTCGTTATTTCCTTTCCGTTTTATGTTTTCCCTTCGCCACGGCTCTCAATTGCTAAAGAAAATGGCAAAGTAAATAGAGAGAAAAAGAAAGGAAAACCCATTTCCATTATACACAATGGTAGTGTTCTGCTTTTCCGGTTTATACCGTTTAGATCGATTGCATTTTATAGTTTGTTTTAATGTTGCCCGTTTCTGGCTTCGCAGGACGCAATTGTTGCAGTCGGAACAGGAGTTGGAGACAGCAGAGAGGCATTTATTTTAGCTGGTTACAGCAGCATCCTTCGTCCTGTCTTCCTTCCAGGCGGAAGCCCTACAAATTGTCCGCTTGCAGTTCTAAAAAATTATTTTATTGCTTCCTTTTCATTTGAACTGAATATAACATCCGTTTGCGGCGTTGTGCCATTGTCCTTCGGCCTCGTTGCTGCCTTCTGCCTAGACAGGTTGCTGGGCATCAAAAGATTTCGAGTGTTCTGAGTGTTCCTTTTGCCCAATTTCTGTTACAATTCAATTAGACGTTCTCCTTTGTACATTAACCGAAGATTGCAAAAGGTCAGAAATGGACGCATTTCGTTTTGATGTGCCTTGTGTCCTTTTTATTGGTCGCTTTTTAATGGTACAGCCTGATGAGGTGGAGAGTTTAGAGTGAGAGCTCAAAGCGAAGCCTTTTAAGCTCTCAAACTTATATGCACTTGGTCTGCAAGTGACTTTCAGTACTTAACAGAAAGCCCAATAAAGTTTACATACGTAGTTAAAGTGCTTAGCTTCTTTGATACCTGATACCTTTCTAATCTGTAGCTTAGATATGTTATTTATACTTGCTCTCTAGCCTATCTATCCATTCATTTCAATTGCAAATCATCAATCGCCTCGTTTCGCCTTGTTGACAGGGCGGGCTTTGCACACACACACCTTTAGGCCCTAATCCTTTAGGACAATTGACACTCAAATGACACCTAGAAATACCCAATTTGTCTCAGTTTCACACTCACACACAGGCACAACAAGCAGCCCAACCACAAAGCACACAATTTTCGCAGCAATTAATCAAATTAAACGAGGACCTTCAACAAGGACCTTCAACAAGGCGGCCGACCTCGAGGTTAACCTTTCGTTAACAGAGTTAATTGAAATTTTTTCGGCGGTTGCAGTTTGCGGGGGTGTGTACCCGGCCGTGTGGCAGGGGTTGCAGCTGCAGAAATATTTTTGCAACAATTGGGATCAACGATCAGCGACGAGGGGAATGTGGCAGCACGTCCTGCTCAGCACTCACGCACTGTGGCAGAGCAATTACGCAGACGATTAGGCATGCCGCTTAAATCCAACATACCCTCTACGTTCTCCTACGCGCTCTTCTTCTTCATTCTCCCTGTCTACCCCGTCTTGCCGTGCTCCTCTAACAGTTGCTGCCAGCAGTTGTTGCCCTTTTGCCTTGCTCGGATCTGCCAATTTTTATCAGCTGCGAAACAGTTGCCATTGAAATGGAGCAGAAGCCGTTAGATAGATGGGCAGCAAGGCAAGCGAAAAGAACGCAGCGAGAATAGGCGAACAGCGGTGTGCACTGAGAGAAATTAAGAAGCTTGTTAAGAAATAGATGGGAGAGATAGGTGGAGATGTATGAAGATGGATAGTTTTAATTAATAAATACCTAGATAAGAAAATAAATATAAATATAGAAATATAATAAAAGTATGTATATAGTATATCTAAAGATGGATTGATAGATAAATGGACCGATGGATAGGTAGATATATAGATAGAAAGATAGATAGATAGATGTATAAATAGATGTATAGATGGATATAAGGATTGATGATAATAGGGCTATGGATTGATGATTATATGATAGCTGATACATATATACTTAGATAGATCTCACATCTGCTTCCATGATAACTATATTTACCGTGTTGTGACTTGTGATTCTAACAATCTTTCTTCTTAGACAATAAGTTTGTCTTCCAGATATAAAAAAAATACATAAATTTAATGGTCATTAGATAGATAAGTAAATAGACAAACATAAATATAGATAAACTGAAAGATAGATAAACATATAGACAGATATCTATACTTATTTATAATATATTTAATTATATGTATATATCTTATAAGAGTATATCCTTTAACTTTACTTTCCTGAAATTTCATAGCTCTCTATTAATCTAACAGCCTTACTTTTTGCTGCCAGCTTTTCTCTCAGTGCAACTTTGTAGGGGACTGAACAATGCGCCAAACCCATGGCCATGCTAGACCCAATCCCATTTCTTCGTGGCGTAGTCGTTTAAAGAAAAAACATTGCGAAAATTGCTTTACAACTGATTAAACACTGAACAAACGCACGGCACGTTTAAATTTGGGTTAAATAGATTATATGAACTGGAAGTGTTATGAAATGATGTGGTCCGCTAGCTCGACTTTCCCTCTCATTCTCTCTTCCTCCTTTGCTTCTCTACTGCTTTGTTTTCTTTTATTCGGTCGTGCAGCGCGCCTTTTCACGCTCCAAGTGTGCCAGTTAATGGATTTGCGAGATGTTAACCACAGTTAAGGATTTTTCCTTGGGTTGTCGGTTTCCCATTTGGTTTGTCGATGGTCATTTGATACGACCTTGAGGCCTTCGCATCAATTTAAAGCAAGGTTGCAGCGACTGATTGAAAAAGTTTTAATTGAACTCTGCAACTGAAGAGTCTTTCTCAAATTGATGCGAATTAAAGAGAGACAGAGATAGAGAGAGAGAGAGAGTATGTCAGTCTTTAGTTAAAATATGATTGAATTCGAGGATTACATGCATTCCCCAAATTCACTTCATACTCACTCAAAGGGCGTTCCCGATAAACTCGAACCCTCATCAATCACAAGTATCTGCGGAAATTCAAAGACCCTCTCTCCACTCTACAATCCACTCTGGGGCGCCTATCACTAGCCCCAAATCTGTCCAAACAACTAACGGGCATAACAACTAACGGGACAGGCCGCCCACCAACTAACTAAAGGATTGAATAACTCGCTTTTGAATTTGACACGCACTTTGTAAGCAGATATACCCGATATCCAGCAGTGGAACAGAGAGGGGAGGAAGGACGTTCCCAGACGTTGTCATGAATCATAATGGTCTCTCTCTCTCTCCCTCTCTCTCTCTCTCATTCTCTGTTTGCCGTTGCCAGCGACTTTTTGCCATATTTATAATTTAATTTAGCAGAAATTTTGTGGGCGTTAAGCAAAAGGAAACCCCAAAAAGACGAAGAGGAAAATATGAAATGTTCATCGTCGCTTGCTTGTAAGGATTCGCTTGACCGGATATTTGAGAACCTTACCCCACATATGGAACTACTTGGGCTTGGGTTGTTTGAGCTCAGCACCGACCACATAAACCATGTCCGTTGTCCATGTACAGTATATAACTATATAAACTTATATATATATGGTAAACAGAGGGTACAGTGGGGAGCGCGGACTCGCTTTGTGGTCACATTGCGGTGGCGTGTTTGGTACCGTTTGGGTCTTCTCTCAGTCCCGCTGCGACTTTCTACACATGTGTTTATGAATACATAGAAATATTTTTCGATATTTTTATGGCTGCTTGGGGCCTTGGTGTCCTACAGGACCATAGGGAAGTACCATAGACAGCCAAGGATTTGACAAAGTTGAGGAAAGAAAGGGAGCAGAGACAATGTATCGATAACAGTGATCATGTTACAGAAGAAGGGTCTTCAACACTTTGTATTCTTCGCAAAGAGTTGACAACAGTTGAAATCTTTTACAAAACAAACTGAAGTTCCTTCTTAATCTGTCTTAATCAATCTTATAAACTTAGTTGAGAGTGTAGAGCATACGGAAATTCAATTGGAGCATAAAATTTTATGAGCCCTGTCCCCAATTATGGTTGTCTGTCATTAGGGTCTGGACTCTGGTGCTGACTACCCCTTGACTTGTTTATTATGTGTGTATGTTATGTCGACTCTGACCATACATATGTCCAGTTGGGCTGTGTCTGTTGCTTTGTCGGCTTGTCCGTTGTGCGTTGTGGGTGTTGACTCTTTTAATGTTTCAATATGACTAAATGCTTTGGGGCAGAGCCAAGTTCAGCTTGGTAGGGCTGGGAACCTGCCTAGTTTGGCTTCTACGGGGCAACGCCTCTGAAGTTCTGAGTTTTGGTTTGTTTTTTTGTATATTTGGTCGCCTGCCTGTGGCTATTTTTGGGCAGACACGAACGGGACATGTGTGCGGGAGGCCATGCATGGAGTCGGAGTAGGAGTCGGAGCAAGTGTCAAGTTCTCATGTGCTACGCTCGATATCCTTTTGGTTTTGAGTTACGCAAGAAACCCAAAGAGAAGAGAGAGAGAGAACCTCTTAAGCAGTTTGACAGCTCCTCTTTTTCTGCTCTTCCTGTACAGTGGCTCATCACTAATGAGGCTATCAAATGGCTGCTTACCAAGTGCCTCTCGGCTCGCCTGTCAAATGTGTCAAAATTCCAGTGTGCGGTCGCTTCTCAGATTTGTAGCACAGAGAGTCTGCGGGCTGTTCCCCCTTCTCCTTTCCTATACTCATTCCCTTTGGCATTTCCATTCGCTGTCCCACATGTCTGCCACACTTGTCACTTGTGTTTTTTAAAACAGTTCTCTGTCTCTTGAGTGCCCCTACAATATCTTCCCGACTAAAGTGCTAAAATCTGTGTCATTTATTAATTTCGTTTGGGGTTTTTGGACTTATACATTTGTCATTAGCACCGATCTGACATTTCAATTATTGGCCGCGTGTTTCACTGACTGTGTGGAAAGAGTTGACATATGTGGGTGCCCTAATGGGCACAGCAAATGGCAATCGTTCGCTGGAAATCAGTATGATAATGATGACACTAATGTTCATGCAGCACGAGAGGCACAAGATGAATGACAGTGTAGACTCTGTCTAGTATACTTAAAGTTTTTCTAAGTTTATTTAACGAAGTATAAATAAGGTATCATATCTGTTTTTTAGTTTTCAGTTACCCATGAGCAACTTTCGCCTAAGCCTCCTCAACCCTTTCGGCCTCTTCAACATTAGCGTTCTCTAATCCTACTCCACCCCTTCCTCAATCCATCCATCAACGGCAGACAGCAGGTCCTGTCCTGACTGGCTCCTGCTCCTATGCTACCCTGTCTGCTGTCTTGTTTGCACTTCGTGCTTTTGCATTCAAATTGCGTTTATTCAAATAGATTCGAGAGCGCACACATTTTCAATTATTTTATGCTGATTCGCAGGCGCCGCCACAGATCTTTTGTATCTGTGCAGTCGTGTATATATGTATGTATGTGTATTTCGGAATCTGTGTATCTTTTAGAGAGATTCTCGGGCTAACAACAACTTTTCTCTTGCCGCTGACACACAATTTAATTATGCAAAATCTTTTGCTTCGCTTTTTCTTTATACGCATATCGTAAAAAAAATCACTCAAGTCATTGCAGAGCTTCTCTCCGTCATTCTCATAAAAATGCAAACCAGCGCGTTCGCTTTTTGATGACACTTGAATGTCACATATGAGTCTCCACACACACACACACACACACACACAACTATATGGTATAGATATATGTATGTATGTATATGGTATATGTTGGTGTTGGTGCCGCTGCGACATGTCAGAAAGTTTGACATTTAGTGGCTGGCAAAAACTGTCATCACGCGCTGCCAACTTGACGATGATTGCTCGGTTTGGAATTACGAAAAGTTACGAACAGTGAGAGCTGTATAGTAGTATTTGTGCAGTGATTTGACGGCACTAAGGAATAGGAGGGATAAGTTATGGCTATCACTGTGAAAGCTTTGTTCCAGCGAATGGGAATGGGAAGCAAGTGAATGGCAGTTTCGACAAACTGAAGATTGTCAACTATAACATGTGGGGTATACATGTATTTATAGTCTTGCAGGTGGTATATGCAATTGAGTGAGGAGTTTGCTACATAGAGAAGTGTGGGATATATATTTTCTTAAAGTACATACTGTACATTATGTATATTCCTGATCTGCATAAGAAGCTATAGCTTATTCATAGTTTATACAGTATTATATCCACAAGAACGTGAGAAACTTTCATAAAAAATATGACTTTTATAAGTGATATACTCATATAAATATATGGTATACCTCTACATCGTACTTATACACCGTACTTATACACAGTACATATACACAGTACTTATACACCGTACTTATACACCGTACTTATACATATGTAGTTGCCTTAGAATCGATCAGCTTATCCTGTCCTATGACAAATTTCATCTACCTAGCCCACAACTGTTTACTTACATAGTTCCCCTAGGACAACAAATAACTGTAGAAGTAGGAGTAGGAGAAGTAGAAGTAGAAGGAGTAGGAGAAGTAGGAGTAGTAGTTTATACACAAAAAGACTCGCATTGTCTGGCAATTTTGGGCTGCGCTTTAATCTCATTGCCGGAATCAAAACAGCAAATGTCTAACCAGCTGGGGGCTTAAGCCTTTGGCCCTTTTATCCATTTGCCATTTTGCTCTCTTCCCATCCCTTCTCTTCCTACGTCTGCTTTCATTTCTGCTTTCATTTACAAATTTCCACACCTACGCACACAATTGAGCGCGCGGGCAAGTGCAAGGACCGACAACAACAACAACAATAACGAAAAATTGTTAATGCCATTTGACAGTTGACAATTATAGCAATTGTCATAGCATTTAACACGACAGAGCGAGACAGAGAGAGGCCGATAAAGAGGCTAAAGAGAGGGAGCAAGAGAGACAACAGTGTTGGCAGGGTGTGCAGGAAGAGCCTGGTTAGTTAGCCCTTTGTTTTCGGGCTGGCACTGTGTGTACACAGCGAGAAATGCAGGATTATCCCATACTATGTATTTTAAATACTCATCCCCTTACATCCTACATGGTTTTAAAGTTGGTTGGAGAATTCTTTTCAGTGTACAGTGCACTCAGGAAGCGAGTGTGTCCTGGCGTATGTCCTGTCACTCATTTACCCTTTTTTTGCATGTCAGCGCGCATTAGTTTCGGACTGTTGGCAGTTCTCGGACTCTGCTTATCTGCACCAAATTTGCACAGTCATTGTGGGGTGGGTTCAAGGGGTGGCATAAGAGGGACAGAGAAGAGAAGTGCTAGTCGCATTCTACTCTATCCTTTGTACGCTTTTGTGTGTGTTGTCTGGCCATGCTATCCTTTCATTTGTCCTTTGCCCGAGCTCGCACTTTTTGCCAACTTTGCATATGTGCGAATAATTCAACACTCTCCTACTCATCCTGCTGCTCCTCCCTTCATCCTCATCCTCTACCCACAACAGCAGCAGCAGCAGCAACAACAATGTCTGCTGCAGCAGCCTCTGAACCCGACGCTGGTTTTACTCGAGATTAGGGATCTTTGTTAGTTGGTTTGGGTGTCCAACTGTCTGACGGCTCGGTTTGTTGGTTTGTTGTTGTTTTGTTTGCTTAAATAAAAATTACAGTTGTTGAGTGGCTGCAGTTGAGCCCGGCGAGTGGGTTATGTGAATTATGCAGCAGAGGCTTGGGGCTCCAAGGCAGCTGCATTTTGACGAGTAAAAGCTGGACTAAAAGTTGGCCAAGCCCCCATCCCAAGGGTGTTATTCGGTGAAGCTGCACAGTGTTATGATCCTAGGAAGTATAACTGGTTCACTGGGCCGGCAATAAATAATAATAATTTCTGGTTGTATTTCTCATTCTGTATGTGAGTTAAGTCAATAAATCAACAGATATCAACTTGACACACTATCGATACTTTAAGGTTGCTTATCTACTCGAGCATGCTAAGTTAACAGCGCGCTGTTAGTTGCCTAATTTAGACTAACTGCCGCTTAAATTAGTATCGATTACAATAACTAGTGCCAGCTGGTACGTCTCAAGAGTGTTATTTGTATATGACTTATATAGTAGGCAAATAATTAATAATAAAATGTCAGTCGAATTTAACATTTTCTATGCAAGCGCAGTCAATAAATCAACAAGATATCGACTTGACACGCAATCGATATTTAAGCTGCTGTTTAACTGCTTTTAGTATGTTAAGTTAACAGTTCGCTGCTTATTGGCCAATTTATGGCAACTCCCGCTTAGCTTGTTATCGATTATCGATGCCTCTGTCGTTTTCTTATTCAAAATATTTTTTCCGCCTCAAGTTCATATTCCTTCTGCTCTTGCTTATCGCACAAGAGCTGCCATAAGCGTCAAAAGTGTCTCATTTCTTTTTATGGCACATCACACTTTCTTCTATACAGAAATTGGCTGACACACACACATGCACACAAACACTCACAGAGACATGCATAAAACGTACCCAATCTCAAAAGTTCGACGAGGCGAAAAAATATGAAAACTTTCAGCGCAACGAAGCGAATTTTTCTTTCTTGATGCGAGGCAATCTTGTGCATCTTCCACATCGCTCTCATCTTGCAACTTGCATCTTGCATCTCTCATCTCTTTAACTCTCAGCATATCCTCCTTGTGCGCGGCTCAACACTCGCTCAAGCTGCACCAAATGCATGAAAATGCAGCTACTCCTTGACGAAGCCTCAATCCGGCATCCGGCATCCAGCGCATCCTGACATCCTGAGCACAACATGCTGCACCAATGCATAAGCTGCTGAAGTAGGTCAGTTAAGGGAGTGCCACGCCCCCCCCCACTCCCACATCACACTGCCGCCCTTCAATCCCTCTCCTGTCATTGTCGGAACTTAAAGAGCGCGTCTGAAATCCTTTTTGTGTAAACAAACTTGCGCCCCCGCCCGTCGCACCGCCCCCTAAGCTATTGTACCCGAGATATGGCTATGGCTTTTGCCATGACGTCACTGCAACAGTATTTCAAATGCAAAATCCCATTTTGCTTCTAATTGCTTTATCGCTCAACAAGCTGTTGTTCTCTGTTGTTGGCTCTGCTCATTTCTCACCCGCCGCCTGCTGACAGGATCCGTATACTCTACTCCCCTATTCCTCCCTCTTCCCATTCACCCTTGTGTCCTGTTTACTTTTGCGCTCTGTCAAATATGTTCGAATTTTCTAACGATTACAACTGCATTGGGCCAGTCACAGACAGAGGCACCACCGGGCTCACCCGGAATCTGACCTGGTTTTTCATTTTTCCTGGCATGTGTTTTCCATGTTGCAGCCTTTTGGGACTTGTTCCAGCTTGTTGTTGTTGTGTACTGTGTGTCTGTTGTTGTCCTTAGGCCGAAAACGGATTTGTCCGACTCTGTTGTCAGAGTTAACAACCTGCCACAGCTACAGTCACATCACATCAGACCCTTCCACCTCCCTCCCGCTCTGTTTAAAATTGCCGATTAATTGCTCTGAAAAGTTGCGAATGCGCCCAAAAATATTATCGAGAAATTGCAGATTCTGTTTGCTTTATGGCTTTGGAGTAGGTGTTAGTGTTGATAAGGCTATGGCAACAGTTGTGCAGGGCAGTTTAGCTAATGTTTAAGGCCATTTCACTGGGCCCTAATTGTTCACAGTGAACTAACCTAAAACCAAGAGCAGTTTGAAATACATTTCTCACTTTGATATTCATGGAAATCATCTAATAAATCCAATGTCTATATAGCATATGTGCTGTGGGCTGTGCAATCAATTTTCTAACACTCTCCTTACAAAAGATCAACGTGCGATAGTTTCTCTGGGGCGCGAAGACAATGTCAAGCCCCATTTTTAAGCAGAATCGTAGACAAAGGCAGCGAAACCAGACTCACAATAGACACGGAATAGTAGAATAGAAATGGAAATGGGAAAACAAGAAATTATAGTTTTGTTTTGTCTCCTCCCTTTTGTCAGCCGCACCGCGAGACGTCGCTGAGTCTGTTGTTCCATTGTTGTGTGGCAGTTGTGGCCCACGTTTAGAGGGGGGTGGGGGCAATTCCTTTTGTCAGAGACGCGAGACGTGAGTCTGCCTAGATCTACACCTGACCACAGGTGTACCGAGTGCGTGAGAACTTTCCACAGTTGAATTTATGTGATTCTTCTCTCGCCCTGTGCTACGTTAGACCCCCGACTGGTTGAAATGATTTCTGTTTGTGGTTTCGCCTTTTCTCTTTTCTTTTAGCCAAAATTATTGGCCTGACTGGGAGGTATTGCTGGCGCCAGGACGTGCCAAAATGAGGAGCAGAACAAAGCAAAATAAATGGAAACTCGTATAGTTTATAACCGAAATTAAAATAAACCTGTTTCTCTTCAGCTCTTCAGCTCTCACCTAGTTTGCCAGAGTTCTCATGCATTTTTCAGCACACATTTGGATTTGCAGTGAGTGCTCCAGCCCGTGTTGCTCCTCTGGCTGCACTTGCTCCCACTCACAACAATGGATTCCCCTTTCCACCTTCTCCTACGCTCTGCATCCTCGACTGTAGCTGAATCCTTAGCAGTTTTTTGGGCTACTTGTAAAATATTAATTTTTATATGCTTATAGCAGCTGGCGAGGGTGGGAGGGGAGGGGGAGTGGAGCAAGCTGCTCGCTGGAAATTGAAATGTAAAAAGGCGCTTAATGTGCATATAAAAAATTGAGAAAGGAAATTGCATTTGAGCCCTGCCCGCCGGCAGTAGGTCACAACAGTCGACTAAGTGTCAGAGAGTCAGAAAATCAGAGAGCCAGTGCAGGGCCAGTGCGAAGCCAGAACTATAGTATACTAAAGCTGGCAGCAGGTCAGGCGAGGTTAACTTCATCCATAAATGGGTGCATTCAACTGAGGATGCTTCAACGCGGCTTGCAAATTGCATATTTTCGTCATATTTTGTTAAGGCTAAACTGGCTTGAGTTGTGAGTGGGAGAAGTGAGGGATGTGGGGAAGATTTGGGATTAAGGTCAATCTTAATTTATGCATCTGCAATTTTATTAGTCGTGGAATACTTTGAAACTCTTTTACTGGCCATCAAAATTGCAATTACTCAATGTAACATTTAGTTAAAGAAGTATTTGAATACTTCTACTTAGAGTGCGATTTTAATTAAGAGAGTATCCATTGTAGAATAGAAATATTATTTAATAGAATAGAAATATTATTTAGAAAGTTCATTAGAAAAGTAAAACAATATTTAGTATGTTAATTGAATTAATCGATCAACTATCGAGCGTCACAAATTAATTGAAATAACTAACACTGTCTTATATTTTTTTTTTAACTCAGGGTCGTAGCGAGGGTTTCGCGGGGCCCTTGTGCAAAACTTATCGGGGACCCTATTGTAATTGCCTTGCTTTGAAAACATTTAAACAAATTATGTAACTTAATACTAATTATATAGAATTTGTTCTCTCTTCTACATTTTATATTAATGATTTTAATAGTTTTTAAGTAATATAAATTATTGATCAGTATTACTAGCGCTCAATAAAGCCATTTCCAACAGTTTAAACTTCAAATTGGCTACTTGTTCCATTTTAATAAAGTCAGTTTAATAAAGTCATGACGTATTGGAGAAGGATTAATATTATATATTAGACAAATAAATATACGTATAAAATAATAAATTTATGGAATATTTTTTAATATTCGTGAGTGACTCAAGTCAAAGTCACTTAGATTTATAAAAAGGATTTCTGACCCTCACTTTTATTTAATTTCATGTACTCTTTCAACTTTTTAAGGTCTATGTTACGTAGAAAATTGATTGAAAAATTAATTGAATAATAAATATTGATGCATAGCACTTAATTATCATTAACCAAATATTGGTAAATCTATAAAACATTAATTGAACAATACTTGTTCAATACTCTATATAAAAGTCACTCGAAATTAAACCATTAGCACAAGTCACGACTCACCATCGAGGGGACACTCTCTGCTTGTCTGCTTGTCTGCCATATCTTTATCCATTACCTACTCAAGTGCACTTTCCACCTTCCACTCGCATCACTTCAATCACACCCGACAGTTGTACACAATCGTGATATGCTTAAGTCCTTTGCTCTGCTCGCTGCCCCGCAAAAGCAATTTTCATAATTTGCGCAGTTTAAACAAAAGAATTGTTATGCAACTAAGCGCACAGTGCGAAACAAATGGCAACAATTTAAAGCAAATTGCCAACTGGACGCCCCCCGTCGTGTCAACGTTTTGGGCTCGTGCCAGTGTGCCACGCCCCTTTTACACCTTTGCCACGAGACGTTGGCAAGGCAAGGCAAGGCAAGGCGTGTGTCCCGAACTGTCTGGCACGCAACTCTGCACTTACTGCACAATCAGGTCCGGAAGGGGAGTGGTGTAGAGGGGAAAGGGGGCTGGAGTTGTAACTGGGGACTGTGACACGCCCAAAATATTCGCGTACGATATTTAACGTTGCTGGCAAATACTGGGAATACTTGCCTCAAATGCTCCATGACATTTGATTGATGTGCGCTCTGGACAGCCGCACAGAACTGCAAAAATACAAACACACATGTGTGTGTGTGTATGTGTGTGTGTGGGGATATATAGTTATGGCAGCAGGGCGATATCAGCTGTTGTAGCACTTCGTGTACGCTATCCCTGGGTAATTTTTAATGTGGCCTCTTATTTAGTAAGCGCATTTCGTGTGAAGGCTTCGCTGATAGCGCAAACGACCCAGACATATATACCCTGCAAGTGGGTATATTGTGCTGACTGTGCTAGGTCGAATAAAAAGTTGCACAAAGAACATAATAGTTCAAGAATTATGTTAATTTGCATTAAAGAAGTAGCTGTAATTACTGCTCATTACTTTGAGGTAATTAAAAACTCTTTTTAGGTAATTAAGGGGCTTATAAAGTTTTATTTTAATTGGTTATTGCTATAAAAATGTTGCTTAAATAATTTAGATTAGGTTTGTAAAGCTTTTGTTGCGTTATTTACAAATTTCTACAAAAAATGTCCATTACAGGGTATTTTGTAGCTTGTCTGTTAGCAGTGTGTTGTACGTATACGTTTTTGGACCGATTTAAATATGCATGAGCGTGAAATTTTGCACGAAAATATGTCACTAGTACCAGTGGCAACAACAACAAGAACAACCGCAGTACAACAGCAACAACATTTATGACAAAATTCCATTTGGCGATGGCATCCCGAAACGCTTTGGCCAAGTGGCGCGGGTGTTTGGGCTAATGACTCTGCAGGGGCAAGGCTGGGGCACCCACTCCCTGCCCCCCCTTCTCATGTGGAATTTGTCATGTGTCAGTATGACTTAAATGCCGAGAAAATAATAATTCTTTTGCCTACTGAAGTCGTCGACTCTAATGGACTCTGATAAGGTGGCAACACTGGCAGTGGCAGCGTTAACAGTAACCGGCAAATTTATGCAAATCCGCATTTGACCCAAATTAGCACGAAAATTTGTTAGATTAGGCGCATTTCATTTCCGCACGGGAGTTTCCCAAAAAAAAAGCGAAACACCTTCAAAATAAAAAAAAAAGGTAAGGGAAGGAAAGCTGCCTGCTTATCAGCGGGTTGTGGGGCAGAGGGAGGGGCGTGGCTGGCTTTTAGCAGAAGGCCATTTCGATGCCTTACAAGCCATAAAAATTGCATGTGCGTTCTCCGACTGCTGGACATGAATGGGAACATTCTGTGGGGCTGCCTTTAAGTGCAACTCTTTGTATACAACTTCCTGGCGTGGCGTGTGACGTCGTTGCCTGAAATGCAAATTTCTGCACGAAGAGTGGCCAGAGGGGGGGTGGGTGGGGTTTGGATATTGGGTAGTCCGAGCGCAAGTGGAAATCGGTATAAGAATTGAAGTCGAGTCAGCAGCGAGCACACACGCATTCCATTCCATTAACTTTATCAATGTAAATCACCGAAATGTGTTGGCAACGCGACGAGAGTCGACTGGAGACTCCACTCGACTGGGCCATTGTTATGGAAGAAAGGAATGTGATAGCGAGCATAGTGCGAGCGATAAAACAAGTGCGTGTTCGCTTCAAGCTGGGTAAGGGGATAAGGGAGTGTGGCAAGTGCGGAATGTGCAAAGTGCTCATAAAGGCACAAGACACTGAAATCAGCGAAATGTGAACAATGTGCAATGGCTACACTTGTCGAGGGAAGCACGCTCGCATGCAGGACAACGAGTTGTACATGCTAACCTATTCATAACTCGGCTATCGCTCACACGATCTTTATAAAATTTAAATATACTACTCGTTTGTTGTTGTACTTGATGTGCAACTTACTTTGCCCTTGTATAACTTGTCAAGTATCGCAATACACGCATATTTGTTAAACACTTAAAGAAGTACAGAGAGTATACAGTATATTGCTTATCTGCAACAACTAACTATGTTGCAGACTAGACAAAAACGTGCCATATTATATATTATATATATATGTATACTCGTATACTGAATACAGATTCTTATGTTTTATTACTTGGCACATGTACATTAAGGGGGCTTCGCCCGCTGATAATACTAAATGCGAACGACAATTTTTAATCTATTCATTTGTGTTTTGGAACTGTAATAATGTTCTTAGTGCCTCAATATTGTGGATTTGCACATCATAATTTAATATGCTGTTGTTTTAAGAACTCTTTGGAATGTTGCAGCAACTTGGTACATTTTTTAAGTAGCGTGTTATGCCTAAAGTTGACAAGGAGACTTCAAATGCTAGCTTAAGCAACTGTTGAAAAACTCAGACATGACACTTTCATAAATGTTCACAAGAATGCGGCGAGTGAAGAGTTTATTACGATCTGAAAAGATATTACTTATAAAGTTAAAACAACAACTTTCTGCATTCAATAAAATGTGCATGTTTCAATTTGCTTGTATTAATTAAATCATTGAGAAGTTAAGTTTTCATTTACAATTGAATATTAAATTTGTTTTTTTCAAAATATTATTAGTATTTCAAAATAATTAAATGTTCTTTTTAAACACCCTTTGGGCGTATCATCATCTTGACTTGCATTAGTGCGTCGTAAACTTCCCAAAAATTGCTTTGACTATTGCTAGTTTTTGTTTGGAAGTATTTCCCATTTAAATTGCTGTGGAGAAAGAAACCTCAATTAGTATAAGTTCAAATAATCTTAACATTTAAGGTGATAAACAAACACTTACCTTGAAGCACAGTCTTCATACCACCAGCCTCCATGTCTACATACAGCGCAGTTCCTATCATCACTATTGTCGTTATCACGATCATGCGTTGAGAATTTCATATTTTTGTGAACTTCCAAGTAGTTAGTTGTAGTTCCATAGAATGTACCCAACTTGCTTAGCCTGTAATCATCCTCTTCACCCGAAATGTCGAACTCATCGTAACTGGCAAAGTATGTGGTGCCATCAAATCTCATCATATGGATATACAGCTCATGGGGCTGGTCGGTTGTTAGTCTGTGTATTTTGTCCAGGCCCAGGAAGAAGTCCCCATCCCAGAAGTCTCCAAAGCCCACTCGGTATGTGGCCCAATCTCTGTAGAAGTCCACTCCACCTTTAACTCTCTGCTGTATAACTGTCCATCCATGACCCACGATATCAGAATCACATAGGACCTTAAAGTTGTAACCATCGGAAAGGGTAAGCCTTTGTACCCCCGACGAAAATATATCACAACAACTTCTTGCTTTGTTCTTATCCCCTTCCAATTGGTTTACTCGTTGCTCTTTAGTTGCAATTATGGTTTTTTGACTTGTTATACCATTATCATTATTTGGGTTATTCCACAGATTGTTCGAAAGCAGTTCGATTTGCTTTCTCAACTCTTCGCACATAGTTCCCATGGAATTCTCCTTCGTTTTACAAATCGCATTTTCTATCTCTAGTTGCTTAATTTGCCTTTGAAGCTCAATCTGCCTTTCCTCCAAATGCTGAATTCGATCATTCTTTGTTTGCAATTCTCTCTGATGCTTGGTATGCATTTCTTCAATTTCAGCACTATGCCTGTCTATCTTCTGAGTTACTTGCTCAAAGTAACGTAGCATTGGTTTCGTAGCTTGAAAGGCATACACCGAACACTCTTCTTCGAGTTGATCAGACATTTCACAAGACTAATGCGAACACAAACAACACCATTTGGAATTTACATTCTACTCGAACTCTAGTTGCTAATCTTTTCTCTCACCTGATGGGGTTCAGCTGCTCCAGCTGATCCTTTCCAGGCCAGCCACAGCAGCAAGCAAAGAAAGTGAAAACAAATCAGTTTCATTTCAGTTTGGTACTTACACGGAACACAAAAAAAATCTGAAGTATTCAGCTACGTACTAGACAAACACATAAACTATCATCTTGAGTGCATATTCCCGCTTTTTATAGCTTGAGACGGGGAAGCGCCCGCTGATAAGCATTAATGCAATTGTCATTTTATTTTAATATAGAATATATATTTGAACTTGTACATTAGAATCATGACCTTCAGACAAACAAAAACATATTATTTATTCTTTCTTAGCAACTGTTTAATTTATATACATTGCTCCTAATGTGATAATCAAAGTTTAATTCGCTTTTATTTTGTAAATAATGCAAAAGTTTTTATAATGAATTTAATTCATTGTTTTAAGTATTTCGAGTACATTTGAATTTGTTTTATTTTTATTCTTCAGCAGCTTTGGGGCGTATCATCATCTTCACTTGTTTCAGAGATGTGAAACCTTCCCAATAAATGGAGGTCCATTCGTTGTTTACTTCAGTTTCAAAGTATTTGGCATTCAAGTTGCTACAGCAAAAAGAAACAGCATTAAACATTTGTGCAAAGTATCTTAATGTTTAAGTCGACTTACCTACGATCAAAGTCAGTGAACCACCAGCCACCAAAGCGATCTTCTGGTGCCCTCCTGAAGCGGGCAATGGCGAACTTCTTATTTTCATGATCCCTCAGTTCGTCCATTGTGGTACCAGAGAATGTACCCAACTTGTTAAGTTTGTATTCATGTGCATTGTCGGAAATGGCGAACTCATCGTATCTGGCAAAGTATGAGGTGCCATTAAATCTCTCCATGTGAATATAAAGCTCCTGCCGTTGCTCGCTAGTCAATCTATATATTTTCTCCAGGCCAAGGAAGAAGTCTCCGTCCCAGAAGTCACCAAAGCCATTCCGGTATGTCTCCCAATCCTTGTTGAAGTCCACTCTACCATTGATTCTCTGCTGTATTGCAAGCCATCCAGCACCCGCGATATCTGAATTACATAGGACTTCAAATGTGGTACCATTCGATAGGGTGACTCTTTGCACCCCCGAAGAATCTCTGGCAAAGCAATTCTTTACATTCTTCTTATCCAAGGCCTGAGATAGAGTCACGAAGAGGAAGAGAGCAGAAATTATTTTCATATTCACAAAAACGGAATATTCAGCGCACTGGACTAAAACAAACAATGATATTTCAGGGGATGTGTGTCAGCTTTTGTAGGTTTCTATACGCTACGGGTATAACCCAAGCTGATAACGACCAATGACACGCATTGTTGTGTCGAACAATGCGCGTTATCAAATTTAGTTCTTGCTCTGCACTGAACCTGAATCTATGTTGATTATTTGTATACTCTATATAGGGTACGAGTATATTAGTTTTAGTCAGAACACACAGAAGGGACTCAGCTTAAACAAACAAATCGATTCTGTCACTATACCCTTGCAGAGGGTAGATTCATTTTGGCCAGTAGTTTGCAACGCATCTTAGGAGGCAACTCAGACCCCACAAAGTATTTTTATTCGAATCAGCATGAACAGGGGACAGTCTCCTCGTCTGTCCGTCCGTCAGTCTGTCTGTCTGTATGTTTCAACGCAAACTAGTCTCTCAATTTTAAAGCTATCTATATGAAACTTGGCACACATACTTCTTGTTACTGCACGCTCCATATAAGTCGGAACAATCCGAATCGGACCGATATATCGTTTAGCTGCCATACAAACTATCGGCCGATTTTCGTTATTTGTCAAGTTATTGCAATCAAATTTACTACATCGAACTTTTTATACCCTTCGACCATTGAAAATGGTCAAAAAAGGGTATACTAACTTTGTGCAAATGTATGTAACAGGCAGAAGGAGGCGTGGCAGACCCCATAAAGTATATATATTCTTGCTCAGGATCACTAGCCGAGTCGATTGAGCCATGTCTGTCTGTCTGTCCGGATGTCCGGATGTCCGGATGTCCGGATGTCCGGATGTATGGATGACCAGATGAACACACAGATCTCAGCTATTATAAGAGCTAGAGTTACCAAATTTGGCATGAACATTTCTGTGTAGCCGGCGCAGATGAAGTTTATTTCAAATGTTGGGTGCCACGCCCACCGCCCCCGCAAATTAATAATTTAATTTTTGAACTCAATTTATAAGCGCTGTATGAAAGATACAACTTTCTGACTTTAACATACACAAAGCTCATTAAAATATCTACGTATTCTCGAAATTGTAATCCGATCGGTCAATAAACACAAAAGTTATTTAAGAAAGTATGTGCATAAAACCAAGTTCTTGTGTCAGCTAACAAGGGAGGCGGGCGAGCGCGAAGCGCGAGCGCCATCTGTCGAGAATAATTTCAAAGTATGTGCATATGTATATGTCTACATATATAGGAACATAGGTCGAAGGGTATCCCACTGTCGCGTGCCGCGCGACTGTTGCTTTTCTTACTGGTTCTATATAATATGCATATAAAATTTCATCGAAATCGGATCACTATAACATATAGCTTCCATAGGAACAATCGACCGAAATAACGGTTTTTGTAAGAAAACTTGTATTGATTTTAGAAATAACTTTACTTATCAGGGCCAATCAAAGTCAGACATAATATTGAATATACACATTACAATTCTATTCTTATTTTTTATATATATCTATTATAGTATTGCAGCGATCGGAGAATATAAAAACAGTGCGATACCTTAGTTAGTATTTCTTCCTCGTTTTCGTTATGACATAATCTTACAACTGCACTCTGTATATAAGCCGGAAGAACAAAATTTAATCAACATATCCTGTAGCAACCATAGAAGCTATCGGTCTCTTTTGGTTAATTTTCAAGATATCAAAATCAAACTAACAACAGGTTCGTATCTCTTTGTTTTAAATATGCCTTAAAATTTAATAAAAAAAACATATTTGTATATAATATACATAAATAAAATATAAAACGGGCATAGGAACTATTGGTCAACGATAATGCAACTAAGCTTTTCAAATTCAAATTTTGTGTACTGCCCAATGGAATAAGATAATCCGAATAAAAAAGAAACCTTTAGCTAGTCAAAGTAAAACTTGCTATCTGGTGCTATTTACAATATGTTTTTTGACATGCCACACCTTCTCAACCTTGTCTTATTTATCACCATTTGTCTCGTCTCAAACTCCCTGTGGATTCTTTAAATAATAATTTCTTTCCCCTTTTCTTTGTGGATCAGCTGTCAGGCGTGAGAACCCAACACACTCCATTATCGTTTACGAGGGCGTTTCGCGGCAATTTCCAGTGCACCCCAGCAGCAGTACCATTAGCATGTCAGTCAAATCCCAGCGCCAGCCCAAGCCACCCCTCCTCGCATGGTACGAGGTAGGTAGGTGCTCTGGCTGGCAAATCCCAACTTCAATCCTTTCGCCTGTCAAGCCTAAAAATAACATTTTCTTTAATTTGGACGGGAAGAGAGCAGAGCAGCCACAGAGCGCCAAAGACTTTAAGCGCCCTTTGACAATTTTCACGTCAGGCACAAATCCCGGACGACGCTGCCATCCACGTCCCCGACGCCGATAACACAAGGCCACGGGGCCAGACAAGAGTTTCTCACACCAGAAAGATGGAAAATAAATAAATTTACATACAACCAGATCTCTCTGTCCCAGGCTGACTCTTTATATTATATCTTGTGTACACGAAAATAAACATAATTTTTCTCAGTTCCTTTTTTCTCTGTCGACTCTCCGGAGGCATTGGATATGGAATATGTACATACTATATGCAATTGTACAATATACAATATATATATACTACAAATATGAAGCGGAAAATCTGTGACAGCAGCCAAGCGCCGCCGCAGCCTGCCACGTTTTGGAGTCTGGCTGGAGTTGGAGTTTTGAAGTGGAGTTAAATTACTTTCGGATAAGGGTTGGGGACGGGGATGGGGATGGTGCAGGAGGTGCCACACGGCTTCGTGTGCGTTTTATCTCAGTTGGTTTTATTGGAACTTATTCCCACAGTTTCGACTGTTTGTCCATCTGTCTGTTAGCTTGTCCGATTTGACTGGCAGCGAATGAAATATGGCTTTTGCCCGAATTTTGTTGAAAATCAGCCAGAGAGAAAAGAATGACAGGGTAACGGATGGTCAGGGTGGGCAGGGTGGTGCCACAGATAGTAGAGCAAGGTGTTGGCTTAGCAAATTGCATTCTGATAGAACTTTTGCCAACTTCTGTTGCCTATTGATTTTTGGTCTCTTGAAAAACTGTTGAATCGAACTACGCCCCGATGACTTGAACTGCCCCTATGTGACGTAAGATTTGTCCGCTTGATTAATGAGAGAATTATGTAAATTCAATGATTGTTATTGATGAACTCTTCTTCTCTCTTCTCTCTCTCTCTCTTCGAACTCTGCCCGCTTATTTAATTATTTCATTTTTATGGGTTTGTTGTGCAATTAAATGATTTCTAATTGCCGTCGCCACAAGGCGAATTTCTCATGGGCTCAGCCCGATTCACATTTGATTTCTTGATTTATTACGCCTTGGACTTTTGCGCCTCATAATTTGTCATATTTTCCAAGGCACTTGATAAAGATTTATTATGACAGTTCCCATTGTTGTCGCTGTCGTCAACGTTTTGTGTATTAATCACGCGCTCGTAAACGATTTCGTATGAATACGAATAAAATGAATTTCTTTTTATGCCACAAATTAAGGCAGCTAATCGAGTTAATGTTCTCGATAAGTTGAGTTAGAGGGCCTGCCAAGTTTCACATTTCTTCTGCGCCTTTATGGCATAATTAGGGATATATGTATATTGGGGCACATAAAGCTGAGTAAGTGGTAGCTCCATAAATATTTATCGATAAGGGCAGTTTCGATTGACGGTTAATTGATCGATTAAAGAGCTGTAGAAAGCTGGCAAGTTTGGTTACAGTCTGATTGGACTTTTCTCTTTCTCTTTATACCTTTCTTAAAGTTAGTTCCCTCTTAAAGCACTTGCTAACCTGCCCAAATACCCGTGGGACATTCAACGCATGCCTAACCCAATTTTTGACAAGTTGTCGCACATGAAATTATGCAGAATATTCGCATGGAAAGTTAATCAATGGAATTACATGCAGCATCAGCACTAAATTTGCCTCAGTCATTGCCACACTCACCCACACACACACACACACACACATAGACACCCATCTACACTCACTTGTAGGTCCCCAAGCAATCAGCTAAGCACATTTGATTTTTGCCGAGGAAGGCAAAAGCTGAAAAAACTAGACGTCGTTTCATTATCGACAGCTATCTATGTACTACGAATGTGCATATATTTGTGTGTGTGTGTGTGTGTGTGTGTATACAGTGCTGTGTTTGTGTTGTCCCCTCGATAGTTAGATTATAGCACGAGAAAGAAATCATCATGATTGACAATTGACAGTCGTTGGACACGGGACCTGCCTGGGGGAGCGACGTTCTCGGGAAGGTTTCGGCAATCAAGCAGCAAATTTTCTTTATTTCCTGCACGACATACGCAGGCAATGCAGGCCGCGGACCGTGGACAGTAGACCGTGGTCAGTGGTCAGTTTTTATGGCCAGCTGTCTTATCAGTCTCCCCCGATGATGTGCGGGCTATGCCAACGGAGACCATCATAAACGAAGCATCACTTTGATTTCCACATCATGTACTGTCGACATGGGACGTCGGAGAGGGGGAAGGGATCTGCGTGTGCCCTTTATGGCCCTGTCCCTTGTCTGCTGCGGACCCTTTCCTAATTTGCTTTCTATTTGCTGCTAATTTCTTAATTCAGCCGGGAATCAGCTACGCTCTGGACAGTGGTCATCGGATTTTACAGTGAGTTAGGCTCGACTGGCATTGATGATGCTGGTGTCCATTGATTGCTTTGAGTGCGTGTTTGAGTGGAGCGTGTGCAAGTGTGTGTGTGTGTGTATGTGTGCGACAGTCGTGTGCGTGTGTTGTTCCCAAGTTGGCGATAAAACTTTAATTTTGTTTAAATTGAAGTGGGCTGCGTTTTAATTTAACTTGATGAGCAGCCAAAGTGGATTAGTTTAGATAATGTTTAATTACTTTTGCATTTTCGTTGATCTTAAAACGTCATTTATTTAATTAAAGTTTAAGTCTTCAACATACAGAGGCGTAGATAACAGAACGAGCGAGATGCTCAAATGGCTCTCTTGTTTTGTATTTTATGTTTGCCTTCCTTGCTCTCATTGCAGTGCGCTCGCTCACTTGATTAGGTATTTGGTGAGAGTTTTTCACGATAGCCGTTACTCTCTCAATATTTTTGGCAACATTGTACGAGTGCATGGGAGATAAAAATAGTAATATCTTTAATGTTATCTTTACAGTGCACTGTAACACACTGCAGTTAGCAGAGTGCAAGAGAAGCTTTAACCTCAAAGCAGTTTCAGTGATAAGAAAGAGAGAGACAGATAATTAGTGGCAAAGTGCTGCAGCCACCTTCAATTTGACAATGTTAAAGCAAATCAAGGTGGCAACTTTGGCTTAAATACTACGTAAATAATATAATAAATTGAGGTTTTATGCATATCAAGTGTTGTGGCTTTAAGCTGCTGCAAAAAAGGAAACTATTATTCCCTGTTCTCTATTTTAAATTGCAATTCGATATTTAAACTTAATTGTAGAGATTGTGCATGTGTATTTCCTCGTCGTGCTCAGGTTTTCTATTAAAACTTTCCCCATGCAGCGTCAAAAATTCAATCTAATAAAGAAGTGCTTGATACTCTATCAGCAGATTCGCTTTGTTGGCATCAAATGGCAAAAGCGCAGTGAAGACTTTTAATTAAAGTACACACAGACAAGGGGGCACACACACACACATACACACAGATAAGCGTGCTCGCTAACTGAAACAGCATATGCGCTGAGTATTTACCTGGAACGTGAGCCAATTATCAGGTAGAGTAGAGAAAACATTTGAGACCCGCTTCCTTTCCCTCCTACTCCTTGCTCCCACTCTCTCTCTTTCTTTCTTATTCCCTCTTGATTCATTTCTCGCCTTTATTCGAGAGTGCAATCGAAGTTATTAATCTGATTTTTCAAATCGCTCGCATGCATCGTCATCATGGCCAGGAAAACGTCATCATTGTCTTATGTAAACAGGAACGCGCCTTGCGACTGCAATTTCCATTTATAACCCGAGTAAGCCGCTTATCTCCTACCCAAAATCCCGACAAATTGGCTGCCGAGCAACGGACCCGACTCCGTCCCGTCTCTATCCCCGTCTTCGGGCGACAATGCAAACGTCAAAGTTGCAGACGGAGTCGGAGACAGACGTTGATTGGGTTAGTCTGGGCTTTGCCTTATGCAATGGCGACCCTGCTTTGCCTCAGTGTAGAAATTATAAAGAATTACGACTATGATTGACAATTTATGGCGGTGCCTGTCAGCGGACTGAAGAAATCAAATATAATTCCCATAATACGACAGTGCCTTGGCTTGAAAATTCTTCTCTTGTTGCTGTCATCCATCGATTATGACTCAATCCCGATGTGTTTTTTGTGCGAGCTGTCAACAAAAAACTACTGTGTCCAGTTACTCGAGGGATGCACATGCGGGCACCTCGTCTACCTCCCTACCCCCCTCCCTACCAACATCATTTGTCTAGTTATTTATGGGAATTTACTGGGATCAGGTTCGCAATCGGGTTCTATTTGGGGTTGCAAATGCATTTCAATAAAAAATTTCACTGAAAAGGCAAAAGTTAATTGCCCGACAACAACTACAAAGGCAGTATAAAGGGAGAGAAAGAGAAAGAAAGAGAGTGAGAGGGAAAGGGAGAGCATTCTCTCGTTCATTTATCATGCTTAAAGTTTGCATAGGAGCGTGTGCAAACAATTTCACACTGGAATAGGAGAGCGATCGAAATGAAAGGAATTCCATTTCGGGGCGTGCCAAAAAACGCATTTCGAGCCGACACCTTGGGTGGTACCGGGGAGGGGAGGGGAGTGGCAGGGGAAGCGCATGAAATGAAAGCAAACAGCGGGTGGTCACTAATTTTTTACGTGACGCTAACAACAACAGAGCATAGAAAAAAAGTGGAAAATAGTAGATGAGAAAGGAGGGCGAACGTATAAAGCGCGAATCAGAACAAGCGCGAAAATCAGCGCCAAGGCGCCAAAAAGTATGCGTTGCCAGACAAAAATTAAAGAAACGAACTCGCGTTTGTGATTGCCAGATTGTGTGCCCACCCTCCACCTCCTCTCTCCTTCCACTCCCCTCTCTGCACTCGACCGACACTGCTTGCTTGGCCATATAATTGGGAGTGTGCGAGGGTCGTACAAAGAAACGTGCAAACTGCACGAAATACCATAGCAACAATGCGAGGGCAGTTGGAAAGTTTTAAGAGGAGATGTGAAGAAACTAAGAAGATATTAAACTGATGTATATCATTTGAGTATATTCTTTGTCTATATCTATAATTGTTATATACATTTTATTAATTTATTAATATTCAGTCTTTCTGCCGTCTATTCGTTTATCTTTCTATCTGTCTGTCTGTATGAACGCAGAGATCTCAGCTATTACGATAGCTAGAGACACCAAATTTGTCATAAAGGTTTCTGTATTTCATATTCATAAATAGATTATTTCAATTCATAGGTGCTACGCTTAACACCAGAGCAAATTGATAATTTGCCTTTATTAATCAAGGCATAAATGAACAAATTTCTGCTTCGACATACTATACACATGGATGAAAACTATATATAAATCTTACATTTCAGTCTGATCGACCAATAAACTTTGAAGTAATTCAGTTAATCAGTGTTTATGCGAAGTATACTATGTATTGTAATATACATATTATATAATAATATATATATATAATATAGATGTCATATACTGGCGTTTACTCTATAATAAATTTTTATATAAACTATATATACTAACTAGTGTTTATACCATATCATCGGGAACACTTAACTGTATCTTTCAGGCTGTAAATATGTTGAATTGAAGTGAATCTTTCATGTTTTTAAAATCAATCTTCTTTCATGATTGGCTTTACTTTGGAACTTTTTTTCCAAAGTTTGCACACTCCTTCCCTTACCTTGTCTGGCAACTTATTGTACATCCCTCGCTTCCTTGCTCTGCCCATTATCGGTCTATCTATCTGCTGCAGCAGTCAGTTCGCTGGCTTTGCCTTCTCACTCTCACTTCTTCCTACCTCCCCCATTATTCCTTTCCACTTGCCCTGCCTTACTTCTTCTGCTGTTTCTTTTGCGTCTGTCAACCCATTTCCTGCCGCCAATAATTAAAGTAATTGCAACATTTCTGCCACTTGCCTTTGTCTGTCTAGTTTGTCTCTGTGCAGGAGGCAGGGAGAAAGGAGGGAAGAAGAAGGCAGGAAGTGTTGCCAGGCAGAGGGGGGCGAAAGGCAGGGAGGCTCTTGCAGGAGTTTTGCCAAAAAGGAAACTATTTTAAAAAGGCAAAAGTACTTTGGTTTTAATTGCAACTATTCCGACAATATTCAAAGGGGGTATTCGAGTGCACAGTGGGGTATTCAGGCGCCTTGTCCGAGTCTCTCTCTTTCTCTCTCTTTCTATCTGCGTGTCTGAGCACATTGTAGTTGTTCTGGTTGCGCGGAGTGTAATGTCCTTTTAAGGTCCTGCAGCAGCTACAATGTGCTTCCGTTTGCATGCAACTGCGCTAAGCTGCTTAACTTGCCCCTCTCCTACTGCCCTTCCCCTTCCTCCCCTCAAGGCAACCTTCTTCTTGGCCTGCCCTGACGGTGCGTGTTAATGATTACTTGAGTTGGCCCATTTTGTGGCCTGATCCCAGAGAGAGCACGTAAAAATCAATGTCATTGCGCTGTTTGCTGTTTGTTTTCGGTTAACATTCCCTGCTTCCGCTTCCGTTGCCCCAAATCTCTTTGCCCTTTCTCTCTACCCCCTTCTATCCTCTCTCTTTTTCTGCTCTGCTGTGATTTTCCCCAGTCGCTGTAATGGCAGCCGCTGCAATTTGCTGCGAAAACTTTTGCGGCAAAAACAGAAAAGTTTTTCACTTAAACTTCGCCGCATTGCTGCAGTGCCGAGTGCTTCCTTGCCCCGTTTACAGGGTATATAGGACTAGGTAGATAAAGAGTAGCAGATAGCTGCATATGTTTACTCAATTATAACTCAACTTGTACAGGGTATACGCCACTCTGGCATGCCGTGTCGACACCTTGACATTTTTGGCTGCTCTGCTGATTATTCCCACGTTGCAACTGCAGGCAGCACTTAAAATTTGTTTAAACATAAGTGGTTAATTATGCTGAACGCTTGCGTGCCAGTAGATAGCGCCAGAGACACCTCCTCCTCCTTTTCCTCCTCCTCTTTCTCCTCCTACTCCAGCAGGATGCACCCCTATAATTAGTTTTCATAATTTTTTCACTCCTATCACTGTTCTCGAGAGTTCTCAAACTCTTTCCACATTTACCTCCAGCTACTTTCTACTTTCTCCTTCTCTCTCCCACACTTTTTACTTTCTCCTTCTGCCTCACACTCCTCTCTCCTCCCCCTCCTTCTCCCTCACACTCGCTCTCCTGCCTTAGCCCGCATAAAAGTTGTTTTTATCATTTCCGAAATTAAAACAAAATATTTACATTTGCAATAAGTTGAAACCCGAGTGCCGCTGACAGTCTTCTCTGTCTAACAGTCTGTCTGTCTCCCTCACTCTCTCTACCCTCTCTTTCAGTTGCCCATTTAGTCAGACTTCTCTGCTTGCTCACTTCGCTTTCTGTGTACCCCAAAAAATGTTACCGGCTTCTAATTTTTGCACAGTTTCTTTGTTGCTTTTGCAGTTTATGACAACTTGACGGACATTTTGAATTATGCACTGAGTGACAGAGAGAGAAAGAGTAGAAGAGAAGATTGAGAGATGGATAGACTCACTTTCATGCATAACAATAGAGCTGAAATTTCGGAGAGAGCTTCTTAATGTAGAACCTTTGTCTGGCAACTGAGCGCGGGAATTGCTAATGCACATTTGCATCACAAGTTGAGAACAAAAAGTTTCAGTGTAGGAGGCGTTGAAGCCTTTCAGCGGAACTTGGCACAGACCTTAATAGGAGATGCTAAGTAAGAACCAGCTTACAAATGAGATTTTATGCAAAATAATCCAAGCTATGTAAAGTATTTGGGTGAGGTTAGGTTTAAATATATTTGAAGTAAACATCATTTTGACTGTTTACTTATGTAAACTAATACTACTCGATAATAAATCCACTTAATATATTCCATTTGAAAAAGTATTTGTATTATTTATGTAACTATACAAGAATGAATGTTAAGTACATACATACATATGTAGCAGCTAAGCACCATAACATTATAAACTATTGTACATATATCTGTAAATTAACATACTCTGTAGTTTATATATTTATTTGTATGCAACCACAGTCTTTAACATTCACTTTAACATTAACAGACTCTGTAAAAAAGAATAAGAAGGAGAACAATAAATAAGCAACCAAACTGTTTAAACTTTAACATTAACATTGTCTGTAAAATAAGAATAAGAAGGAGAACAATTAATCAGTTTGTATTCGGCAACGAGAGAAACGAGACGAAACATGTTGACTGGAGTCGTTTAGTTTGAGCATCTTGTTGTTCCATTATCAATATACATACATATGTATGTATATATGTATAACACTCCCTAGGCGCTATTGACTATTGAAAAGTGGTGTACAGGATTTATGTTTGCATCACACATACATATATCATGATATATCTTTGAAGTCATCGTCTCTCATGAAGGGGACAATTTAATTAGCCAAATGCTCGTGGAGCAACTCTCCTTATGGCTTTCCCTGTAGGGTTAATATCTTCGCGCTTGATCTAGGAGCCATAAAACCATATAGGCACACACTCACTCACACACACACACACTGCACTCTGAAGTCATATATAATAATAAACGGCCCTCGAGGACTGTTGCGAGGGACGCTTAATAACTTAATTAACTTCAGCGGCAGCGCGCAGATAAAAATCAAGCGCAAAAATTAACAGGAAATCTGCCGAAGAAGCGCACAAGGCGGCGATGGTGGCGAAAGGGCGAAATGAATAAGAATAAAATAAAATGGCAAATGGAAATACAAATAAAATCAAGAGGGAGACATAAAAAATGAAGCAATTACATGCACGCAGAGGCGATACGAGGAGCAGGAAATGCACAACAGAATTTTATTTGCGTCATTTTGTCATCACGAGGTCGCAGGATACGCAGGAAATTAAAGCGTCTACTGACAAATTGCCAAAAAAAGCAGGACAATTCTTGCTTATAAAGAGAGAGAGAGAGAGAGCGAGACAGACAGAGGAAGCCGGAAGAAGTCGAGGAAAGTCAGCAGCGAGACGAAGTTGCGTGTCTTAAATTCGCCATAAAAGTGTCACACAGACAGACAAGGACATGCGTGTCTTTTGTTTTTATGCACCACGCCTCCCACGCTCCTCTCTCCCTCTCTCTGGCAGCGCCATTAAGCCTGACGAGCAATGGCAGACGGCGAATGTTTGAGGTTAGGTTCATTTGCTCTAAATCTCTTAAATGCCTTTATTTAGACTAAAAGCGTCGAGCAGACGTGACGCGAAGCTAGCTGGCAGCGAGGAGGGGAGAGTGGGAGGTAGGAGAGGGTAGGAGGGGCAAGGCCTGCCTGTCAGTTTAATGTCTGCCTCCCCCTGCCCCCTTCTTCCATTGTTGCTGTGGCAAGTGTTTCGCCTGGTTTCTTTGGCTTTAATGTCTCGTTCGCATGTCCTGTGGGCTGCTAGGAGAGTCCCCTCTACCCTCCTCTTTTCCCTCCTCTCTTCCCACCTCTCCTTCCTCTCCTCACCAGCCATTTTCCCCACTCTCTTGTTCGCAGCTGCCTTGGCTTGCCGCGTCTTCCTTGCGAGTCTTTTATGCGTGTAAATATTTTGTTTTACAGCTTCTAAGCGCTGCCTTCTAATATACTTGGCCGTAGGTGTCTCAATTTTCCAAATAGTTGCCGCAAAAGCCGCTGCTCCCCCTACCCCTTCCCTTGCACAGCCCCCTCTGAAGAGAGTTGAGTAAACAATGCTGAAATCAATGTCATGTATGTGCAAGGGAATGTTTGTATGTGTCTGTGTGAATGTATTCTTCTATTTGCCTAGAGGCACCTTTTTGATTTCGCATTTCTAGGATTCAGTTAGCGAAGGGCAGAGGAAGTAGTGGGGTGCGGGGGGGGGGGGTGCACTGCTTTGCCGACGGCGACCAGTTTTGAGGGTTCGTTCGGTTTCGCCTCGAACGGTAACTGAGGCATCTTTGTGGGATTTACGTTTATCAAATTGAAGCTTAAGCTTTGCAGCTGATTCAGTTTGTTGTTGCCACGCAGGTTTTTAGGGCTCCCAAGTACGGGCTTTTCAGGGCTATTTTACATATGCAGCGGAAGAAAAAACAATCCTGCATTTAGGCTAAGCTGAAGGGACAACAGAGGGGAGAAATAACTTAAGAGGTGGGAGAGGGAAAGACGGATACGGAATGGAAACTTAAA
Source organism: Zaprionus camerounensis (assembly GCA_018904165.1). Lineage (NCBI taxonomy): Eukaryota > Metazoa > Arthropoda > Insecta > Diptera > Drosophilidae > Zaprionus > Zaprionus camerounensis. The sequence goes on from JAEIFS010000479.1 coordinate 6,287,426, forward strand.
TATCAATTAAGTTAAGTTTTGTTTGGGGAATATGATATACAAAATATTGTTTGAAGAAGTTTGGAATATATATAATATATACCATGACTCTTTCTCTTTCTCTCTTTTGTATGTAATATTGTATATACATATCTAAATTAAAAATTCTGTTACTCAAAGAAATATAGAGACAGTCCTGCTTATGAAATATGTTTGATATTCTTTGTGCCTCTCTCTCCCCATCTTCCCCTCTCTCTCTCTCTCTTCATCTCTCTATATGTAAAACTTGACTGATTTTCTTCTCTGTTTTTCCTCATTTCAGCCTTAGTCTGCCTACCTCTCTGCCTCCATTCGCTCTCCCCCACACCTCCTCCTGTTCCTATTGCAGGCCATTCATCTTGGGTTCATTTCTTGGCATATTTACTGTAGTTGGGCTCGAGTTCAATTTATCTAATCCCTTAGGTACGTCTCCGCAGTGCCCTTTCAACCCCCCACACCCTGCTTGCCTTGCCCCTTCTCCTCCTCCTCCAATTCCACTGTCTGCCGCTTCGTTTAGCTTGGCCAAAGTCAGCGAAGCCTGCAAAACATATGCATTTATATGGCAAATACATCTGCGTGTTGTCCAAGTCGAGTACCCAGCACCGTGTACTCTCCGTAACCTCTCAGTACTCTCTCTCTCTCTCCTCTCTCTCTCTCTCTCTCTCGGTATCCTGTGCTCGGAGACGGAACCCAACTGCAATTACAGTTTACAAATGTTCGCACAATTCAGTGCACATGAAACGCCATCAATAAAATTATAGCCAAGGACACTGGGAACTGTACAGGGAGTAGGGAAGGAACAGAGAGAGAGAAAGAGAGAGACAGAGAGGGAAAGAGAGAAGGTTAGAGACTAAAGAAACCACTGTGTACGCAATAAAAAACAATTTATTAAAAATTCTCAACGCAAATCCGTTTCGAAATTAAAATAACATCATTTTGATTGAATACTCTGGCGGGTCTACCCTCCCCTTGCTGCCCCTGCCCTCCCCAGTGAACCGCAAAACATATGCTACCTAATTTAAAAGTATATTACACAAAAGAAGAACACAGAGGAAAGAAAAGAAACCACTCGAGCAACACAAACACACGCGGGGAATGACTTAAGGAAAACCTCGGGAAAACAATGGCCAGAACAGTTCGTAAATTGCATTTCAACTGCAGACCGCAGGCCGCAGAAGACAGAGGACAGAGAGAGACAGAGGAGCAGGGTTGGAATTTATATAAATTGACTTCTTTATGCCTGCCTTGGTCTTCGTTTCGCAGAATTTGTCGAGGGCTCAGACAATTTACCACCTATGAAGCCGCAGTAGCCGCTGAAGAAAACTAAAGATTGTAAACTAAATTGAAGAAGCAGCGAAGATTCAAAACCGAAAGACCCTTAACTGTGACGTGTAGAGACTTCTCAACTTGTGGTTCGACCTCGACCGCGACCTGATTGAATTTTCCGCTTCATTTAAATTGAATTTGTTGCTCCCGCCCGGCGGCGCAGGTGGTGGCCTCCATGTTGGGGTGCTCGGCGGGAGTGCTCCACTCCAGGCCCGAAATCATAATTAATAGACACGCATATATATACTTTTTGGAGCGAAAGAAAGTGAAGAAAGTAGAGGAGAGAAGAAAGAGATGAAGTGGGCCAGGTGGAAAGCTTTTTGGGGCCAGCACTTTTGAGCCTTATAAATTTGCACGCTTATTTCAATTACCTGGAGGCAGCTACCTCCTCGAGCGGGTACCTCTGGAGTTGCTCGCAGTTTATCATAACTCAGGCTCCGTAGCAGGTTCCAGGATTATGCTGGGGCGGGCTCTGCGATATGTATGTGCTCCAATTTGTTAGAGACTTTATTAGGCTCCTTCTACAAGGGAGGCAGCAGGCAACCCCAGCTGCAGTTGCCTTTTTCCCGATATTGTTTTATCCGTGTTTACATTTACCTTGGCTCAAAGTTTTTTACCTCTTCAGGCGTCGCGAATTTCACTTAAAATAATACAAAGGAACTTTTTACGGCACTGAGAACTTGTGAGAGGGAGTGCAATGTTTACTCTCTCTTTCTCTCTCTGGGTCAGCTTAAAGACCTGGGGCTGGGGCGCTTTAAGACTGCTTCTACTTAAGTTCTGTACCAACTAAGTTGTGACTCTGGACTCCCGACTCCCACTCATCAATCAATCAATCAGTTGAAGCGTCAAACAGTCGATGCGAGTCATCAAGTCAACCAAACTGACAGCAAGTTCACGAATCAAATGCTAATCGAATCGAGGCGAATCACTTTTGCCACTCCCCCTTTCCTTGCCCCTTCTCCCTTGCCACGCCCTCTTTGCCATTTGCCATGCTCAGGCCAAAAGCTTTTAGGTTATGTAAATAGGCCGCACTTCCAATGTGTTCCGAGTTCATTAAAGACTCGTTTAGTATGCGAAACATTATGAAAAGCTTGGCAAACAGCATCGCTCTCTCTCTCTCTCTCTCTCTCTCTCTCTGCACTGGGAAATTGCTGTATATATTTTATTCATTACAGTATTTTATTTATGCATATTTATATTTTGCCTTAGTCGTTTGCTCTTTCTAGGTATTTTCTATTAGGTTTTCTCTGTAGTGACAGCTTTAATTCAACTCAAGCTGCAAGTTCCGACTGCGGTTGGCCTAATAAAAAAATTAAATTTAATTACCAGCCACAAAACTAATTTGAAACTTTATCTCTGGATCAGCAGCTCACATAGACAGACACAATACTGGGCAACATAAATTTCCCATTGCGTGTCCGAGTGCCATTTGTTGTCTCTCGCAACGCACTTCACTCAGCCCAGAATGCCTGTCAGTTCATCAGTCCATCAGTCGGGCAGGCAGTCAGTCAGTCAAGGAGGCAGTCAGTCAGTTAGGGTGTCAGGGAGTCAGGGAGTCGGGGAGGGAGTCAGTCAGTCGGGCAGTCAGTTAGGAGCACACGTATTCAGTCGGCATTTCAACACTTTTGCTACTTCCACACACGAATTTGGGTAGCGTGCATTCTTGCGGTCTCCCAAGTATCCTCCCGTCATTGTATCCTGTTGCTGAAGCTGAGGCTGTGTCCCAGGCACTCTCTCTCAGTTGTTAAAATGTGCTACGTGCTTTGGGCTAATAGACGCTGACCCCCGAGAGGGCAAGCCAAGGACTGATTTAATTGGCCGTGTGGAGTGGGCCTAAGAGCTTAGGCCTAGGAGCAGCTGAAGTACCTAACTCGGTAGCCGAACTAGGTGCCTGACTCGGTAGCTAAACTCGGTGCCTTACTCTGTGCCTAACTCGCTACCCTAGCTTGTTACCGAGCTCGGTGCCTTACTTGATACCTAACCCTCTCTACTTCACTTTACCTCTCCGTCTATCCCTCTCCCTTCCTCCCTCTCTTTCCCTACCTCTTGTCTGCCTCACTTCTCCCTTCTCTTCCTTTCTTCCTCTTCCTCTCTCTCCTCCCTCCTCTCCCCTCTCTCTCCCCCCTCGCTTGTTGTGAAAGTTTGTCTCCCATTTCAATTGTAAGCCATCGAAACAATCGTGCTTTTCCGAAGCACCCTACAGATAATAGAAGGCTTAACACACGCTGCCTCGTAAATTTCCGTTATATCCCGTAATTGTCAATTGTTCGTGTCATAAAAATCAATTTGAAAGCGACAGAAAGAGAGAGAGAGAGAGAGAGGGAGGGAGAGGGAGAGAATCAAAAGCCATTTTACGATTTTTCAATTAAACAAATTGCCCGAAACAGTTTTAAAATAGTTTGCCGTAATGGGAAGTGGCACGCGTTGAATGTATGCATGCATGCATGTATGTATGTATGCTATGTGGCATGGTATGCGGCATAGTATGTTATGTGGTGTGGCATGTATGTTGTGCAGCATGCGGGCCACGGCGGCGCATCGAGTTTAATTTACAACAAATTCTGTCGCATTGTGGCGCAGATTTAAATAGTACTAAAAATTTAATTGCAACATATTGTGGGGGCACACACAGATCACCCACACGCGGGCGCAACGAAGTGCAACAAATTCAACTAACTGTGTGCACTTTTCTTGGAAACACCCCCGCCTACCTCCCTCCCTCCCTCTCTTCCCTTTGCCCTTTGCCTTTCCTGTTGTGGTGACAAAAACATTGTGCGCTCAATTTTTCAACTTTTCGGCACAAGTCGAGGCGCCTCCTCGTTCAATGTCGGCGACCTTTTGGCGACTCATTGGCTCCGCCTGGCTGACCCGACCTGACCGGCGCGCATTGCCACCGGCGGTCACCAGGTCTCCCTCTCTCCCTCTCCCTCTCCCTCTCTCTGTCTGTGTCAACCAAAGTGTTATTAATGGCTTGTTTTTACTAAATTTATTGCTTGCTATTTATTAATTTATTGGCTCTGACTGCAATTAGATAAGAAAACTGCAGCAACACTCGCCGCTGCCGCGCCGTTGCCTCTGGGCCCAGGCTGCTGTCTCTCTCTTGGGCCTTGGCTCGGCTCGTTTTTCTTTTGATCATACGCACTGCATATGACATGTGCAGCGAGTCCATCCTGCCTCTGCAGCTGTGCGCGATAGCGAAAAATGCATATTCGCTGTTTAACAATCTTTAAAGCGCACACACTGATAGTTTTGTGGCTGCCACAGATTTCTATATTGTTATAATGGTCAGGTACATATATAGCATATGTACCTAGTTAGTTATTTGGGCATGTTTGGAACCGCTTAAGGTATGCTTTAGGTTATCTCTAAAGCAATTATGCATATTTCTTATAACTTAATACTTATGGAAAATTTCCTCTTGTTAGCTTTTGAACGTAGCAAGTTACTTGAGTTTGTTTAATGTCATAAGGTCTCTACTAACGAAATTCTTTAGGTCTTGCTTTACTCAATGTATATACCAAATTTCATTGGTATAGCTTTTGTAGTTACTGAGTTACTTGGGTTAGTTTGCAAACAAAGCATTTGGCTGGCATGTTGCTTAGCACTTTCCACATATTTTGCATAGTACAATATACATACAAAATTTCATATTGATAGTTGCAGTAAATGCCAAGTTACTATAGTTATTTCTCGAATATTCTACATGTCAAGATCTCCAATTGGTTCTGGAATTATTTGTTTTGCTTAAGTTAGTACATATTCCAAATTTCATAGTGGTAGCTGCAGTATCAACTGAGTTACTATAGTTAGTTGAGTTACTTAAGCATATCTGTTCCCACTTCCTACGTAACTAAATTGCAAAAGTTCATTCCAAATATTTTATCAATAGACAGCGCATGAATTCGATATTCCCCTCAATATTCAGGCTGTTTTCTTCTAGATATTTTGCTAACCCAATTTGGCATATGTTTAAGGCTACAAACATATTAATTTGTTTGTTTTCGCTTTCCTTTCAACCACACTCACGCAGTCCGAGAACATGTCGCACACTCGCCTGGCTAGGCCAATCAATAACAATTTAAAAGCTGTTGCGACAACATGTGCCAAGGCCTCCACCTTCAAGAGGGGGTAGTGGGGGGTGGCCCTCCACAGATTGCAGCAATTACGCAACATGGCAACATGCAACAAAAACAACAACAACAAGAACAAGAACAATACAAGCACAGCTCTGGCGAGAGCAACGCCATATTGTGTGGGGAAAATGGGAAATCGGAATGGGAATGTGAATGAGATTGGAAATGGGAAAGGGAATGAAAAAGGGGCTGGGCAGGGGCATGGGCATGCGAAAGGGAATGGGGGATGTTCCACCCTAAAATTTTATGTCACATTTGCGTCACATGCCGAAACAGCCGAAAAATGCCAAAGAAATAAGCTGCAAAAGCTACAAAAAAAGGCAAGCGAGTGAGAGCGAGTGCTAGACAGGCAGATACCCTAGAAGAAGTCAAGGTAGAATCTTAAAAGGAATGAATATATGAATTTATATATCTAATATCTGCTCTATCATTTTTTGGCTTATATCCAACTATCCTCTATCTATAAAGACCCTTCCTCATGCCCTCTACAGAGTATGCAATCTATACTTCCTATGCACAAACACAGCGACGTAAATAGCTAGCAAAATGCGACAAAGTACGACAAAACACAATAAAAGTTAAACAGTAATTTGACATAGACGACAACAGCATATGTGGGAATTTCCAAAAGGTTCCCCCTCCCTTCTGCAACTTGTATTTCAAAAATGGTTTACAAATTTGGACTGACAAGTAAATATTTTATAGATAAAGCACACAAGTGCGTGAGCGAGTCCCTTGACAGAGCGTAGGCGCGTGAGCTATTTAAGGAAGCGAATAGAGAAAGGTTTCCTCCCACTTTGGCAACCTCCTCTTCTCTTCATACCCCTCTTCCTTATGGAATTATGACCCACATCGTAGGTCATAATGTAGCACATGTTTCACTTGCCGTTGGTCAAGTGCGTCCATTCCAGGCAAGTTCTATGAACTTTGATGTCCAAAATAAAAGAGACTCTCTCTCTCCCTTTCTCTTACTCTCTTTATCTTTGTCTCTCTCCCTTTCTTTCACTCTCTCTGTCTCTCTTATATTATTCGCTGTGGTCACAACTGCTGTTGGCATTTTTGCATTGCGGTTTGGTAAATCTTTTTCTAAATAATTTTCCATTATTTGCACTACCATTAAAAGGAGTGGGTACTCCAAAAGGGAAGTTTTTGTTGCAGTGTGTATTTTATTCATCATGCATGTTTGTTTGTTCTATCGCAAGCAAAGTCATCACAACTTCTGCTTCTGATGCTCTTATAATCATTGGAATATTTTATTATTAACTGCAGTTAAAACTAAAGGCTATGAAAATTGAAATAAAAACCTATAATGCTTTTTATTTTGAAATTTAATTGACTTTTATTAATTAAACCATTGACAATTTAAGTAAAAGTTTGAAAACGAACATGAAAATATCTTGCATTTGGGATATTCAAATAAAAAAAAGATTTTTTTTCAAATCGCCTTAGGATGAATCATCATCTTCCCATTATATAATACTATATTATAATTACAACTTCATTTATTCAATTCAATTGCAAAGGCAGAGAAGTAGAACACAAATAAGTCTTATGTTCCTTTGGTTGATTTGCGTAACATAATCGAAAATATTAAACCCTGATATTTTTAGAGCAGACTGCTTTATTTTATAGGTCTCCTAATTCACTTGAATTGACTTTACTGATAAGTGAAAGCTGATGTTAAAGAGAGGTTGCGTGTTATCAAAAATAGACGATGAACTTGAACTTGTACTAAGTATACTGCAAGGTCGATGCTAATTGCCGATTGGTACACTCTGATAGAGAATATATATACATATGTATGTATTGTATTTATATAAACTTTATTGTAGATTTCGGAGTCATTTATTTCTGAATTAACCTACACTCTGTATATATTGTCACAGGTTTGCCAACTGTCTACAATCTTCGGCGTGGAGGAACCCCATTTGAACTACTATATAATACATCCGCCTACACATCTGTCTATCTACCTTGGACTTGGTTCAAGGTCAATCTCAAACTGTTCGCTTTCTGCCACATCAACCACATGGCAGAGCATCAGAAACATGTTCATCACCAGAAACCACAAATCAAAATGTCAAAATTGCCTCAGCTGTTGATGTGCCCCGATGTCTCTATATGTGGAGGTTGCATCTCACATCTTGGAACTGCAGCGGAAACAGGCAACGGTTTCCCGGCTACCGTTTGGACTCGTCTTCGGCTCAGGTAACCGCCGTCCTGCCACCAGCAGGCAGCCAGCATTTGCAACTGCTAATTACGACAGGCAGGCCAGCGGGCTTCCTCGCTTGGGTACTGCCTGAGATCAGCAACCTATAGACTATGTATGTATATGAATACCAAATTATGTATTACATGCAACCGTTTTTGACTTATTGCCTGCCATAGCATGAGGCTCTTTTTCGGGTACTCCTGGCGCTGCTGCTACCGCGCGTAATTACCAAATTATAGGCTTACCCTTTGGCTGACTGATTAGACTCATTTACAAATTTCTGACCAGGGTCCTCAACAGACAAGTCTGACTGTCTCACTGTCTCCCACAGAAAGGTACGTCCCATAGTCGGTTAATAGACAAATTAACTCTGCTCACTTCGGCCAGCTGGCTGTCCGCCTGTCTGACCTATACTTAACTTTGATAACATCTTGTAAATATTATGTAATTTTTTATAAATTTCCCATAATTATAGTGTGCCCGAAGTTAGGCTATTTGATTTATAAGTGCACATAATTCGCTGCAGTTTGCTCTGTGCTGGTGGTGGATTTTCCAAAGAAAATAGGAAAATCAATTATATTAGAGAATGCTTGAGGGTCTGACTGGCTACTTAGTTGGGGCGCAGACAGAAATTGTTCTGATAAAAGAGTCAATTTTGAATAAAATAAACTACGAGAGACCCTCTCTCTCTGTCTCCCTCTCTCTATCTCTTATCTGGCTTTTGGTAAATTCCCAACTGCTTTTTGTGGGGGAAATACTCATATATTTCCCCATTAAATCATGCGATTAAGTGAGTCTAAACGAAATCTCGTTATCGCCTTGAAGTTAACTAAGAAAACATAGTTTCAACTGATGAATTGCTCTGCCGGTACGGCACTGAGAGCACCCTCTTTCGCTTATAAAGTTGATACTTAAATTTAAATCAATATTATTTGTTTGTTCAGTTTTCCCCCTCTCCCCTGGATCATACTTGGCTTTTAGTGAGGCACTAAAATCGAACTGAATGATGTGTTTTGAAACCGGTACCGGTGCTGGTACCCGCGGTACCCCTTCCCGGCTGTTGCCTATTTTTAATAGAGTTGTTTAAGGTAACTGCAAGTTTTATAGATTTTCGTGTTTCAACAACTCTCGCAACTTAAATCAATTTGAGTCCCGGGAATTTAACAACAATTTTTAATGGCTTTTCATTGCGCGTCAGGCAATTTATCATGGGGCCTCTTAACTATGCCCCCCCCATTCCCCTGCTCTACCCGAAAGCGTGGACTGTAAACAAACAATTAAAAAGCGAAAAGCGCAACGAGAACTTCAACTGGAATCGAGAACTAAACTCAGCACTTCCATTAGGGTGCAGAGATACCGACTGAATTGGGCAACAATAAAATATCTTTATAGTTTCGGGAGGTATAACACCCCCGACTCCAAAGGGTGGAGGGGGGGGGGGAGCAGCTTTGTTTTGTTTGTTTCCGATCGTGCTGCATAAACAAAGAGCGAATGTGACTTAAATGATAAAAATGTCAGGAAAGTGTCAAATGACGTCGACCAGGGCGACGAATGATGATAAAGAGCTCTGAGGGAGCAGCTTACCCACCTCCCCGGCACTTCCAGCTCCCCTCAAAGTATCATAAAAAAAGGGGGAAAAATGGAGCTGCAGAAAAAATGACAATAATTAAACGCACGGGACACAAACGAATGCGTTGCAAGATGAGTCTGCATCGTGGTTCCCCTGATCGTATTGCAGTCTCCCCCCGTCCCCCTTGGGCAACGCCCCCCGCTTCCGTTGCAGCAAGAGCAGCCTCTGGTGATCTTGCCGCTTGATATATGCGCCGCCTTTGCTCAAATTTTGTATCTAAATGTGGCATTTAAGTTATCAACACAGAGCAGGGGAGGAGGGAGAGGAGCAGGAGGCGGGAGATTGTCTGTCCAGTTCAGTCTGTCTGTGTGCTCGACCATCTGCCGCCTGGCGGGGCGTGTTCTTTGCTTTTCAGCTCTTGCCTCATTTCTTTTGTGTGCGTTTCTGAAATCCCTGAAATATTTCGCGGCATGATTTAGTTGCATTTCACGCACATCGCACGCAACGCGCAACCAGCGTGGGGCAGGAACAGAGGCAGTGGCGGCACGCCCAAAGGGGGGCAGCCAGAGAGGAAAGGGGAATATGGACAATGTGAATGCGAGTTATTTGCGTGTGCGTAGCTGGCATATCTTCATATGCTCTGCTTCGAATGGGGGTCCCAGCCTCGCCCCTTTGCCAGTCCCTGCCCCACTGCAGCTGGGATCCCTCTCACCTTCCACAATGTGATCCCTTCCCGCTGCGTTAACTTTGTGCCATCATTTATGTTCGATATTTACAGCTAAAGTCGCTAAAACTGGCGGCCCATCAAAATAATCACCTACCTAGGGGATATATGCGTTATGTGGTGTGGTTTGTGACGAACAAGGCGAATTTTTTGTATATTAGAGAATATAATGTGGAAATAGATGAGAAATAGTAAAAACTTAGCTAGATAACTGTTTTGTAGTTACTTTTTAATTTTCATATAGATTTCTGCTTAGTTTCTTCTCACTAACTATAACACTGTAAATATTTCTGTTTCGTTTCTTCGAATTATCTTTAAGACCTGTAGTTCCTTATATTATTTTATGCCATATAATGTGGAAATAGATCATATTTGGTAAAAACTTTACTAGAGAAATCATTTGTAGTTATTTTTGTGATTATTATATAGATTCTTGATTCGTTTGTTCTCAATAACTATAACACTATAATACAGTATATTTATAATATATATAATAATATAAAATACAATATACGAGTATCTCTGATTCGTTTATTTTCATTCTATCTTTATGTATGGTATTATATCCCATATAATGTAGAAATAGATAAACTAATATAAAAACTTAACTAGAAAAATCATTAGTAGTAGTTACTTTCGTGATAACTATATAGAATTCTGATTTGTTTCATGTCACTTAGTATAAAATTATATTGATTTCTGCTTTGTTTCTTCTTCCTACCTATAAGAGCTGTAATTCTGTATAGTATATTATCCCATATAACGTAGAAATAGATGAAAAATTATAAAACTTTTCTATAGAAATCATTTATAGTTTCTTCCGTGAATACTTTAAAGTTTTCTGATTTGTTTCCTCTCAATATTTACAAAATTTGTAGTTCTTTATAGTATTTTATGCCATACATATAATATGGAAATAAGATGACCTATAGTAAAACTGAACTAAAGAAATCATTCATACTTTATTTTTAAATTACTATACAGATTTCTATTTAGTTTCTTCTCACTAACTACACCATAAATATTTCATATTAGTTTCTTCTTCCCATCTATAAGACCTGTAGTTACCATTGTAGGGGAGTAAAATTTTTGCAGCTTGCCAAAAATTCGAAATTCTCTCCATGGGGTTTCTTTCCTAAAGACAAAAGCGTTCCCCGAGCAACAGCTGCCTCTGCCTCGGCGACTCATCGTCAGTAGACCCTCAGAAGAAGACGTATCCACAGCTCGGGTCCGATTCCTTTATGACGTGGCTAAAGGTTATTGTTGTTGTTGTTTTTGATTTAAATACACTTGAGGCTCTTAATTATATTGGAGCGTGTTTTGTTTTCGGTTTCGCGTGAGATTTTTTTTCTGTTTTTTTGGGTTTCGCGTTTGGCTTTTGTTGGAATACAAAAATCACCTGCGGCGATTTTGCGATGGGTTTGCGCTTTGTTGCTGTTGTTGTTCCCGTTGCTGTTGCTGTTGTTGTTGTTGTTGGTATTCATGTTGCTGTTGCTGTTGTTTGTGGCATGTGTTTCATCTTCATCAGCAGCAGAGAACGGAAATTTAGTTTCGCTAATGCGCGCTAATGAACCCGCTCGTGTCCGACTCCCAGTTGGAGATCAAGCTGGCCATAGGGAAAACTGACAAGCTAAGGGGTAGGGAAGGGCAAGTGGTAGAAGGGGGGGGTGAACTTGCTTGCAAATTAGGAGGCAGGCGTTTAGTTCAACGGCTGCTAATTAGCCTGTTTCGCTCTGCAGCTGACCATTGTGTTGACCCTCCTCGACTGGTTATCATAATTAACAAGCTCACCAATACACGCTCCCTCTCTCACACACACAAACACACACACACTGTGTGCTACAGTTGCATTCAACTTGAACACGCCAGTTCCCCGCCTCCACCCCCGCACACCATCTCGACCTGCTCATTGAGTTGCTTCCGTTTGTGCTGCCTCTGGGTGGGGCAGCGCAGCAGCAACCACTTGAACCGCGTCAAGAGTGGACCACACACACCCACAGACACACACACACACAGATAGACACTATGAACACCGCCACACTTCAGTCGGACAGTCAGTTGAGTCGCAGCAGCCTGAAGAGGCGACCAAGCTAAAAGAAAACTGACAAAAAACGCACATTTATTTCGCCTTTTCACTCGCTTTTCATACTGATTCAATTTACAGTGATAATTTTCACTATACTCTAACTAAAATGGGGTATTTAAGACTAGATAGAAGGCAGGTAATGGGGTAAAGAGTAGAAGAGATAGGTTAAACACTCTCTCTATTGAAAGTACAGCAAATATTGATTGCTGCAAATCAGTTTGCTGCATATCTTGACTACTGCAAATCTTGTCTGCTTCAAATGAAGGCTACTGCAAATCTAGACTACTGCAAATCAAGTTAACTGCAAATATAAGCTGCCGCAAATCAAGTCATATCAAGTCTACTACTAGTCTAGTGTATTGCAGAGGGTGTCTTGTTTCTAGTTCTCAATCAATGATGAAAAAAGGAGAATAGAAAGACGAAGGTCAACAGATATTGAGGGAAATAGAGACATGAACAGGGGAGATATTTAATCTATGCTGCACATATTCTTTGTATCAACATAAGGTATTTCTATAACTATATTTTAGTATTTAATATTCAATTAGTCTATATTAAAGAAAGTGTTCTTAATGTCAATAACTAAAAATTAAAATGAAATATAGAGGTAAATGTAAGAAAGGCAGCCCAAACTTTGCTGATGCTCATTTTCATTCCATTCTTGCCTTACACTCTGTAGGTTAGAGTATCCACACTTCGTCGTGGACCTAGACACTACCTCTGGTCATATTTTTGCCACCCTGGCGACATTTTAGACAGTGTCACTTTTTATAAGAAAAAACAACTGTAGTGAGCAATGCGTGGAGTCACGGAGACGGGAGCCGGAGCCGATCGGAGTCTGGACAGTTCAAGTGGTGACAGCTCTCTGGTTTTGTATGAGGCCTGCGGCTGATTATGCTCGCTGATGTGCTACTGTTGCTTTTTCCCACTCTCCCTTTCTCTCTCTGTATCTCTCTCTTCCCCCTCTCTTTTTTTTTCTATTTCCAGCTGGCTTTGTTTGTTTAGACTCCTGTGTCCAGTCAGAAACTAAGGCCAGCTCGACAATGATTTACAAAACTGTTGAAAAAGTGCTCGAGAAAGCGAAAAAAAGACAAGCCAGTCTCATCGGGGCTGGCGGTGCGTATCTGGTGTCACATTGTTTACATAGACAACTCAGTGCGGTCTGTTGTTGTTTTTGCCCGCACTTGAGGGGGATTTGTGAGATTAACGTGTTAAAAAATAAATATTTGGTCTAGTTAGTTTTCTGTGGCAATTTGTTATGCAGCCTTGCTAGACAAGTGCGAAAACAAACAGAGACACGAACTGGAACTCGAGTGCGCCTCGACCAATCCTCCCTGGCAGCTCAACCTGCCCTCAGTCTTTCCTCCAGCTTCCCTCCAGCTTCCATCCAGCTTCCCTCCAGCTGCCCTCCAGCTTCCCTCCAGCTTCCCTCCAGCTTCTCTCTACCTTCCCTCGACTGTATGCAAAGTTCTTCGTTTCTGCAGTGTTTCATCTTTGCAGTTCTTCTCTCAGAACAATAACAACAACATCACGTCAACATCATCAACTGCACCACAGCGTCGCAGCTCCTCACTGGCCCTATCTCCATCTCCCTCTCCCCCTCCCTGCCCCTGTCACCTTGCTGTGTTGTTTGTTTGCTCTCTTTGAAATGTGCATAAATTCATTTTGGTAATGGAGTTTTCCTTGCATTGGCTTCCCCTTCCCCTTTCCCTTCCCCGTCTCCTCTGCTCAGTCCCTTTTCTTTTCCTCTCCCCCTTGTGGGTGTTGTTGTTTTTTGGTTTAAGAGATTTGCTGCCGCTTGTTGCCATAACAAATGTGTTTTCGCAGCTCTCAGCAGCAGCTGCCACTTGCCACTTGCCACATGCCCCTCCTTTGTCGCCACTTGATGAGGTCCGAGCAACGCGAAATTAATTTTAAATATACATAAATTAATGTGGCATGTTGCAGTGGGGACAGTTTGGTGTGCAAAATATGAAATACTTTTTGAAACAATTTCCCAGAGGAACTTGCTAATCGCTCGACAATTAGCAGAGAGAGAGAGAGAGAGAGAGAGTTCAAAGTGCATGGGAAATGTTGTGGCGTGCAGAATCAATTGAAAATTGCCCTGAGGTTTTTCCGGCATAATTTGTGGTGGCAAATCGCAGCAGCAAACTGCAAAATGCTATTCCCACAAGAAAATGCACCCCATGAATAGTTGACTAATTATGTCACGCTCAATTAGTTCCCTTAGGGGTGAGGGGAGGGGGGTGCTACGAGGGTGTGACCAGGTGTGACCAGGTGTGCCTCTGTGGCACTGATCGATATGGAAATTAATACGAGTAAAATATTGAATTGAAATTAAACAAGGAAAGGGAAACGGGTTGGCAGCAGTACCCCCTGGGGCAGGGCAGGGCAGGACTGGGCAGCAACCCTTCCTTCCTGTTCCTTCTCCCCCTCATGTTGTTATTGTTGTTGTTGTAATCGTAGTTGTTGACATTTCGCAGAGAGTAAATTGGTATTTACATATGTCCCTGAATCGATCTGCCCGCTGTTTGGGGAATACGTTGCCGTTGCCATTGCCATGGCCGTGTTCTTTGAGCTTTTGCCCCACTCCTACTGCCCTACTCCTGCCCAGCTACAGACCGTACCCGAAGCCGGTCCTGGCACTTTGTGTATGTGTGTGTGTGTGTGTATTTATTTGGTGATTGTCCTGGCGTCCACGTCGCACTGCAGCTGTTTCATGCCCATTTAACACCTTCAATCCGCTTTGCCTTCGCCTTGCAGCGCTTCAATAGATACCTAGATACATTTAAATATCTGTATCTGTATGTGTATATGTGTGTCTGTGCTTGTATATGTCTGTGTGTGTGCTGTAAAAATATTATCGCCCGACATACAGGGCTTGTCAGGCCGGGCATGTTTGCACGCGCCTGCCATGTCCTGCCGCCTGCTGCCTTCGCCTCCGCTCTACTATCTGTATCTGTATCTATCGGATGCACAAGGCAATTGGTTTATTTTCCAATACGGTAGCCGTTCAAATATGTCTGCGAGTTGAAGGTGTGACCGGGTGGGGGGAGGGGTGGGGCAACGTAATTTGTGTAAACATTTGCCAGACTTTCTCACTGATTTTTGGCTCTTTTCCCATTCCCCATATTCCCATTTTCCCATTCCATATCATGTGCTGTGTATCTTTTTTGCTGCTGCTTCTTTTTCTTCCTCTTCCTCCTCTTCTTCTTCTTCTTTTGCTGTATGATAAACAGTTTGAGAAATCGTCGAATGCCTCGTAAATTGCCGCATTTTGAATGTTTCACTTGCTTTGCATTTCGATTTCTCTTGTGTAAACAGAATTCTGCCTCTGCCTCAGATTTGAGTTCCGAATTGGAAATATTCTACATAAATTTGGCACACTATAAACAGAATTCGTGCTAGTCCCATGGGGCAGGAGAAGGCAAGCAGGAGGAGGCAGTAGGAGTCTGCTCTAGGTCACTGTTTCGTCGAGATCCGATCTGTGCGGACTGTCTATGTTTGCGTTTCTCATACTATCTATATGAGTATCGTAGTTCCTGCACTCTCACCCAAGTAAATGATCACGCTCGAGTGCCGCATGACGTGGCACAATGTCGGGGGCGGAAAAACAGCAAGTAACGGCAGTCCTGGCCTATCCTAACTGGAACTTTGCCACCCACAGACAAAGTCGGGAATCGTTTCCCATGAAAAACAAGACTAAAATTGCATTCATATTATTTCTATTATTATTTTGTTGTTGCTGCCACACGCATAGATCATATTTAATAGAGGGGATGCTGCTGTATCTCCCTTCCCTTCCCTTCCCCTTCTTACTTTCCCTGTTTATGCGCATTTAGTTAATCAGTTACGGTTCTCTGTCTGTCTATGGGAGGGTGGTGAGGGGGTTGTTCTGGCCACGGGAAACAGGGGAAACACGTCATGGTTAATGAAACTTTATGGCGCCTACTTTCGAGAGGCTCAGGCCACTTGTGTCCTGTACCTGCTCCCAATTAAGCGGCAGGTGTAGCTATAGTCTAACCTAACCTTACTTCTAGTAGTCCCTCGTGTAACTGTTCCTTTACGAGCCCACATATCATGCCAGCGCATTGTTTGGTTATTGTTTTTACCTTTGTTCTCTCAAGCGTTCTGCCCGCAGCAGTGGAAATCCGTTTAGGGCTTGCAACTTGCCTTGGCGTCTGCCCCTGCCCCTGCCCCTGCCACGCCCTGCACATACATCAAAATTAACTGAAATGTCAGCTGCAGTTACAACAACTATTTTTACTCACTGTTGTTGTTTTTTATGTGTTTATAATTCATGCTCATTCATCTTCAACTGCCACTGGCCAACGCGGTTTGCAGTCCGCACTCGTATTGGCATTAAGTGCTGCCAGAAAGGAACAGACAGACAGAGAGAGAGAAAGAGAGAGGGACAGACAGACAGACAGACGGACAGACTGTCTGCTCTGTCTGCGCGACAGATAATTACAATTGTGTCATATTTTTCTCATTAGCGACTTTCTATAGCTGCCTCGTATTCGTTTGTCGTTTCTCGTTTTCCATTTTCCATTTCCCATCACATGTGCTAGAGAGAGGGGGGCGCATCCCTAGCTGCCACGCCCACGCGCACCTTTGGGCTGCTGCTGCTGTTGCTGCTGTTTTTCCCGTTTTCTTGCCTCTGCTGTTGTTAATTAGCTTTGCCTGATTACTTTCGAAAATTACAACTGTCAACGTATTATTTATGAGTCGAAATGTCTTTTCACTTGCAGAATACTCACACTCTGTGGGATGCAACTTCAAAAAAGGTAGACCTACATACAATATACAATATACTAACATATGTAACATAACATATGTATGTACATGCTTACATATGTCTGTTACTTGTGATGCTAGCCACAGTTTACAGAAGTTTTAAATCTGTGGGGTTTATTTGTCGTTAACAGAAATTGTGCAGGGCAAAGTGAATGACATTAATAATAATAATAATAATAATAATAATATAATAATATAATAGCATATATATTCGTTAACAGCATCATAATCAGCTTTATTTAACAGTCTGAAGTTTTACTGACAAACTTTACATTAAGGCAAAGAGACAACGTTACTTTAGGTATACTCAAGACTTAATTCATTGTTTCCTATGTCGACTTTCCATTTAAAAGCCAAATTTATTTGATAGTTGTATGAATTATAATTGAAAGAGCTCATAGTCCTTAACTTTGGAGTGCGTGTTCTTATGTGAAATGTAAATGCATCACTTATATATAATAATTGTCAAATTTTGAGGCAGTTTTTGTAATATATATAAAGCATTTATAATACAACTTATAATATGTAATATAATATTTATATATAATATATATATCTTATATAACTTCCTGCAGTATTCAGTCTTTGTAAAGAATATGTCACATTATTATCTTATGATGCTCAGTTTGAGCATTAACAGACCGTACCCGAAGCCGGTATAAAAACATAGACAGAGACCTCAACATAGACCAGAGAACCTATAGATAAATTGCACTCCTCTTCTCGGACTTGTATTCATAACAAACTTTTGGAACATCCTATTATAACCTTAGGAATAATAGAGTGAAATGTTGAAAGTCTTACTCTGTTCCTCCGTTATTTCTCTGTTCTGTCGTTCTCTATTGTTCTACATTGAAATAACCTTAGGCAACATTTACAGTAAATGTCTAAAGTCTGTCTCTTTTTCTCTTCTCTATTCTTGTACAACCTTAAGATCCCCCAAAAAGCGCCCGAGGAAGCTGTCGCTGCCAATTAAAAGGTACACACATTGACGACCTCTGGCAGATTCCAGTTAACCCTAAGCCGACACCCCTGGCCTGGCATACCTGCACCACAAGCTGACACACATGATCGAACACGTTCGACAGAATGTATCTGACAAATGCGATCAAATGTGCCGCAGTCGCAGCCACAGTCGCAGCCGCAACTCGTCCCACTTAGCCAACACTCCAAGAGGGAGGGTGGAGTCTGAGGGGGGAGGGGAATGTGGTGTGAATGCAATCACTTCCGTTTCGCTGACTCTTTTGCGCCGTGGCCCTTTGAAGTGATCGTGCGTGCTGATAAAAGCCAAAGCAGTCGAGAGAGAGAGAGAGAGCAAAGTATCTTGTATCTTGTATCTGACGGATACGCATCGGCAGCGTTTACCTTCGCGTCTGCCTTTTTGTTTGATGTGCGCAGTTGATATTTTCTCTGGCAATTAATTGATTGTGACAGATTGCTATGAAGTGCCCACAGAGACCTCAGACCCCAAGTCTCCCTCCTGCCTTGCTTCCCCCCCTCGCCAGACTGACACTTTTGTGTTGTGTCATGCGTTTAAATTGAGAATAATTCGATGGGATCTGTTGGGGACTCTGCTGCAGGGCAGGGCAGGGCTGAACGGGGGTGTAGGGTTGCCCTGGCTAGACAATGTCTTGCAGTAAAAAGTAACACATTCGGTTTACAGAGCTGCAGCTCCCCATAAAAGACGCAAAAACGCAGCGAGATATGCAAAACAGATGTCGCTTACCCGTTCGGACTGTCATCGGAAGCCCTGGAAACTCTGTTGCTCCCAACATGCATATTAATTTTATTGCCAGCAATAACAAATCCATCGACAACAATTGTGAAACGCATTTAATAGTTGTACTAAAAGGCGGCAACAATGCAAGCGACAGCCGAAGAAAGCTGCAGTGTGCTGCAAGTGGAAATAGCCGACTGGGCTATGCACTGCAATTGCAAATGCTGCACATATGTATTGTATAATATAATATATTGATATGTGGTGAGCTATATGAACATATGATATATAAACATACCAAGTTTAAGTGTTGTAAGGTGAACTAGAGCTGAGTTAGGATAGTCAGTTTGTTTGCTACCTTTTATATTTAAATTAAATATGAATTTAAAGTTAAAACCAGTAAGAAAAGCAACAGTCGCGCGGCACGCGACAGTGGGATACCCTTCGACCTATGTTCCTATATATGTAGACATATACATATGCACATACTTTGAAATTATTCTCGACAGATGGCGCTCGCGCTTCGCGCTCGCCCGCCTCCCTTGTTAGCTGACACAAGCACTTGGTTTTATGCACATACTTTCTTAAATAACTTTTGTGTTTATTGACCGATCGGATTACAATTTCGAGAATACGTAGATATTTTAATGAGCTTTGTGTATGTTAAAGTCAGAAAGTTGTATCTTTCATACAGCGCTTATAAATTGAGTTCAAAAATTAAATTATTAATTTGCGGGGGCGGTGGGCGTGGCACCCAACATTTGAAATAAACTTCATCTGCGCCGGCTACACAGAAATGTTCATGCCAAATTTGGTAACTCTAGCTCTTATAATAGCTGAGATCTGTGTGTTCATCTGGTCATCCATACATCCGGACATCCGGACATCCGGACATCCGGACAGACAGACAGACATGGCTCAATCGACTCGGCTAGTGATCCTGAGCAAGAATATATATACTTTATGGGGTCTGCCACGCCTCCTTCTGCCTGTTACATACATTTGCACAAAGTTAGTATACCCTTTTTTGACCATTTTCAATGGTCGAAGGGTATAAAAACTGAAGAAATATGTATGTTAAATTAAAGTTTAAATTTACATTAAACAGTAAAATTTCTAAAATTAAAAAATGAAATTTTTAAAACTGGGACTAACAAATTATTGGGGAAACCGAGAAAAATACCCAATCAGATCGGTAGTGTTAGGTTAGTTGTTAGGGTTAAATGTTAATGAGTTAATGATGGTAGTTTTAATAGCTATTAGGGAACACTCCGAGTTAATTATTCCAAAAAGTTTGTTGCAATCAGAGTAGAGAATTCGGAAAGGCTCATGCATGCTATAATTGTTATTGCAGAAATCAAGCAAAAGAGGTGCAAAATTTCGGGATAATCTAGAGGGGATAGAGAAGTTTCCAGATATAGTACTCTAGAATCACTTATAATATTAAAATGTTCCATTTTAGATCTCTATATACCATTCCAATGTTGCTGTATACCTTTATTGAACAACTGACAAAGGAAGCGTAGTTGATAGTTGGCGTAATGGAGAAAGGAGCAAGTGCATCAGCGTTGACAACAAGTGGGGGACAGCAAGAAGTTGTCTCTCACTTGCCTGCACCCGCGCTGTCTACCTCCCTCTTCCCTACTTCCCTACTTCTCTCTTCCCCCTTCCTCTCCCTCTCTATCTGCCCTCTCCCTCTCGCACTACACAGTCGTCTGACAGGCTGTCACTGGCAGGGCACAGTTTGCAGTCTGTAGTCAGTCTTTGTCGTCATTGTTGTCGTTGTCACCGTGCTCTGCTGCGCTGGTGGCATGCCACATGTGCAGCAGCAGCAAGAACAAAACAAACTATAAGATTTTATTGCTTTCTCGTATGTGAAAAACTGCGCGGAGGGAGATAGAGAGAAGGAGGAGGAGCTGCTGCTACTGCTGCTGCTGCAGGTTGCTGCGGGTTGTTGCCTCCTACTGCACTGTGTGGCAGAAAGCAACAAGCCGAAGTCTGGCAAAGCTGCGCTTGTCTGTCCCCCCCACCTGTACCTTGCTTTTCCTTCTGCTTCCTTCCCCTCTCTGTTCTGCCCCACTTGATGGGCAGCATTGCAAACAAGGGCGTTGCACGAGCTGTCAAAATGAGCAATTACTTTGCAAAAATGTTGCACAACTCACGTGTTCTATGCCACCCACTTCCACCCCCTCCCTTCTCTCTCCTTCTCCCTTTGCCTGCCAGCATTTCTGCACTCTCAAGTCGTTTGTCTTGTTGCCAAAGTTCGCGCTGCGCTACATGCCCCCGGAATGTGGCATATGCAATATGGAAATTGATAGCGTAACCCACTTAAAGCCAACTCTCCATAAGTTCATCCAGTAAGTGGCTTCATAATTAATTATCACAGCTAATTACATACCTGACAAACTGCTGGCAAGCTGCATATGCAGCTGAGTGTGAGGTGAGTGTGGAGTCTGCGAGGTGAGTTAGGTGAATTAGGTCGAGGCAGTCAAGGCAATTAAACTCTTTGCGGCAATCAGTTGCAGGCTTCAACACGAGCTGCACTTGCTCATAATTGCCCGCACTCGACAACCCTGGCAGACTCCTTTCTTCGCTGTTCTTCCTGCTCGAAAGTCTGTTCTCAAGCATTTGGCCACAGCTTAAAAATTATGGCTAACTAGCACAGCCAGCCACGCCCACTGTGGAGGCGAATGCAGCACCTGCTCTTGCTCCTCCCTCTCCCTCTCTCTCTCTCTCTCTGGCTGCTGCTGCACTTAATGCCCTGACCACAATCCGCAAAGGGCTGCTGTAGCCCATTAAAATTTCGACTCAGCCCCAAACACGACCTCAGACCTCAGACCTCAAACCAATGTTGTCGCTATATCTGCAGCGATTTTTTGTCCGCGCCTCGTCAAACGACACGGGCACAACAAACACATACACAGCGACACATGTATACACAGGCACACACATGCACACACATGCATACAGGTACACACACACGCACACACAGGCAGACGCATGTGAAAGATGTTGACGTTTACGACGCAGACGAGGCAGGCGACTGCCCTCCTTCTCCTTCTCCTCTCACGCCATCTCCTCTCTCTCTACTGCTTGCTCTTCACCTCTCTCTCCTGCTCTCTTTCCCTCCCTCTCTCCTCCTCCTCCTCCACTCTCTACCATCCTCTTCTCTCCCCCCTTTGCCTTCCTTCTCTTGCTGGTGTTGTGGACTGCGGACTGCCGCGTTGACGATGACGTTTGAACCACTCAAAGCGTTGTTGCCCCACTCCCCACTCCTAGTTCCTCTCTCCTAAACACTCCACAGTACTCCCCACTACTCCCCTCTGCTTCCACTTGCTTCACCTGCTCCTACATACCTCTCTCACTGCCTCCATCCCTGCCACTGTCTCCTTTTTTGCTGCTGCGCCTTTTCCCATCTCTACCTCTATTCCTGCCACTTCCTCTGCTCTTGCCCATGTCCCACAACCTGCTCCTACCTCTCCTCCTTCCACTTACCCCTTGCCCTCTTCCTACCTCTTGCCCTACCCCTCCAGCCCCTTCCTCCCATCGCTATAAACGTGCTTCTGCGGGTGTTAAATGTGTTGCCGCTGGCGTTGGCTGCAGCTTCCTCTGCTTCCTTTTTTGTTGCTCTCTCTGTCTCTCTCTCTCTCTCCCTCTACTTTATTTCTTCTCTGCTTCGCTTTCTTCTCCTCTACTTTTTTCTGCTCCACTTCTTTTTTTGTATTTTTTGGGGCAACTTTTGCCGTTCATTTAATGGCTTCATTTCTGCTTTGACATTTTTCCATGCACTGCTCGGGGTTTTTCCTGCTCTCCTGTCCTGCCTGCCTTGCCATGTTTGTTGTGCTGTCAGCCTGTCAAGCTGCCACGCCCCCCACCACTGACTACCCCTACTCCGCTGCTTGCGCTTTTTGGCCTTTTAAACTAATTGCATTGCCGTGTGTGCCAGTGTGTGTGTGTGTGTGGCAAGAAAAGTGCAATAACTATTTAAATGATTGCAGCGCGCACATGTGGCTGCCACAGAACTTGCTACACGCCTTTCTACCTCCCTGCCTGCAGTGCCCCTGCCTTCTCTATGTCTTTTCCTGCCCTGCACCCCTTCTTCTCTCTCTCTCTCTCTCTCTCTGCCTGCTCTGCTCTTGCCCCTCTCTGCAGAGAGTCCTTTCTCAGTGCTGGCAACTGGCCATCTCTCTCATTCTCCCCCCTCTCTCTTTGTCATCTCTCACAGACTTCTTCACAGGCATTTCTTGAACGGATGCTTCAACTCCCTTCCCCCCTAATTCTCCCACATCCTCTTTTGTTTATATGTTCTCGAGTGCCAATTAAATCTTGCTTATGTTTGATTATTGCTGTCATTCGCCGCTGCGCGAACACTTGTCCAGCTGTTTGCCATCAATGGAGCAGCACAGGGCAGGGGCACAGAGAGGGGAGTGTGCAGTGGGGGGGGAGGTGTTGGGGGAGTCAAGTAGACAGGCAACTCTTTGAAATGCCTTTCACTGGAACTCTTCACACATCGGACAATGAACGTGCCCCCAAATTGCAGGGGCGTGACCTCACACCCCATTGCAAGGGGGTAAAGAGTGTGTGCAGAGCGGGGGGGGGGTCTCTCTCTCCATGGCTGGCAATCAATTAATCATAATTCTGATAGCACAAAACATGTTGCAACACAACCGCAACAACAAGGCACGAAAATCGATGGCAGCTAAATCGGAAATCCAAAAACCGAAAATCCCTGAAAACCCCCCAAAAATAGTAAGTGTGAATAACCATAACATGTGCTTATCGCATCGCAAACACAAACCCAATCGAGGCACACACACACACACACACACTCGCACACACTCTGCTGAAAAGCATGACAAATTAAGGACACCCCCTTTGCCACCCTGCTTGAGTTCCGATTACGAGTCCGTTTCCAATTTGGAATCCAAAATCCAAACGCGATTCAAATACGAAACGTGCCACATTGCGGCATAAACGATAATTACATGTGGCAGCAACAGCGACAGCGACGTTTACCTACGACCGACATCGATTCGCATTATACCCATTGATCCTTATGGACCAGGCTTATGTGCAATGTCTTCAACGGGGTGGGGGGAAAGGGAGCAGGGAAAGAAAAGAAGGTTGATAAATTGTTACAAACTGCAGTCGGAGAGAGAGAGAGCAATGACTGGGAATCTCAAGAAATGCTCTCGACATGTGCATTATAATCTTTTTTTGTGCGATACCCTATAGATTTTGTATTCAGAAATGGGGTATGATGGACTAGGTATGGGAATGTAAGACATATACTGCAAATTTGGCTTACATTGAGCTCTCTTTTTGTTTTTTTTTGCATGAAAAGTGTATTTACAGGGTATCGTTGGGTCTCGCACTTCTTCTATTTAAGGCTGTGTTGGACTAATAGGGAATGTAGAAGGCGTTCTGCTTTACTTAAACCTCTTTCTCTGTTTTTCTCACATTTAAAGTGTTTAAAGTGTTAAAAGTGTGCGTGTTGCACTCTCTGCAGCTTATTGTATAAATGACAAGATATCATTCTGGAATGCATTCCACTATCTGCCGGCCTTACCTACTCCTTTCTTAGTGTTTTACAGGGTATCTAGGCGTCAGTCACTCACCTCATTTCAATTGTTTCCTTTTTGCACAATGGAAAATGATGCAGTGCCTTTTTGCTGGGCACTTTTCTTCGGGAAATTTATCGCATATGTCGCAGTCTCACATGATATGCCAGATTCTCAACGCTCTCTCGCCTCACTCCCTTTCCCTCTCCCTCCCTCTCTCTTATTGTAATTTTTAATGGTCTGCCGGCATTGCTTCCTGCAGGTCATGCCCATAGCTCGTCCAAGTGTCGTAGGGCACAGCAGGAGGAAGGAGCAAGGAGGGGAAGAGGGGCGCCTGCAATAGAATTTTTGCATTGCACTCGGAGCTAAACCGAGCTCCGCCTGCAGCGATAAATGTGATAAATGAAGGCTTAGTCGGTCTTGTTTTCGGTCTGGACAGAATTGCATTATGCAGATGGCCGCACCGAAGGATTTATATGCCCGATGTTTGTCCCGGTAATAGCCCGAGTCGACATGCAGGATGAAAATATTAGCCTGGCTTTATTCTCTTCCAAATGCCTTGTGCAGTCTTAGAGTGTCTTCCCTTCTAAGCGAAGCACGTGCGCAGTTTACATGCAAATAATCGAGATATTTATTGAAAGCGGACTTGAAGCTGATCCTTTTTTATAAATTTTGGGATGCAGAGCATTAGGAGAGCAAATGGATTTCCTTGTAAAAATAACAGTTAATCTGAAGACAATGAAGCAACAGAATAGACCTTAAAACCTTGAATAGAAAGATCTTTAGTTCTTTAAGTAATATATTTATATGTATTCTTGATCTATATGTATTCCTGTATTATATCAGGAATAAGTATGTAATTTAAGTAAGATTACTTGAACAGTAATATTATTGAGTATTTCATTATAAAGATTTGAAATTATACGATATAATGGATATTTAAGCATAAGTGAGATAAGTTTTTATTTATTTATTTATTTATTTAAAGTCAACTAAGAACAGTCGACTGTAGGGATAAGCAAAATATAAAAAAATTGGATATAAAAATGAATATTACATTATATTATATTAAAAATATAACAATTATTGACTAATAAACAAGGGGATAGATAAATGAACTGGCAAAATTGTATGCTACCTATTGCAATAAGAATATCAAGAGTACTTCATAAAGTTGCCGTAAAAACTATTTATATGCATATATTATGATTAAATTCCATTATATTGGGGTTTTTTTATGAAATATTTTTCCCCTCATCATAATCAATGATTAAATCAAAATTTATTTTCTGTATTAAACATATTTCTAAGTAGAAAAGGTTGAAAGAGGCCTGTACTCTTAACTCTCATGTATTATAACCACTCACACTTGTGTAATATTACAAATTGTTTCTAAATAAAGTGTTCCATTTATATTCTTTCTAAATTCCATTATATTTATCAGGAGCGTCTTTTAAAAGAGAAAAGTAATCTGAAAATTAAAGTAACTGTCGCATTTATTTGAAAACTGATCTTTAGTTTGAACCCCAAGTATATATTTGTATTAATAGACAGGAAAAGACTTCGTCAAAGAAGTTGAAAAAAATCGATTCAGCTTAGTACCTTTCATTCTCCACTAAAGGAAACTGTTCATTAATAGAACTTTGTTACCCCTAAACTAGTTACTATCTTAACAATAGATAACAGTGAACTTAATTTAATATAAAACTGAATATAGACAAAGAGACATGGTTCTCTTTATCTTTTGACAAGCAAAGTGGTTCCAATGCGGAAGGACAAGCTCATTTGTGGTCAATTGAAATGGAGTTTGCAATTCATTTTCCCTCTGCTCTGACTTACAAAGAGCCACACACGCTGCCATGTAAATCTGAAGAATCTTTCTTTCTTTCTTAAATATATCATAACTATTTTCTGTATTACTTTCAAGCGTCATAACAAAACTGTTGATGAGCTGCCATAACCAATACATACATAGTTTCTCTTTTTGTTACCACCAACTGTTGCACCTTTACAGCTATGCTACCAACTCCCTATTACCACTCCCTCCCCCTCCCCATCGCCTAGGGCAAATGCCTCTTTCACACCTATCTCTTGCCGCATAATTTAATGGCTCTCGCATTTTGATTGCCTTTTTACGCTGCAGGGCCAAATGCCAACTACCAACAATTTATGACAAATAAACATTTTTATATTGCGCTTCCTGCAATTTATTGCAGTGTATTTTGCACTTATCAACAGCCGAAGCAGGAAAGAGATGGCCGTACAGATAAACAGATAGAGAGGGAGGGGGAGAGGGAGACAGGGGAGTATTGTATTATTTGTTATATTTATTTTGAGAGGCATCGTTGACTATTGTCCCTTTGGCAGCAGGTGAACGGAGACGGGGTAGGGGAGGGAGGGTAACTGGCTATGATATTCAGCATTTATTTGCATAAATGTATGAAAAATGCAAACAACGCAACAAACAAACAAACAAACAGACAGACAGACAGACAAACAAAGCGACAACAAACAGTCTGCTGCACTGAGTATCTGCGCTTCGAGTATCGCCAACTCTATGAGAAATGTGTGTATAATGCACGACGGCGCGTGCACGGAATTTTAAATTCCAAAAACAAATACAAAGTGCGGGATGTGGAGGGGAAGGGAGTAGAGGGAGAAGGGAATGGGACTCAGCGTAGGAGCAGAGCACACTTTAAAGATTAACCGCAGCTCCTCTTCGCCCTGTGCCCTCCTTCCTCGCACTTCTCTCCTCGTTCTCCTCTCTGCTATCTGCGGACATGTGTTCGGTTCGGAATATTCTTCTCTTTGTTCGTTAAATCGGTTTTAAATATTGCTTAAGCTGCTGAAAAACAATAACAAAAGGCCATGCACAGTTACAGTTACAGCGCGAGTTTTTTGTTCTTTAAACCGATTTAAACATCGATGCTGATAAGTTGCTGCAGCCTCCACGTGCGTGCTACCCTGTTGGCGGTGGGGTATGCTCAACTTGAGTGGGCTTGTGTAGCAGTACTGAGTGTAAAGCTTCGTCTTCATGCAGTACTCCCCAATCTGCTCTTGGTGAGGGTATTTACAGTTCGTTGTTGTTTTTGTCTTTTACTCTTTATTTACATACGCGACTGCACACCGACAATTTGTTTGCTTTTGTTTTCTGTCAATATCGCAGAACCGTCCGCACTTGTCATCATCTTCATCGTCATCAACTTCATCGTCTTCCCTTTCCCTTCTTTCTCCCCCTCTCTTTCCCTTTCCCTCTTCAGTTACTGCTTCGGTTTGCCTCGCTGCCTTGGGTAAACAGTAAATCCCACGCACGTTGCCTGACGTAACAGTTTGAGGAAAAGAGAAACAGCTAGAGGCAGAAAGAGAGGAAGAAAGACAGAGAGGGGAAGGTAGAGAGAGATATAGAGGGAGGTGAAGCGAGGGATAGAGAGGGAGGCACACTGTATATACTCCAGGGTATGAGGCACTGCAACTTTTGCCGCCAAAATCCACTTGACTTTTTGTCAGATACTTGAGGCGACTGGCAACGGATTGCGGTCTGTCCGCCTTGTCTGTCTGTCTGTCTGTCAGTCTTCCAATCCCCGAGCTCTGCTTTAGCTCTCCTTCAGTACCTTCCCCCTGTTCGTGCCCTACCTAGTCTGGTTGTCTTACGCTTTCTAATTATAAACTGCTCCGTCAGCAGGCAAAGAGCGCGAACCCTTCGCAAGTTCCAAGTTCATGAACTTGTGCATTGAACTTCGGCCAGTCAACCAAGCTGAAAACCAACTTCAGGTTTTTCGGTAGTTTTCTTTTTAGTTTTTCCCCATTGTTCTTGCAACTCTTGTTCTTGTTGTTGTTGTTTGTGAGGTGTGTTTGTTTTCATTACGAGGCTGCAGTCGCCATCTGTTCTCGATTGTAAGTGCAGCAGACTCTTGTAATTTGTGTGGATTTACCAGTTCCGTTCTACACGACGCAAGTCGCGACTCTTGGGCGAGGTCGAGGTCGCTTCCAGAGTTGGACGTGCCTGGGGTTGGGGTTTCTGGAAGGGAGAGGGGAGACCCGAAACTGTGGTTCCGCTTTGCTGCCATGTAAAGTGGAAGTTGTAATTTAGTTAGCTCCCAATGACTTTTCGGCACAACATTATCGTTATGTGCATTTAATTGGTGTTTGTCTTGACTTCTTCCTGCCCCCTTCCATTCTCAATCGTTCTACTCTTTGCACTCTGTTTACTCTCTGCCTTTTTCTGACCCTGCACTAATTTGTGTGAACTTCCACCTCGGCGCACTGATTTTCAGTTGTTTCTCTTTAATTTGTTGGTCCGAAGGAAATGAGAAATGCTTTTCAACTGATTGTGATCGTATTACTTCAATTTCTTTAAAGCTAACATTAGCAACTCAGGCTGAAATGATATCGGAATATTCGTGCCATAGTTTCTATAGCAGCTACACAATATGTCGATCCGATTTCGTTTTAAATTATGAACTACACGCAGCCAGAAAATATATATAAAATACATGTAATAAATCATTATAATGGCAATATAAAAATTCACAAAATCAACCGGATAACAATTTTGGTTTGTGATAAATATTTTCATGTGTATTCCATATATATTTACAGCTTAAAAATTAAACAAGTATTGATAGCTTCGATCAATATTTGGCATTTCAACATCCAATTCTTTACATACTTTGCAACCTATTACTTTCTGCTGTTCACGCACACAAGGAGACGCGCAATTAAAATATATAAAATATATATAATAAATCATTATAATGGCAATATAAAAATTCACAAAATCAACCGGGTAACGATTTTGGTTTGTGATAAATATTTTCATGTGTATTCCATATATATTTATAGCTTACAAATTAAACATGTATTGATAGCTTCGATCAATAATTGGCATTTGAACATCCAATTCTTCACTTACTTTACAACCTATTGCTTTCTGCTTCTCACGCACATAAGGAGACGCGCAATTATTGTACTTGAGCATTGTGACATCCCTGCTTAATCTCAAATAATTGGATTGTGTGTTATTTTACTTAAATACAAATGCATTTTTCTGCGTATTTGTGACCATTTCAAACACCTTATCAAAAAACAAGCAGGAAAGCTACAGTCGAGTGTGCTTGACTGCTACACACCTGACCAAAACGATTTCTTCAATATATAACTTCTATGTTTTGAGTATTTTGTGTTGCATACTTTCAAGGAGAGGCTTCGATATCAATCCTTATTTAGAACTTCTTAAATAACTTTTTTTTTTTATTATCCGATCCCAACCAAAATTTCAGGCATCATTTGGATATTCAAAATTATTGTGTTTACCAAAAATGAACTGTCCTGCATTTAAATTACGGTTAGAATTCGATTTATTCGATTCAAATGGCCAAAATTGAAGACAAACTTTATCTGCGTACAATAATAATACATATTGACATCAAATTTTGTAACCCTAGGTCTTATATTCTCTGAGATCTAGGTTTTCATTCGGACGGACAGACAGACAGATAATGCTGATTCACAATACACACAGTTTATGGGGTCTGCTACGCCTCCTTCTGGCTGTTACATAAATTCGCGTTTGGCACAAAGTTATTATACCCTTGTATCCTATAAGTAGCGGGTATAAAATAACAAAAATTCAAAATTGCTTTTGATGTTGACTCAACAGTACCCGCGTCTGCCATGGGTTTAGTTTTTGTCGAGCCTTTTGAGTGAACACGTTGATCTTAAGCCACAAAATGTGGAAACAACTCTTTAAGGGCTTGTGTATATTTTTGGCAATTCGAAATCTGACCGCGCTCGAAATTAAATCATTGAATTGTTGTGATATTCTTGAAGTTGTTTTCATCCAGAAATGTACTGAGTTTGAAAGATATAAACTTGAGCATATTAGGAATACACTCTCCTTTAAGTGCACGCGATCTCCTATCGAAACTAGAATGTCGAATCAAAAAATGTACCGTCAATTTGACGCATCGTTTGTACCCAAAAATAATAATGAATTGGCAAACTGTCGCCAACAACTGAACACGAAAAATCACTCAAACCACTCTCATATTATATATATACTCGAGATCTGCAACCTACAAGTGCATTCAATCAATATACACACCAATGAAACAATGGAATTATCTCATTTCAAAACCTTAGCTCGGCAGGTGCCAAATATAACTGAACTCAGGTGGGAAATGCATAAGAAGTGTCATCCTGTTAATGAAATTATTGTACAATTTAATCAACTCAAAAGTTTGACACTCGATCTCTACAGTTTAGTTGATCTGAATAAGTGTAAAAGCTCTACCTTAATTGAATCTCAACTCCAAAGTTTGCACATTAATCTAAACCAACCTTCTAATGTAAAAAGTGCTAATTTAACAAAACTTTTGCCTGACATAAAGCGCTTAATCGAATTAAAGCTGAATTGTGGAACCAAACTATTTAAGATTAGTTTAAACAGAGAAGTGTTTCACGGCATGAGTAATCTAAAGGAACTCGCTCTAGTGAACTGCAGCTTTGTTAATCTCTCCGCTGCGCATTTTCAAGACCTGACAAGTTTGAGAGTTCTTAATCTCAGTTCCTCGCAGTTTGACGACTTTGATTGGCTGAGGTATGTAGAACTTGTGCCTTATACTTATTTATATTGAGCAATATTCATAATGAAATATGAAAATAATATAACCGCTACCCATTAGAAGGGTATTATAACTTGTTGCCAACCGAAAATGTATGTAGGCAAAAGGAGGCGTAGCAGACACCACTAACTATATACATATTCCTTATCAGCATCAACAAAAGAGGTGATATAGCTATGCCAGTGTTTCTGTCTGCCAGTATAAAAATAGGACTACAAAAAAAAACTGGCTTAGGTTTTTTTAGATATTAGCCACGCTACTGCTAATCAATAAGTACCGAATTCGATGCGTCATTTTGATTCACAACAGTTCATTTTTGGTAAACAAAACGATCAGAAGAAGTAGTTATTTAAGAAATAATTTAGAGAGATATTCAAGCTGCTTCCTACAATTTATGTAACACAAAGTATATAATACGCTAAACATAGAAGTCATATGTATATTCAAGAAATCGTTTTGGTCTGGTGGGTAGCGGGTATATCTCAGTCGAGCACACTCGACTAGCTTTCGTGCTTGTTAAATTAAAATTTACATTTTTACTTCATTTCATTTCAGCTCGGAAACTCTGGCAAATCATGCTACTGACTTTGATTTTTTAAGCACCACAACCAGTAATACACATTTCGATCATTTATTACTGCCATACTTTAAAAAATACAAGAACATACGGTATCTTGCCATCGACAATAATTTAGCGCAAGGATTTAATCTAAATAACACCTTATGCAATGAAAACAATGACTGTAGTTTGTTTGAAGATCGAAATGGATTCAAATGTCCCTATGGTTGTAAGTGCTCCTTTAAAAGATACATTATAAGGATTAATATTATTTGCTCAGAGCCCAAGGCAGTAATAGCACTTAAAAAACTACCTACAGCATATATCGGAATAACAACTCTCTACTTGGAAAAATTAAATATAACCAAGTTGCCTACAGCAAGACTTGTTGGATATTCCAATATAAAGAAGCTCTATGTGTCAATCAACTTCAAGATCTTACTATTGCGAACCTTCCAGAGAACTTAACTTTTTTGGATATAAGAAATAACAGATTTAATTTTTTAAGACCAGAAGTTCTTGACTATTTAGAGCAACGAAGTCACATTCTGCGGATTCTAATTTCGAATAACTCATGGAGCTGTGATTGCTTTCCTTCGAATTTTCTAGAATTTATTCAGAAGGTTCCCGAAATGATAGATGACTTTGAGAGTATTAAATGTAATGGCTTGACACCTGGCGTACAATTGGACAAATGCAGAGTTTACACAATTTATTTGATACTTTTTGGGGCAGCTCTTATCATTATTGCTTTTGTAATTATCTTTTGGTACGTCCGTTCTGATGTTCCTTTACTACCATAATATCTTACCGAATTGCATTCTCCGCACAGCGGAAAATATAGAGTTTCCCCAAAGGTACGATGCGTTTCTGGCGTTCTCTCACAAGAATTTAGACCTGGTTAATAAATACGTTGAACGGCTTGAGAATGGACGACGCCAGTTTAGGCTATGTTTCTATCAACGCGATTGGCTCATTGGTGAATCGATACCAAGAGCAATTCTGCAATCTATCGAAAACTCGAAGCGCATTATTTTGCTGATGACAAAGGAGTTTGTGAACTCTTCCTGGGGTACCTTTGAGTTTCGCACAGCCATCAAAGCAACATCGATGGATCGGACGAAGCGACTAATTATAATTGTTTACCCCGAAGTGGAAGACTTCAATGATCTCGACTCGGAGTTAAGGCTCTACATGAAATTCAACACTTATTTGCGCTACGATGATTCTCAGTTCTGGAAAAAACTTATTTATGCGATGCCCCACAAAAAGGTGGGCAAACCACAAAAGAAAGCGAAACCGAATGCAGATCAGGTCTCAGTTTGTAATATCTCTGATGAAGAATAAATTTGTACTTGAATCTCAACCATCAAATATCAATGCACTTTATGTTATTAGCCCAGAACGAAAGGGTAACTTCGGCATGCCGAAGTTTCTATACCCTTCATTTCGGCCGATAGTTGCTATATCAGCTATATAATGGTCCGATTAGTATGAAATGTTATAGGCATAATATATATATAGAAAACGTGCGATATTGTAAATTAAGTTCCAATATCTTGCCAAATAACAAAAATCAGCCGATAGTTTATATGGCAGCCATACAATATATCTGTGCGATCCAGTTCCGACTTATATATAGCGGGCAGCAATGAGAAGTATGTATACCAAGTCTCATCAAGATAGCTCCAAAATTGAGAGACTAGTTTGCGTTGCAACAGGACACACGGACAGCGATAGTTCGATTTCTCTGTTAATGTTCATGTCTCCTAAGGTGCGTTGCAAACTTCTGGCCAAAATTAATATCCTCTTTGCAAGGGTATAAATATTATTGAAATATATATT
This sequence comes from Zaprionus camerounensis, assembly GCA_018904165.1. Taxonomy (NCBI): domain Eukaryota; kingdom Metazoa; phylum Arthropoda; class Insecta; order Diptera; family Drosophilidae; genus Zaprionus; species Zaprionus camerounensis. The sequence goes on from JAEIFS010000479.1 coordinate 6,320,597, forward strand.
ACCTATACAATTTGTAGTCTGCATTTGAAGAATATTTGATAGATTTTGATTTGAGATAAAATTTATATTAAGTTGAGTGATTGATTAGCAAAGATTTGAAACACTCAAATGTGTTGATAAACCTCCTTGGAAGACAAGTTCAGATGCTGTTTTGGCATTTGCGGACTTACAGAATAATAAGAAATATCAATAACCTTTCGACTTCACAATCAAGAAAAACGTGGTGTAGACCAAAATATGTGTATTATCTTAATATAAATCCATATCGCACAGCTTGGATTCTTCTTCTGCTAAGTTGCCCATTCCATCTACCCCAATTCGATGTCAACTCGCTTAGTCGTTCCACATTTCTCGGTACTCTGTCCATGGCACTCGCATTTCCTGCAATGCGAATAGTTTTCTGCCCTCATTTACCGGGCTTGTCGCTCGGGCGCAGGACTTGCAGCCACAGGACCGAGACCGACAACTGTCCACAACCACAAAACACATCAACAGCACAACAGCAAAAGGGGGTGGCAGGGGGAGGGGCAATGAGGCTGCATTGTGGAAGGAAAGCGGGAGAAACGTTGAAATTAATGAGAAAATTCTCTGCTTGATATGAAAAAACCACAAGATAACACAACGGGATGACGGCACAGTGGAGCAGCGAGAGGGGAACTTTGCTCGGACTACTAGTACAGTGGGAATTCAGGATGTGCGAGTACGGTTTCGAATGCAAAACTCCAACATCACGTTGTGGGGGAGGCAAAAAACTTCGAAGCGGATAAAAATTGCAATGCATTTAACAGCACTAAACAACAACAACAACAACAACAAGAGAAACAACAACAAAAGTGTTAAATAAAGTTTGCAAAAAAGGCAGCAGAAAAATGTAAAACTTGCAAATGATATTAAAAGCAAAGAGAACATCTAATGAAGGCTTTGAAATGGCATGTCATAGGGAGTGGCTTGGGTTGGAAATGGGGATAAGAATAAAGTATATGGTGGGGAATTTAAGGGAAGATATTATAGAAAGAATCATAGGGAATATGATAAGGAATGTTGTGGAAAATGTGTCGGGTATACGCGAAGGGAATTGGCAGCGCAATATGGCTGGAAACACAGTGCTGGCAGAGATTGTGGCCCCGTTAGCAGGCTTAGTGCTGCACTGTCTCTTAATGACACCCACAGGTGACCATAAAGCGAGGACTGTGGCAGCAGCAGCAGCAGTAGCGACAACTGTGCCACTTCCACTTCCACAGTGGCACTTGAGCCCATGCGACATACGCTGACAAGTGCTGCTGCTGCTGCTGCAGCGCGGCGCGGTCGAGCGGCACGTGGCAGCTGCAGCTCAGATCGGGATTGGGATTGGGATTGGGTTCGCCAGTCGAACGTTTGTCGGTCACGTGCGGCAACTTCAGTTTACAACAGGCTCCTGGTGGGGCGTGTGTGTGCGAACTAGTGGGGGTAGCTACAGGGAGTGAGAGCTGAAGAAGGAGGAAAGCAGGGGCGTTGCTTGCAGTTGAACGCTTTGGCAACTTAATTTTTGTTTGCCGTGTGCAGCTCACCTGACTGCAAAATGCCTTAGTCAAGCGGAATCAAGCAGGCGCGTAGTGGAGGGGGAACAGAAGGGAAGCTTCCAATGGATTATGCACTCTTTACTTTGTAAATAATTAAATCAATCAATGAAATTTCAAACTTTATTTGCCTTGAATTTCACTGAAACCCCTGCTACACACTGCTTGCCTACGCCACTGCAACTAACCACATCATCAGCAGGAGCATCAACATGAACATCAACGTTGAGTGACGTGTCCATTCACTTGGAATGACAAACAAGTAAGCAGGGTATAACGACATTTAAATGTGGAAAGGTCCTGGCAGTACTTTCAGTTTGAAGTGTAGTCAAGGCTTTTACAACACTGGCATTGGTGAATGCACCTTAAACACTTAATATGATAAAGAAACTCTTGCAACTCCCAACACTTAAATCCGTAGCTGAAACACCCTGTGTAAGTGTATTCCACATGCTTATCGAATATGGCTGCGCCGTTTCAATTCTTGCCAATTGCAATTGATTGCAATTTTTCTGATTAACGCTGCGTGTTGATTGGGGAAAGACGAAGAGGGCGAAAAGCAGGTTGACAAAGAGAGAGGGTGGTAGAGAGGGAGAAAAAGAGAGAAGCAAAGTTGGGCAGATCCAGGGAAGTTTAATTAAATTGAGCATGAGCGCTGCAGCTTTTCCATGCAGGTTTTCCATCATTGATGAGCTTATCGATTCATTGGAGTGTTAACCAACACTACGCCAATTAAGCATGTGCGCAATGCATAATTAAAGATGTCCTAGATAGAGCAAGAGAGCGATGAATAATGTAAATAACTTTGCAAGAACTTGTTTTAATGCCACAAAATTATTTAATTCATTCATTTATAGGTTATTTCCTGCTCCTCTTCACTTTTGTTTTCTTTAAGTTAAAAATTATGTTCAATAGTTTTATCCATCAACAAGAATAATCGAAAAATTTAATTTCTTTAACTTTAATCTTGCTGCAGATAGTCGTTGTGTTTTATTGATTTAAACAAGCAGATATAACTACACATACATACATATAATATATACTTACACGCTTTTATAACAACATGCTGTTGATTGACGTTATGTGGTAATATTGTCGTCACCACGCCCACATCGAGTAACGCCCACATTCAGTAATGAAACGCTTCAACGCGTTTACATTGATTTCGCCTCGTTGGCGTGTTATTTATTATTATATTTCTGCTTGTCTTCCATTTTAATATATTTCCAACACACGTTTTGCCCTATCAAGAGTCGGGCCAACCTATTAAAGTTTTCTTTAGGTCGAATGGACTCAATAGGTATTAAATTCAATCGATACTCTTTACACAAGCATACCTTATGCATATTAGGAACTGTAATGTAATGCACAGGGTATAACTGTGTCGACTACGTCTGTTGCTTCTTCCGTTTTCGATTTTTTCATGTAATGCATTTAATATTTTTGCATAAAGGGTGCTTTCAGTGCTTCTGGAATTAATTTGCTGTAAATTTAAAAGTGTTTTTATGCACACACACTCACACAGACATGCACACATATGCATTGTGAGTATTTATGAATATTGAACGGTAATTAAAGAGTAAATCGACTTTTGTTTTATTTAAACAATAGATTTGCCAGCACATAAGCTTTTAATTAGTTGCACTTAAGTGCAATGCGTTATCGGCTCCAGATAGAAGTGCCATATAAAGAGTATGTAGTGCTCCCCAATGTATGCTACACTTTTCCAACTAGTTTTAAATTTACAACCTGAAGAGTTTAAGCAATTCAATTAGCCGGCAACCGCAAGAATGACGCACTTGGAACCTTTCTCTAAAATTAACCAAACAAAGAATATTAATTTAACCCAAAAGCCCAACTCCCTGGGTATTAATTTACTCAACACGGCGAACACACCCAGCGTACACTTCCTTCCGGTTTGCCCCTTGGCCCCCCACTACGCCACCTCGCAGGACGACACGACGCCACTGCCACTGACAGGAAGCCACTGGCAGCAGGCTCAAAAAGTCCATTAAGGCGCCGGCATCCTAAGCACTTGCCAAACAATTAAAATAATTTGCCACATACTCGCAACGTCCCTCGACGCAATGCACCACCACCCACATTGGCAACTGGGCCTAAAGCAACAACTGGGACTACAACAACAACAACCCAGTTATTTTCTTTATATATCAAAGGCAAAAATTGCCAGCTGAGCCAGTATCCTACTGTACTTGCAGGAGAGATGAGAGAGAAACAAGAGAGTAGAAGGAGAGAAACAGAAGAGAAGCTTCACCAACTGAATGCATGCGACTGCAGCCTAACTAGAGCAAAGGCAGCCTATTCTACTGCTGTCTGAAAGAGGCTTAGAAAGTAAAGAATTGCATTGGGGAATGAAAGATTGTAAGCATTTTAAAGTATTTATAAAGAACATAAAATGGAAATGTAATAGAAATACTTCACTAAACCATTTAGAATTTGCACAATTTCAACAAAAATCAAGAACAGAATTCCATACCAAATTGTAGAGTTCACAAGTGAGAGCACCCTATTGTAGTGCTGCTTAAGAGAGGCAGAAAAGTATAAGTAAAGAATCATCAAATAACATATACTACCCAAAATTTGTGTAAGCCAAAGAATATTACACATAAAGTACTAGAATCGAAAGCTCAAGTCTAGTGAAGAAAGTGTAAGGACACTAGTTGAAGCACCCTTATATTAAGAACACCTTATCTTTATTGGAGACTAAGCTGTAGAATAGATTCTACTACAGATTAAAAGAGACATATAAAGTGAAATAGTTTAAATTTGCTCAGGAATAAAGACAATAATGATTATATAAATTCAGATTTCTATATCAACGTTTAATATCCACTTGTGGAAGTACCCTATCATAAGGAGAAACACCCTACTGCAATTAAAAAGAGTAATAGAAGAAACAAAGATAATTGGGTTTGCTTAATTTAAGAATATTACGAATTTTAACAGTTTCAACAAGCTGGCTTAGAACACCAGCACAGATTCCTCTTGTCTCCTTTCTGACCAGTCTGCAGCACTCGTCAGCCAAGGGTGTAGGGTGCACGAGTGGAAGCTGCTTGTTGTTTTTGCCGTTGTTACTGGGGACTATGTGTGAAATATGCCACTTTAATGAGCCAGCGTTGCGCACTGAGTGCCGGCTCTCTGCTAGCTCTATGTTGTGCTGGCCTCCATCCGTACACGGTGTCGGCCGTGCTGCCACGTCCAGGGGGCAGTTGTTGTAGGTGCAACGACGTGGACTAAACTGAGAACGGCCCGCGGCGCATGTCGTGAATGTTTGACGTCCAACAATTCGCATCAGGGCACCAGCATGTCGTCGGGCAAGGGTTGACTAGAGTGGGAGTAGGATGGGGAATGGGAGAGGGGGTTGTTGTTTGGGAGTGGGGGACAGTTGGGGGTTTTCCCCGGCTGCTGTGGCACTCAAGTGCTGTTGGACTGCCACATGGCCGCATGCCTCAATTGACATTTTGAATTGTGCAGCAGTTGAGTGCAAAAAACCGTTGCACAGGCGAGTGCGAGCGGGTGTGTGTGTGTGAGTGAGAGTGTGTGTGTGAGAGTGAGTAAGTGTGTGTGTGCGCTAGGCAAGGATAATGCCAGGCAAAAACACGTGTTTAATGCATAAGTGCGAACGTGACGCTAAACTCATTTAAAGGATTACCAACTGAAGAGTGTGTGCCAATGTTTGTGTGTGTGTGTATGTGTGTGTGTCTGTAAATGTGTATGTGTGTGTGAGAGTGTGTTAGCTGGTGTGTAAATGAGATTAAATTTTGTTGAAAGCAACGCGAGCGGCGACAAAGTGCGGTCCGCACACTTTTTACACGGCATAGACTCAAGGGGGAAGGGGATGGTAAAGAGAGCGTGAGAGAGGGGAGGGGGAAGAGAGAAGAGGAGGTAGCGCAAGCGAATGTTAAGTTTATTTATGCATATGTATGTATGTACTCACTCACACTTGTATCGCTGTATCTGTCTGTGTGTGTGTGCCAGTATTTTTACACGAAAGTAGGTTAAAAGCGCTTTTGGGCCAAAGCCACGCCCACAGCCCCCAGCTACCAGCCAGCAAGCACCCCCCACTGGCAGCCTGTTGTTGTTGTTGTTGTTTTGTTGTTTGCATTCTGTCTTTGGTTTTTGGAACAGTTTAAGCGTCAAATTGTTGCCCATTGTTTTCGCATTCGTGTTAATCCTTTTCCCCCTGAGCACCGCCTTGTCGCCCCCTCATCCCCCCGAGGAGTACAGTTGACTTAAAATTTAATTAATTAGCATTTTATGCGCCGACTGTTTAATTCACACAGACAAGGCTTCCTCTCCCCCTCTCTCTTTCTATGCCTTTCACTACTCTTTGCTGTTTTGTTTACTCGTTCCATAAGATTAAATATCAAATATTTGTCTCTTCGTCTGGCAGTCCGTCTGTTTGTTTGGCTCGGAACACGGCTGTGCACTTGTAAGCCAACTGTTTGTGCCTTGTTCTTCTTTGGGGCGAACAGGGTTGCCAGGTGTATTTGCTGAGCACACGAAGCACACGGTCAGAGCTGCCAATTTGTGTGCTCTTATTGGATAATCCAAAAAGCAAATACACTTAACAGGCAATTAACGAGAAAACTGCCAGAGAGATAACCTAAAATTGAGGAATGTTTAGAGTATAAAACAACCCTACAAAGTATTGATTTAGTATTTTTATTTTATATACATATATATATAATTTAATCTTTCTTTTAATTCATCATATATTCAATTCTCTTAGAACCTGTTAAAGTTTCCATTAGAATCTTAAACAACCCTTTGCTCGTTTTTTGGGCACTCGACAACCCTGTCAGAGAGCTAACCTAAAATTGAAGAATGTATACAGTATTAATAAACCAAAAAAGTATTTATTTAGTATTTTCATTTTATATATGTATATACATTATTTTATCTTTCTCTTAATTTATCATATATTCAATGCTCTTAGAACCTGTTAAAGTTTCCATTAGAATCTTAAACAACCCTTTGCTGTTTTTTTGGGTACTCGACAACCCTGTCTAATCAATTCATTGCGGCGCTTTTGATGCGCTTGTCACGGCTAGCGCTCAAAATTGTAAACGTTTATTGACATTTTGGCAATTACTGCCCCAGTCGGAGCAAACCCTTCTGCCCCTCTCTCTCTCTCTCTCTCTCTCTGTCTTCACTGTTGACATTTCACAGTTTTGGCTTATCAATGTTAAATTAATGAAGTCAAAACATGAGCACTACTTGCCACTGCGTGTGGGTAGAGCAACTTCACAAGCAGGAACAACAACAAACTCGACTTGTCATGATATCAGAGTCAACTGCAGCTGAAGAGCTTATCGATGCTTAATTCAATTATGCTAATTCCCTCAACGCGCTGAAAAAGTCGCCGACAATGTCCGCTCTTTGTATTTATTTCTACAAATACCCTGTAGAGAGGGGTATTAGAAGAGGGTATACTATGAGGTACTACTTCTAATCATAAATAAAGGAAGGGAACTGTTCTGGACTAGACATGAGTTAAGGTTTTTTAAAAACCATTACTAATTACCATTGTTGAATACTGGGTATGTGCTAGTTTATACCACTTCTATTCTTCTCCTCTTCATCGCTGCCTTGTTGCACTTTTTACCGTAACAAGCTCAGTCCATCAAAGTTGTCTCACGCCGCTCACAGGTGGTCAACTGAGCGTGAATAATGAAGAGCGGAGCAGAGAAGGAGACAGCAAAAGAGATATGGAGACGAGAGATAGAGAGAGAGTCGGAGAAGGGAGGGAATAGTCTATTTGCATACGTAGCTGGACGTCGCACTGCCCGAGCTCAACGGGTGTCTAATTATGCAGCTCGAATTCGTTCTCCTCCCTTCCCTCTTCCCTTTCTCGCTTCATCTGTATCCCCTACCCCTTAAATTCGACTGCTCATCGTCGTTGTCTTTGTTCATCAAACTGTTTAGAGGGAAATCAAGATAAACTTTTAATTTCTGGTCAGGTCGTAAAGCTGTACGTGGGAAGCATTGTGGTCTCTGCTCCTTGCCCCTCGTCGCAGTTTTGTACAATTTATTCAAATTTAAACTGCATTCGGAGACTGAACATAAAACTGGAATTTTATGGACGCACTTTTAATTGCCCATAGAACCCTTTCGGCAGGGTAAGGGTTAATTTGCAAGCGGGACAAAGCATGTGTTGCCCACTGTCCGTCCAAGTTAGCTCTCCCTATTCCCCTACTCCCTACTTCCTCGTTTGGTCCTTCGTCCCTTTTTTCACTTAGCGACCATCTGATAATTAGAAATTTATTAAGCTTAATTATGTGTTGCCTCGAAGTACGCTCTTTGAATATATTTGGCTTGTACGCCTTGAAAAAAGGGTTGCCAGCACTCGCCAAAAAGAAGAAACTTTTCGCTTGCGGTGGCGTCATCATGAAAATAAAATTAATGTAACCCGAAGGGAATAAACAAAAGAATTTACATTCGGGTGTAATTCGTTTTAGTGTTTCGTCATAAAAATGAAATAAACTTCTGCAATTCGGTCAGAAAAAAGACGCGCACTGCCTGCAAATTGAATCCTCAAACCTTCTTAAAAGGTTTTCATATATATTTTTAAATTTTCAAAGTTTTCTATGAAATGTGCCATAAATAAATTTGAATTATATTTTGAAATGTATGAAATGTGCCTCTTTTACGACCTCTTTGGGTGCTCATCGTTTGATTTAATTTGTTTATAAATATTTAAAATATCTAATCCAAATATTTTCTTCGACACTTAACGAGCCATTAATCCCGATGTAAGTTTGTTGATTGGATTTGTTTTTCACAATCAGTATCATAAACATTTGCCATATAAACGCCCAATTCAAAAGCCATAAAACTAGCTAAAACATTTTTGGGAATTGAGGAGAAGAAAGCTTTTCGAAAACAGACACAGACACAAACTTTCGGATCTGTTAAACTGCAGCTGATCGATGATCATATTAAACTTTTAACCCGTTTAGAATCGATGCACCCAAAAATAGAAATCGATGGGGGAAAACGCATTCGGCGTGGGCCGTGCCGGAAAACGGGCTCATGGCGTGGAGGGAAATTATTTAAAAACACATTAAATTTGCATATTTATGCGCCGAGTTGTGAGTTGACGTGTTTATAGAGCGGAATCTGTGGGCAGCCAAGTGTCATATATGCATGAGGTGATAAAAAACTTTTTAATTGGGTGTTGTACACAGCGAAACGAAGCAAAGGAAACGAGCGAACCGAACTCAAATGCAGCACAGTGAACCGTCTAAGTTATCCCCACACATTTCATATGTATGTCTGTACAATATGCCAAAACATATATATACAGCTGAAATCTTGGAATACGTTCGAGGCAGAGACGTGGCAGATGCCGCAATACGTGACCAATGTGAAATCCGCTGACTTATGTCAATATGACGTACAGAGTACGAATGCCAGCCGGACGGGCTCTGCTGTTCGCGTTTTTGCCAGGAAATCGACTCGGAATCAAATGAAGATAGACAGCCCAGACGACAGGAGTACCCGACTACGGGTAGACTGCCGAGATTGTCGGCCCTGGCAAATCGAATGAGCACTGCAAACGGACAGACGGGCAAAGCGTGTCCTCTCCTCTGACAGACTTTGAATTGTGCCCTGCTACACGGCGAGTTATACTCCCTTTAGGGGTAACTATGGCACATTAAACTTGGGTACTGCATTCTTTATGAGGTACCATTCGATGGAAATCGTTAGCCAAGTCGTAAGCTGATTATGCGCATATGCTGCGAACTGCCTTTTCATACTATAAATCCCTAAAAGTGGAAACTACCTACTATGTTAACTCGTTTGTTTGTGGACTGAACTTATGCAATTTTGCAAGCGTTATGAGTTCGCTTATAATATGCAAATTGCTTCCAGTTCGATTGCAAAATCTGTTATACGCATGTTGTAAATTAGAAATGATTGCATAATTATTATGATTTTCCAGGGATTCTAATTAAATTAATTAGATTTGTATTGTGGTCGACTAAATATATACAAAATTTGATTAAAATAGTTCCAGGTTTCTGCATTTTATTTAAATTTTTCCCTTTTTTTACATTTACTTTCATTTCATATTAAAAGTGTATTATAAAAGTTAATTGACTATGCTTTCAGAGTATATTGCAGGCTATGTACCCGTCGATCACTTGGCAAATGTCAAATTTGTCGTTTAATTTATTTTCACGCCACGTTGTCAGGCGTCACGTTGAAAAGTAGTTTTCACATAGGAATCGAGCGTTTAAAACTGTTCCCAGTCATGCTCCAAGCTCCCTTGCCCGATCCCTATACTGCCACGCCCCCCTCCTACACCCGTTGTCGACAGCTGTCAGCCATTTGTGAGTTGGTGTTCAATTGCCTGCACCAGAAGAAGGGCGAAGGAAGGAGTGCGAAGGGAGGCGTCGCTCGTCGTCTGGCAAAGTGTTTGCCAATTTTAATAAACGGACGTGAAAAAATATATATAAAAAACTGGAAAAAATTATAAAAAAGTAAATACGATAAATAAACGTATATGCATATTAAATTTCCCATTTGTATTTACTTTGGGCCGTAACATAATTTGATGCCAGGCCATGGCAATTGATAGCAGCACCAGGCACACAACGTGGCTGTTGTTGACGCCTCCGTCCAGGACAGCAGGACAGGTGGAGTACTGTCCCAGCTGTCCGAGCTGTCGGAGCTGTTGAAGCTGTCGGGACTGTCCACTGTCGATGTGTGCAGCCGCAAAATGTCATGCAGCTGTCAACGAGCCATAATAAGATGCCAAAACAGTTCTGCGGTCTCGGTCTGGCCAACAGGCTAGCGCAGCTCCGAAAGGATAACAACAGGCTCAACTGACCACAGCCCGCAGGGGAGAGATTCAGTTGAGCTTTGCTTGCGCCTCCTGCAGGCCTTCTGTCTATGTGGTTAACAGAGAGTGAGCGGAAGAGAGATAGAGCAGGAGGCAGACTGTAGAGATTGTACAGATAAATCGTTCTTAACTACCTTTCGAGTACTACGAATATTCATTCGCGTTTCTATGGTAGCTGATGACTTATTTAACCAGCTCTTTGCACTTTCCCCAAGTGCCGTTTGCAAAGAACCCCAACTTCTGTTACTTAATAACTCACGCAAATGCTGCTAAATGGCTTTTGATACCCTGTATACTTAATGAGAAAAGGGTGTGTTTAAACAGAAAGAGAACTTGGTTGTTTTGAGGAAGTTGAAAGCAACAGATGACATATTTATACTATTTATAGGACGTATGAAAGTGAATATACTATGATTAAGGTTATATTATATATACATAAATATAAATAATAATATACGTATAACTTACAGATTTCTAATTATATCTTCTTATATATATAGATATGTCTGCAGGGTATTTTGCAGTTTAGAGAGCAGATTGCTTCGCTTATGTTCTGTAAAGTGTTGCGTAAATCATATTTTATGGCATAGATTTTGTTTTAGGAATTTAAAGATTAAGCTAGGGGATTATAAACATAAACATTTGTATCTTAACATAAAAGAGGTTTCGAAATATGGTATTCTGGAATTGTAATATTAAATTATAAACTATTAGGTTTATACTTAATTGCCTTTCTCTGCAGTTTTCCATTGACTCTTCCATTTATAAATATTTTTATAGAGCATCTCTCTTTCTTTCCACTCTTCGTTCTGCCGTTGCAAATGTAACTTAACTTTCATGTTAATTTAGAAGAAGAGCGCGAGAAGCAACAGCAAATTGTGCTATAGTAATTTTTCGCACTCTGCAGCCCGTCACTTCTCTCCCTCGCTCTCTCCCTCCTTCCGTTGTTGAAAGAAACTTTGTCTGTGTCCTTGTGCGTCCTTCCATCATCATTGTCAGCTCATGGGCCCAGTCAAGGTAGCTCCTCAAGGAGAAGGAGGAGGGGGGTCAGCACTTTGTCGCCCACTTCAAAAAATATGGCAAGCTCATAATTTTAATCCAGCTTTCAGCCACGCCCTCCTGCTGCGCTGCTGTTCACGCACAATGTGGCAAATTAGCGACAATATTTAAAACTAACTGGACTTGCCTGTCCAACCTTGGCCCTTCCCTGCCCTGCCTTGCCTTCACTCCTACAACTCCTGTTGTTCCCCTGGCTTGCCAATTATTTAAAGCTGAAACTTTTGCCATTTGCGACAGCTAGACAAAAAAAACAAGGGTGTAGCCACAGTAAAGCAAAGTTGATGCTGAAAGCTTTGCATTATGGCTAGAAAACATTTCAAGTTTGGCCGAGGGGGCTGTCACGGAAGAGTTGGGGGAGGGGCGGCTGCTAAAGTTTGCTATGCAAAGAGCGAGATATTTTTGGGTCACATTTAAATTTTCAATTTGCTTGTGCAGGCAATTTTTAATTAAAAGCAAAAGCGCGAAATAAACATTAATTTTTATTAGACCCCGCCCCCAACTACGCCCATGACTGTGGCCGTAACGTGTATTTCTATGTTAATAACATCATTATCGGCCGTGTGCTCATCCTGTCCTGGTCGCCGTGTTGGCTTTTAACGCCTTCTGCCTTCTGTCACTTTGCCTCTTGCCGTTTGCCTTGCCACTTCCGCCGTTTCATTGTCCTGCGCGTAATGCAGACCCGGTCCTAAGTAGCAGCGTCTTATCCTTGCCTTATCCTTGCGGCCATCGCATCTTCATTTTTGCTCGTTCAGCTTTATTACAGACGCGCTTTGGCTCCTCACCTCCCTTCTTCTACTCTCCTTCTCCTTCTCCTTATTCTTCTGACCTGACCACGCAAATCCCGCCATCAAATTTACACAAATTTCAGCTCAAGTCCGGCCAGACGCCAAAAAGGACTTCGCTAGCTTTTTGTTATCGGGAGAGAGAGCTTTGTTTTCCAGGGCTTAGCATTCCTGTTTTTTGCAGTACTTGTTGTTGTTCCCTTGTTGTTGTTCCCCTGTTGTTGTTGTTATTGTTGTGCTGGTTGTGGCTTTTTCATATTGCCGGAAATTGTGGCCACCGGATGTGGGATTATGTTTTCAAGTTTGTACCGGAACTTTGACGCTCCACAACTGCCGTAGTCCCGTAGTCCCCATCGTCCCTACTGGGTTACGCTTCACGCTTCGGTTGGGGGTTCCGTTTCTGTTTCCGTTCCGGGTTGCCAGTTCGTGTCCTGGCATTGTGACAGGTCAGTTTCGGAAGACGGAAAGCCCATGACACGATTTCCAAATAGGTGAGCTTAGCCTCAGCATCGTTGCTTCATTGGCCACTTGCTGGGCTAAGCTTTTGATAAGGTGTTAGAAGAAGGTACTCAAAGTACGGCTGTGATAGGATAAGCATGAATTACATATGTGGAAGAGGTCTGCAGAGTTTGAGTGCTACTACGCGGATTTACTCACTTCATATTCATAACATGTACTCCAAAGATGCTTCACATAATGATGCAACATAGTTTTACTCCTGCATATTATTATTACTTATATAACATTTGTGTATCTTTTGTATCAACACCACTTTGCAGTTTTCCCTACTTTCACACTGCTTTCTTCAACTTAGTTCCCTTCTGCAGTTACTACACGTGTAGCCGTCTTTCTTCTCCATCTACCTCCTTTCTTCAGACCCTTCTGCCATTCACTTTGCCATCAATTAATATCACACTGCCTACCAAAATTGTTGGTTCTACGCATTATTCACACCAGAAAGTCGGCACTTTGTGCGCAAATTTTCTGATTTAGTTTGGCGTAACTTTTATTGGCTTGTGGCGCCTTTGTTCTTGTTGTTGTTGTTGTTGGCATTGTTCTTGTCACCAGGCAGCAGCTGTAGCTGGAGAACAGCACAGGCTGAGTAACTGGGCAGGGATGGTGAGCTAAGGAAACTGTCGCACTTAAAGTAATTAAGCGAATTACTTCAGAAGTCGCCAAGTTTTCTAATTATATCGAATAAATTTGTTTAATACTCGTCTATCGTTTGCGCTGCCTCTCCCTCCCCCTCTCCATCTCTCTTTCTCACTCTGTAGCAGTGCTTGTATGTTCTCTTCTTTCTCTCTCTCTCTTCCTTTCTCTTTCACTTCACAACGACTAACTGTCTACTGCAATGTTATGTTAGGCCCTCCCACGCGCTCAGCCTGCAAAGCAATTTGCACAGCATTTGCATACCCTTTAAAAAATATTAGAAAGGTGTTTTATAAAAGGAAATTTGTGAAGATATAAAGGAAACTAATTTGGTATTTTATATAACGAATTCGTGTATTCTTTATTTGAGTAAAAAACTGATATTCATTAATTATATATTTTATAAAGTTTTCCTGGCAATCGAGGGTATGTTCAAGTCCGTCTCACTGCATTCTCCTGCGATTGGTATTTTAAGTTTTTTTTGGTTCGTAATTTGGCGCCGTTTCTGATTGTTTACTCTGGTGGAAATGTTAATTTCTGGACTTTTGACTGCGACTACGTTGATGCGGAGCAAACTTTCCAGATTTGAATGATTTTGTTTTGAATGGCAGGCGTCAGTTTGTAGTCAGTTTGGCCTTTTTCGGCCGTTTGATTTGGTAATTTTTTGGCGTTTATTTAATGTTTTTTTTTGCTTTGGATGCCTTTTGATTATTTGCTTCAGTTGCTCATTCAATTTCCGCCCCTCGTTGCTTTGTTCCTTTCCATTTTTTTGCTTTTTGTTCCTCTCGATTGGCTGCTTTATTCAAATTAAACCTTGTGAATTGAGGCTGCTGAATGCTGAGGAGTTGTTACAATTTTTTTGTATATTCAAAGACCTCAAAATGAGTTTCGAATGCAGTGGGGGAACTAATCTGTGAGTCGCTTAGATCTTTAAGTAGAAGAAAATATAGATTTAAAGTGCAGGACATTTACATTTTTAATTAGCCAGTAGATCTAGTAGATCCTATTCCCTGATATCTGTTAATAACTTGTGAAACTCATCAAATTGAGCTTTGGCTTAAGTGAATTACGACGAGCTGACAAAGGGGCAACTTTTGCGACTGTGAGAACTTCTCAGAGAATTATGAAAGTATGTGAAACAGAGTTCATAACTTAATCCACGCCTGCCGCCCCTTACCCGTGTACACTTATTAAACAATCCAATCTATATCAAAGGCAAACACAACACGCGTCTGCAACGCGGTACAACTTTCCCCCTCTCTCTCTTCTCCCTCTCACTCACCCTTCTTGGCACTCGGCTTATCTGCTGCTGCAACTGCAACTCGAGTGTCTGACCTAATTCGAGTTTGTGCTGTGGAAATGTAACGGTTGTCAAGTAATCCTCGCGGCAGCGGCGCAACACTTCACCTCGCGCTGACCCGGCTTGCCCCCCTCCCTGCCCTCTCTCTCCATCTCTCTGTCTCTCTGTCAGTTCTTGTTCTTAATGAAGCAACGCACGTAAACAATAAGCAAACTTTGAAGCGAAAATTTTGCGCAAATAATGTTGGCTTTACAGGGAAAAAAACGCAGAGACGCAGCGAGAGGTAGAGTGAGAAGGAAGAAGAAGAGGGATGGAGAGAGAGTGAGAACAAGGAGAAACAGAGCAGGAAAGAGATACCAATGCGAATGCGGATACGTGCGGCGTGATGCGCCGGCAGGAACTGGCACGAAGGTCGTCCTGCAAAAGTTTTGCGAAATTAGTTGCGAAAAGTGTGGCAACTCTGGCCTCCCCTCCACCCCCTTACCTACTCTTTCTTGCTCATGCCACTGTCAGCTCATTAATTTTAAGGCATGAAAACGGAAGCGTGCAGCCTGTTTCCGGTTAGCAAAAGGTCCCTCGTTGTGCCCCCCTTCCCTTGCCCCTTTTCCCCCTCCTTTCTACCCACAAGACCGGAGACAGGCGCGGCCATGTCACGGCTTTGAATAGTCCTATCCGGCTGTATTTGTATTGCTGTATTGGTGTTTGTGAGCCGCACTTGAATTATGGCTAGAATTCTTTCAGCTTCTTGTTGCTGCTGCTGTTGTTGTTGTTGTTGCCTCTTAATAAGCAAAGGCAGAAGAGAAACTTTTCAAGTGCGCAAAATATGCGCGAATGGCACGCGATAGCAGCAACACACACACACACAGCACGGGGCATGAGGCATGAGGCAGGGGCAGAGGCAATGTATAACAGCTGATGCTGCAACCGAGCAATGAATACGAAATTAATGTAGGTCGAAATGGCAAAGCATGCGACTGAAACTGAAATAGATTAATTGCGACTGCTTCAACTTGGGAGCGCAGAGAAATTCCAATGGGTCTGCGGAGAGGGGGAGGAAGAGGGGCTTAACGAGCAGCAGCATAACTGTAAACCAGCTGGGAGCTATTAATTCAGCATATAAATAATTAGTTTGAAATATCACTAAACCCGTTGAAAGTGCGACAAAAGTTGGAGAAACAATCGAGTGCACTGGGGAAGTAGGGGAAACCAGAGAGAAGAAGAAGTAGAAGAGAAGATTAAATATAAAGGGGTGTTGTGTTAATTTAAATAGAGATATTTAAAGATAAAGTAGTACAGAGTACTCGTAAACATAGCATTCGGTTTGTTTTAAGTTAGTTATTTAAATAATGAAATATTCTCTTTAATTAATTTCACAAGTATTTATAATTTCATATCTACAAAATAAAAAAATCTATCAACATATATATCTAATTCTAACATATGTTTAATCCTTATATTCCCACCCATTTACAATATATATGTACACAGATATATATTATGAGATTGTGTGCCAAGTTTCCTCATGATATCTTTCAAACTAAGACTTCTTTGGCTGAAACAGAAGAAACACAGACAAACGAAAATAACTAATTTAAGTCGAATGTTAACGGAATATATAATATAATATATATACTTTAATTGGTTTACATTAACTGCTGCAAGGGTATAAAGATTAAGTACCAGGCTATACTCAATACAAAATATTTGAATTATATTTGATTATTTAAAAAAAACTTAATATTTAATCGGTTTTTTCTATATTTCCAATAACAAAGAATAGAGTAAAGAAATCAAGGCCTCCTCTCTTAGCAGAGTTTCCTCAGCTTAGGATATATAAAGGGCAGCTTCGCTTCTTCCTCTTCTCTCTGTGTTCTCCCTGTGTTTCTCTTTATCGAGCTGAGAAAAAAGTGTCCCGACTTCCTAATCAGTTGGGTCTGATTCCAGTTCCGGCTCACCTTGTGCCCTTTGTGCGCAAATTGTTCTTTTCACTGTCGCCTCTCTCTCTCCCCCCCCCCTTCTCTCTATTTGCATAATCTCTGTAGTTAGGCTTCCCTGGATTTGTAGATGCATTTGTTGTAGTTGCATCTGTGTTTGTGTTTTGTGTGCATGTAAATAGGTTGGACAATGTGCAGCACAAACATATTTCAGGCTGCAAATCCTTTTAAACTCTTGCCTGGCTGCAGTTCTTTTGCTTTGTCTTTCTACTTTCTTCAGCCCCGAGTCGCCGAGTGATGCAACACATTCCACATGCCACATGCAGCCAGAGAAGGCACCACCAACAGCAGCAGCCGGAACCGGGCACATATTTGTTGTGCGATGCTCCCAAAAGAAAATACACATCGTGGTCGAAGGAGAAACAAGCAAGCAGAGTCAGACAAAGAAAGATTGATGGACGGGCAGTTACCCTGTTGCAAGAGTAGCCGATTTCTTTAAGCATCTGGTTTATTTGCATAGCTTGCATGTCTCGAATTACAGGGTGTACAAAATAAGAAATGAGCACTTGTTTGTTTGTCAACAGTTTGTCCCGTGCAGAGTCCTTTTGTGGCCTGGCTCGCTTCCTGCCTGGCGTCCTGCCTGCCTGCATATGTTGTCAGCGCTAATCAAGCGCACATATGATAAACACACACGACTCTTTAGAGAAGCGGGAGGGGGATAGGGGGAGAGAAGAGGGGACAGAAGACAAAGGCAAGATTCAAAGGACTTATGCAATTGTATTTGCTAAGCCAGCTAACCAGTAGAGTTGCCCTCTGGCGAGTATATTGAGTATACAAAGTATACCGAGTAAAAAGAGAATACCGAGTATAAAAAGTAAAATAAGTATACCGAGTATACCAAGTATATAGAGTAGAGTAAGTATACCAAGTACACCGAGTATACCAAGTATACCAAGTATACAGAGAATACTTGATATACGGAGTATACTAAGAATGCCGAGTATGTCGAACACAAATATACAAAGTATCTCACCAAGTACCACCAAGTATACCGAGTATACAAAGTACAACGAGTATACCTAGCAAACCAAGTATACCAAGTAAAGTAGGTATACCGAGTGTACCAAATATACCAAGTAAACCTAGTATACCAAGTAAAGCAGGTATACCGAGTGTACCAATTATACCAAGTCTTGGTATACTTGGTATAATTGGTACACTATACTAAGTACACCAAATCTACCGAGTAAACCAAGTACATCCTTGCCATTTCTTGTTCTCCTCTTTCTTTCTGGCAATTACATAAACCTCCATTGATTCAGGCTTATCCCTAATCCAGATTTCTGATTCCTAACTAATCTACTTGCGGCTGTGCTGAAATTTCAACTTGAAGTCTGCATGAGAACTGCTTTTGCTTCTTTCATAACTTTGCTAAGGAACGTTTTATTATGTCACTGTGTCAACCAAAGAGAGGGAGGTAGCCTGCTAAAGTGGGGGAGAACAGAGAGGCTGGGGGGTAGGCGTGGCTGACATGTTGACATGTTAAAGAGCGTGTAAGTGAAGTGTGATGGAAGTTGGAAGATATCAAAGCGCGTTAGACGCGTGAAGATACACCTGGTTGGCAAGCAGGGACAGAGGAGTAGGGGAAAAACTTTAGCAGGGGAGGATAAAAAGACTGTGATGATTTCAGACTATGCTTTCCTGCTTTCTAGTTAGTGCAAAGGCTTCCTCGTCTCGTCTCTTTTTTATATGGTTTACTTTTTAGTTAGTTCAAGTTAAAAGCAAACAACTTTTTCCCCCTTTCCCTGCTGCCCCCTGCCCCACTTAGGGGTAGTGTGGTTTGGCTTCTGTCTAGGTATTCTTTATGATGGAATTTTTAATGAATTTACTTTTAGTTCGGTGTCACACAGCATCTGCATCTGCGTCTGCATACGTGGCGTTTGTCTGGGCCTTTCATGCGGCCTGACAGCTTACATATTTTCCAAGAAAATATACTATATTAAAAACGTGCACAAAATGAAAGGTGTAAATTTGTTTATAAAACTTAGCTTCTGCCTTGCTGGTCCCCCTTCATTCCACACTGCTTTCTTTCTCTTTTGCACTCTCCTTCTTCCTTCAGGTAACTGGCAGAGATGCAGCAGATAGGACATGACATGGCATCCATTGTCATATGGGTGTGTGCAAAGTGCCAGTCATAAGGGGGTGGAGTGTGCCAGGGAGAGTGGGGGGAGGTCTGCTTTATTCTTAGGCAGCTCTGCAAATTTGCAAATTGAATGCGACAAGTCAAGTGCTGTGAATTTAATTTCCATTCACAAGCAACTCGATTAAAGTGAAAGAAATGTCGGGAAAACATAGGAGAGAAATACTTGTAGTATATGAAAGAAGTGTTGACAGCCAAGAAAAGGCGCATAAAAATTGAAATTAAATTGTTTTTCTTGGCTTTTCTTTTTAAAATCAATTTTCATTTATTATGAAAGCGTGTGCAGAGTGGGAAAGTGTTTTCTTTTCTTAAGAGTTAAATAAATAAGGGAAATATCCAAGAAAATATGTAAGACTGTAGATTGATTCCCTATGGATTGAGTTTTGGATTCTAAAGGGAGACAATTCCTTGTAGCTTGTATAATGTAATAATGTAAATATTCCTTGTAATGTAGTATATATAGTATAGTGTGTATATAATATTTAGTTCATATTTTATTCTTCTTTCATTTGGATATGATTTGACTGTTTTATCTTTATTAACTTTAGTGCATAATACATAATAAGAAAGTTAAACTGTTTACAGAGGATTGTCTAATGAAATATAATTAATATTATATAGTATACCTCCTAATTTGACTGTATTATCTTATACAATTATAGTGCATAATACATAATAAGAAAGTTCAACTGGTTCCGTGCTTCATAGAGTATTGTGTAATAAAATATAATTAATATTATTTGACTATATAATCTTATACAATTGTAGTGCATAATACATAATAATACAGTTTAACTGTCTTCTGGTTCTAAAAGGAACTGCCTAATATTAGTTAATATTATATAAAATATTATTCATAATAATATAATCCAAATTCAACTGCATTATCTTCTACAATTACAGTGTATTATACAATTTAACTATATTAACCCACACTGCCTAAGTGCCTCACATAATCACCTTCAGTTCGGCACAGTTCACTTTCCTAGTCAATCGTTAACTGTAATCGCAACTCCCTTAGAGTGCCCTTCTCCCTTCCCCCTCTCTCGCACTCTCTGTCCTGTAAATGGCACATAAATCTGTGCAATCTAAGTTAAGCCGACAACTGCAGTTGAACTTATGTTTAAGTTGAAAATTAGTCGAAAGCTAATTAACGATAAGCGGTCGCCCTGTCTCCGAGTCAGACTCTGCAACTGCAACTGCCTCTGGCCTCGGGGCCCAGCCCAGCCCAGTCCCGATATCAGAGTCGAAGTCGAAGTCTTGCTGCGAGTCTAGGCAAAAGTTTTAATGCATTTATCGAATGACTTTGGTTGCTGTAGAGCTGCAGCTAAGTGCATATTATCGGGCATCTATTTCAATTTCCTGCAGCAATTACAAGCTTGTACCCCCAACTTCTTTCCCTGACCTCTGCCCCCTCCCTTCCCCTTGCCCTGCCCAAAACCAGTTGCTGAATTTTACGTAAAATGCATTTAGCCAATGTCTTTGCTCGGCAGCACAGCGCGAGTGTGACCTTTAGCCGTGCACAGTTCAAAGGCGAATGCTGCCTGAATTTGCCTGTGTTCGCCGTCGAAACGAGGAGGGAAATTCTCTCTCGCCTCATGAAGAGCGCGCAAGTGCGGTGCCAAACCGGTTTCTGAGTGGGAGAGACAGTATTTGAGTGGAAAATGGAGTGAGAGTGTGAGAGAGTCACTGAGTGAGAGTACGCATTGCATTTGTTCTACTTTCTGAGCACGTTTTTATTTGATTCTCATTGGGGTGAGCTGCTTGGAGGCGCATTGAATTCTGCTGTCCAGTCCCAGACCCTGAGCCAGGCCCAAGGCGTGCCTAGGACAACTCATTGCCTGCAGGATGCACTGGACGTCGGGGGACACATTATGACTGTGATTTTGAGTGTTGATGCTGCTGATTCTCAATTTCTTTTTGGGAACAGCAAAGTAAAGTCTTGAAGAAGAAAGACTTGAAGTTAAAGATGAGTAGAGGGGAAGAGTTGTAATATAATATTGATATATAAACATAAATTTAAATACATAAAGTATAATATATATTATTAATATATTATCAAGGAGTTTACTTTATAGAAAACCTTGCCGAAAACACTTGGTTTATCTTAAAGACCTAAGCACAACTTTCTTTATTTATTCCTTGAATTTTTCTGTTCTTTTTTTCTTAATATTGTGTGTGTTTCTCACAAGAACTGATGAACAGTTCGAAAGTTTCTAAACTTTGACCATGTTTTCCTTCTGTTTGCCTTTCGCTGCCCATAAATCGTAGGCCAAGCTTATCACACAACCCCCGACCCCTGCCTGCCTTCCACAGACGCCTCATTATAGACGCTGTGGAAGTTTTGGTAGCTGCAATTTGCTTTTTGCCCCAAGAACTTGCAGAAACTTTAAAGTTGAAAAACATCTCGCAATGCGTTACGAACGTGACCGAGTGTACAAGTTTCTTTAACCAAAATGTCGTCGACGTCTTTGTCTTTGTGTGGCCAAGAAGGCGAGTGAGCATTTACTAACTGGGTCAGCATTAAGGATGTTCAACATTTTCAAAAACACAAAAAAGGAGAAAAGAAAAAGAAAGAAACGAAAATAAAATAAAGCATGCACAAAGAACTTGGACTCAAAGGCAGCGCAGAGTTGAACAGCTGCGACCGAGTGAGTTGCAAAATGTCCCACTGTGAGAGAGCAAGAGAGAGAGAGCGGGAGAGCAAAGCCTGCTTCGCTTCGCTTCGAGGCGAGCCCAGCTATGCTCGGCGCGCGAGAGGCGAATTCAGTCGACAAGCAGCCGCAGCAGCGAACGGACGCGTTGCAGAGCTACAGCAGAAACGTTTTCGAGACAACGAATCTCTCGCACGTCCCATGACTATTTATAGAGTGCGCTTTGTTTACGTGTCGTGACGCGTGTGTGGCAGCCAAACTAGGCAACTAAACAACCAAACTGAATAACTGTAATCGCAGTGCAAGTGATAAAAGTGCAACAAACACAACAACAACACAATGGAATATGCCGTGGAAACAACAACAGCAACAGCAGCAGCAGCAGTAACAACAACAACAACTGCCGCAGCTGAGCTGTATGCGGAGTACATCGCAGCACCGGCGAGCAGCATGAGCCCAGCTGCCATCGCAGAGCACATGCAGCAGAATCGCATCACCTTCGAGATCCCCACGGCGCGTGATCTGCGACACATTGATGCCCTGCACTCGTTCAATGCCTTGCTGCAGCGCATTGGCAATGCAGCCGGAGTCAGCTACGACTCCTCCTCGTCCCCGTCTGGAGGAGGAGGCGGCAGCATCACCACAGAGCAACTGTCCAACTCGGTGGTCCTCGATCTGGCCGATCTGCGGGACAACGAGGCGGACAGCGGCAGCAGTTCCTCCTCCCTGTGGGAGCAGATCTTTGGCGACGCAGACATGCATGCCCTGGTCAACTATTTGTGGATCGGTGTGGTCACCTCCCTGGTGATACTCTCGCTGGTCTTCATCCTCTTCAGCTGTTACTTCTATCGCAAGTTCCGCACATGGAAGAAATGCAGTAAGTATCCCTGAGTACCTTCCCTCCCCTCTCCAACAACACAAACTCGGCCTGTTTCGACCTTATCAAGGGACATTTCGTCGGGCAGAACAATATAAAATGCAGAACAGCCTGCCACACAGTGCCTGCCACTGCCACAGTGCTTGCCTCTGCCTGTGCCTCCCCCTCTGTCTCTGCCCCTGCCTCCTCTTCTTTTGCCCCGTACTGTATCTGTGCTCATAAATTTTTGGCGCGCTGTAATTTTAGATACACAAGTTTATGATGCCACAAAATATATGAGCCGCATATTTATAATATTAAATTGACCTGCCCCCCAAGACTCCCCTCGCCCACTCCCCCCTGCTCCTTTGCTCACTGGACATCAACGTCACGCTCTTTATGAGTGCGATAATATGGAAAATATTTGACTTTTGCAGTGGAAAAAGGCGTGAAATTGCGTGTGTGAGTGTGTGCGAGTGTGTGTGTGTGTTTTGAATGGACAATGATAAACAAGAAGAGGAGTTGTGCACAGTCTGCTGTCGATAAAGTGGAATCTAATGGCTGCACAAATGAAAGAAAGATGATAAAAACTGAAACAGCTGCATTAAAGTTGTGATTTTGTTATTTAACGATGAAGTCTATATAATATGGAAGAGAGTGTATGGTATAATATAATATTATAATGCTAAAACATGTGCAATGTATATAAAATATAGGAAATACATAAGAGATTCCCACAAGTTACAAGTGAAATAGTAGAGAAACAGGCTTAGCTTGCAGAGCTCTTCAATTAGGAACTTATTACAATATAATCTTATTAAGATATAGTCCATATACCATAGATTGCAGTAGATACTGCTAAAACGTGCGATATTCATGCCTCAAGGTATTACCTAAAGAGAAGTCAGCTTAGTTTAAAGTACACTTCAGTTAGGAGCAACAAAGTAGTAGAAGAAAAAAACCTGTTGCTCTTGAGAGCTGTAAATAAGCGTCGAAAAGTAAATCATATGCTTAGGCACTTTACACATAATTAGAGGCAAACACACACACACACAGCTCACCGAAGAGTGAGAGGGAGAGAGGAGAGTAGAGAGAGGGAGAGGGGTAACAGCAACAAGCTGCAAACCTCTCTGGCCCTGAGAATGGAACTAAACAAGTCTCAACTCGAGTGTCAAACTTTTTGCAGACCAATTTAGCCAAATGATTTATTTAGGCCAGCAGTAGTGTGAGCCAAAAGAGAGAGAGAGAGGGAGTAGAAGAGAGGGGCATAGAGAAAGAGAGAGAGGAAGGGACAGGGGCAAAGGCCGTGGCATTAAAGTATGGCCAACTCAACTGTCAAACTGTCAATTTCGTGCTAACGAGCCTTAAAAACTTTTCCCTACTCCGCCACGAGGGGCGTGTTTACACGGGCCTGGCAAGGGGGGGAGAAGGGAGCGCAGTACGTAAAATATCAATTTGGGGCTTTGAGCGATATGTGGGCTGCCTCTGCCTCAGCTTGGAGGCGCCTGTGCGTCTAATTAGTTTCGTTAGTGTCGTGTTGGGTTTAGTTGTTGCCTTTTTTCGGGCATAACAAGTTACACTGGCCTACATAGATAGATAGAGGGAGCCAGGTATGGGGTTTACAAGTAGATGCATTGCCTGCTCACTCTCACGTGTGTCATTTATAATTAAGCAACTTTGGCTTAAGTTTGCCTCGATTTTCGTAGCACGCTTTTCTGCGCTTAATGCTTCCTGCCTGCCCCTGCCACTCCCACTGCTCCTACTACTACTTGAGGTTTACTATCCCTTCATCTGACTCAGCTCCTCCAGCTGTGTTGTTGTCGCTCTTCTTGCAGTGTGTTTACCTTATAAATACCTAACGAGCTCTCCTGACTTGCCCAGCCCTGCCTCAGACCAGCCTCAGTCACAGTCTCTTCCCCTCAGCTCCACTCTTGCTCTACTGTCTGCCCTTACAGTTTATTTACTAAGCAAGGATACACACACACACACACTCAAGATGAGGAGCAAGTTTTGGCTTGTTATCAATTAGAGCAGCGCACAACTGAATTTATTAACAGGACAACAGCCAGCGGTGCCGGCACTTGTAAATTGAAGCAAAGAGCAGCAGCAAAAGCAGTAACAGGACCAAGCAGGACCTGCTATGCCTTTCCCTCCTCTTCCACTTCTCTCCCTGCTGTCTGCCACTGTTTATTATGTTGTATAGGTTGTGCATAATTTACTTGCCTCAAAAAATGTAATTAAGCGTAGCACACTTACCCCCGCTCCCCCTACCTTCCTCTCTCTCTCCCCTTGCCCCAACTAGCTGCCGAAACTTGTGCAGGACCCAGAAAGCTTTCTCAATTTTTAATGGATTTTCTGTGGCTTGTGCTGTGATCATATTATACCAGGCACACACAGGGTATCTAGTTGTCGTGTAGGGTAGTCTAGCTTTGTAATTAACCAAATTGCTTTGTAGCTGTACAGCATTTACGCTACTGACTTGATAATAGTTTTGGCTTACAGATAAGCCTTTTAGAGAGGATTAAGATAGAAGCACAGTGTAAGCAAAAGAGACTGATAGAGAAAAAGAGACATGTTCTATACTGTGAATATAATTTAAAAGAAGCTTTACCTGCAGAGAAAGAGTATACTCAACTGTAGTATACTCTTCCTAATTTCGGATAAGTTCTTATAAATTCACATACTTACGTATATTCCTCAGTTAACTCACGAATAACTCTTACGAGCACACATTATTCTCACCTTGACGCAACAATTAAATGAAATAAATGAATTTCAAGCCAGCAATATTTGCTAGAGGCCTCAGCAGAGACGCCTCGAAATGGATAAATAAATAAATGAGAGAATAACTGCGCTCTCTCTTACTCTACCCTCTCCTTCACTCTCCTTCCTTCCTCTTTGTTGTTGGCTGCTTCTGTCGCTCGTCAACTCATTGCAATGAATTTAAATTGTTGCATACATTCGCCTGCATTGGCAGCTGTAAAAAAGCAGCAACAAAAGCCAGAAACAAATGGCGTGCTAATTTTTTCTCGCAGCTGTCGCTGGCTACCCCCTTTCCCTGCACAACCCCCCCTCTCTCTCTCACTGTGCCGTGAAGAGTGCCGGTGTCCAGGGACGGTTACACAGCTTTTTGGGACAAGAGGCGCCTCGGCACTTGCATAAAATATGAAGCCTGCAGCACAAACGGGCTCTGTGTGTGTGTGTGTGTGTGTGCCACGCCCCCCTGCACATGTGTGAGTGGCAACTGTTGGCTGTGTTTGCCGACTGTCTATCAAAAAATGAAACAAAAGTCAAATGGGTCTGCCAAGTGCTCGTCCAGGGCTCCCCCCAAAAAATATGCAAGTGTGTTTGTGCTCTACAGTTATAACAATAAATCAACAGTCGCTGCCAGCAGCGGCACAGTGACTGCCAAAACTACTGCAGCAGCAGCAGTGGCAGTCTCCACCTCATCTCCTCCTCTTCCCATCCTCGTTGTTGTTGCTCTCTTTTAATATTGTAATGCGCAACATTTTTTACCCGCCGCTTTAATGGAAAACCATTTGACCAAAATATTTGCTCATGCGAGAGTTTCTAGCACAATGAAAAAAAACACAGAGTTATAAACAATTAAATTACACACACATAAATGTAATGAAAGTGCAAAATGAAATAAAATTAAATAAAATCACATGAAATGAAATGAAATAAAAGGCATAAGAGGTGAGAGCGCACTGACAATTAAAAAATTGTGGAGATTTTTGAAATCGCTGCAATTCAATTGCAATTGCACAAAGCCCAAACAAGGGGTGTATTATTTATTAAATGCGGCTTAAATCGCATTTAATAACTGCAACATTGTGTGGCAGCATGAGAAATAATAAACAAATAATAAATAAACAGCAGAGATTTGAGCATTTTATGACTTTTTTCCAAACAGGCGCCATAAAAAGGGACTGTCAATGACGAGTGGATAGCAGGGTAGCGTTGGGTAGGGTGGCCTAGTCACCAGTTTATACGGATTGATTGAAATATAAAGTAAAGTTACTCCCTGGCTCAACTGGTTATCCCCTTTTCTTACTCTGTTGTTGTTGTCGGATAATTTACGGGTAGTAAAGGATAGCAAAGTAACTTAGATTGATCCATAGTTGGTTATAGCATTGAATTCATGACTGGATAAACAGTCTACGGATAATTTACGGATAACTGAAGGATGGTAAATATAGAAATAAAGACATAAGTGGATAATAGTAATAATTGGACAGAGTAGTCAAGTATATTGAGTTATTTCATCCCATTGTGAGCTAAAGAATTAATTTCTTTCCTAAATACAAAAGATTTATAATTATTTACACTCTTCGCATAATTGTCGCATAAATAACGGTTAATGCAGGCTCTCTCACTCTTCTTAAATTCGGCAATTTTCGTATTGTGGCACAAAATTTAAATTTAAATTTTCATCGTTGCATATTTTCCGGCGCTTTTCGGCCTCTGCCTCTTTCTTTATATATTTTATTTTTGCATTTTTGCGCATCTTCTTATTTATTCATTTTATTTCTCGTGTGCCACGCGCTCTCACTTCCGGCGTGTTATTGCCTACTTGTCGTTGTATTCGCTCCACTGTTGCTGTTCTTGTTGTTGTTATTGTTGTTGTTGTCAGTCACTCACTTTGTTATTGTTGTTGTTGTTGAATGCGAAACTTTGCCTGTCCATCCAGACTCGCAGGCATTTCCGGTCAGCACAAAAGTTTCCTTTGCTTCCCCTCTGCTTTTTCTTTCTCTCCCTTCTTCTCCCTTCCTCTCTCCCACTCTCTTTCGTTTTGTTTTCGCATTTTTTGTGTCTTTTCAATAAAAGATGCCGAGGCTGGCGCTGGGCGAGTTCAAGCGTTTGCGCCTTTACGCTAAATTGAATTTAATGCCAGGCCAACAAGTGTCCCGTGCCCCCTGTCCCCTTGTCTCCTTGTCCCTTGTGCCCCGCCCTTTGTCCTTTGTGTGGGTCGAAACAATCTAATGAGAAGTCTGTCAAAGTCACAGTCTGGGGGCAAAACTTTCCCTTTACCTTTACGCATTGAAACTGGAACTAACTTTTCCCCCCCGCCCTCTTCTTCCATTGCAGACAAGGACATACGGGCTCAGATCCATGCGACCAGCGACATCTCGTACTCCTCTCACGGCGCCAGTCATCACCTGATCAGCTGCGATGCCAGTCGCCTGCTGCAGGCAACGGCCAGCAATGCGGGGGCAGCTGCAACAGCCGGAGCGGGGGGCAACGAGGCGGCCTTCTATCAAATTGAATCGCCACCCTGTTACACAATTGCCACAGGGCTGCCCAGCTACGCGGAGGCTCTGCGCCATCAGCCCCGTCACTTTGCCTACGGCATGAGGTTTATGTATCCCAGTCTGGCTGCAGTGCATCATCATCATCATCATCATCAGCAGCAACAGCAGCAGCAGCAGCAGCACCTCAGTCAACGTGCGTGCATTGCCAACTGGGAAAAGGACGCAGTGCAGCGGAGCTCGAATAAGCTGCAAAAGTGCAAACTGTCAGCAGCAGGCGAGTCGACGCCGACGCAGATGTGGAGGCAGACAGAGGACAAAGCCTTGCCAGCTATTTGCATTAACATGCCGGATGAACAGCAGCAGCAGCAGCAGGAGGGGGAGCAGGTGCAGGGGCAGCAGACGCTGAATCGAAATGCAGCCGCAGAAACTTTGCTGCCGGCGGCAGCTGCTGATGACGATTGCGCCTCATTGGTTGTTGTTGTTGCCGCGTGATTGCCCAGCATCTAAAGTGGGCCGCATGGGGTATATGGGGCTTGGGTATAGACTTGCAGTTGTATATAGAAACACAGAGAGAGAGAGGAAGGGAGGAGTACACTCAGTTCTCAGAGCCCGATTGATCTGATTTCGTTTAGTTATTTGTTATATTATGTATTATTAACCAAGACTGAGTATTATTTATTGTATAAACTATATAGTATAAAGCATAAACTAATTGAATCGTATCGATTAAGCTTAAATGTTAATAAATTATATTGATAAAATAATAAATTATATTACACTACATGTATTATCAAGAAAGAATTCGAATATATGTTTGATTTTTGATTTATTCACTTCTGTTTCAACTCAATGACCAAAAACTAAATCGTTTATCTCTTATTTTCTTACTTTCCTTCGATTTTGATTGCATTTCCTAATCTAAATAGTTCAAGATTGGTTTCAATTACAGTCGCACTTCTTGATCCGAGCACAGTTAGTTCTTAGCGTGTTGCAGTTACTAAATCTACCAAAAAAACTAGTGCAGTTTAATATAGAAACTAAGCAAAAGGGAGAAGAGATGGCGGGGGGAGGGAACATCTATGCATGTTCCCCTTACGAAGCTTAATGAATAAACTAAAACGAGTAATTACAGAACTAAATATTGTCGAGAAAACACAAGCGAAACTAAATACATAAACATATATGCAAAAAAAAAAAGAAGACATGCCGTTATTTCTGGGAAATGGGCGTGTCATGGTATGGAACTGAACCAGGTAAGGTTGCGGCATAATAAATACTTAATTTCATGTCAAATTTGACACTTTTGTCGAGGTTTCAGCGAGTCGACGCGTGTAATGCTGCAATTTGTATTCAAATCTACGATTTGTTGAGGAGTCGACGAGGGACTGACAGACAACAAGACAAAGAGAGAGCGAGCAAGAGTGACAGAGACAGAGACAGAGAGAGAGGGGGTCGTGTGGACGGGCGTAACACGCAACATCAGGCAACGTTCCATAAGGCAGCGAGGCGAGAAACACCAAAACAGGGCCATAAATTATATTATCGTGCATCGTGTATCTGGTGCAGGTCACAGTCATGACGGACTGCCAGTTGAACGGGACTTGGATAAGGGGTAAGGGGACAGCCAAGAGGAAGGTCTGAGTTCTGTCACTGACATCCAACATCAACACCAGCGCCAAATGCAGTGGAGTCTCTGCTGTGGTCGTGTTCAGACTTTAAAGCTGAACACAGTGACGAAAGCAACTGCAACTCCATAAGCCTTACTCCTTACTAAAGAACAGAGTCTTCAATTTCAAATCTATTAATTTGCTTTTATTTTATTCAATGTTAAAAAGTAAATTTCTAAACAATTCAAAGCTGCTTTGGAGTATTTCATGTATTTGTCCAGGTTGAGAAAGAAGTCCGTCTCCAAAGCAGTGTAATGTCAAGGAAATCACAAGTAAGTCTGTTTTCAGTGCAGACTCCCGTCTTATATAACTCCTTACACGATGCATGCAAAGAGTCTGGACTGATAAGAATACAGTTGAGGTCAATGCAGTTTAAGTAATAAATGTTATCAACATAAGTGAACTCGACCTGCATCGAAAGTCGGGTTTTTTTGCAAGCTGTCTATTTGTAAAGTAACTATTTCTAAGTTTCTATAGAATGTGTACTTGATCACCGTCAACAGACAAGTCAAACTACCCATATACAATATGTTCCTCCGCTTGTTAATTGCAACTCAATCTAGTCTCAAGCGATCTTGAAGAAACTTGACACACATTCTTGATATTGCTGAAATTTTTAAAAAAGTCACAAAGAGCTACAGGAATTCCCATGTTTTCAATGAATATATAATACTATAGAAAATATTTATTACTTGTTATAGGAATGACCCTTAACTAATTTGCAAGTATGACCAAACTGTATTTTAGACGCTGAACATATCACCCCAAAAGGATGGAGATCTTGCCGAAATAATAGATGTATCATTCCTACCTCTATTGTCATTGACACTCCTAAACAAATCAAAATTTTTGGGCTTAAGGGGCTCGTATTTGACTGACCAGTAGAATGTCATGTAATATATAATGAGAAAGTCATGGAAGAGTATCAAGGATCCCAACAAAAAATCGTTCAGTCGCATCTCCGCAAAGCGACTTCCGTTGATAGTCTGCGCATGGTACGCCATAAACTGCGGAGAATGCCTCGATGTATTATTGAACTCTTTGGTTACACAATATACTTACAAACATAATGGTTATCGTAACGAATATTTCCATAACCAAAAACGTATAGGGCTTGGTCGAGGGTATAACGAATTGGGCCATGAGAAAGTACATTCCGATAACCATGAAAATGAAGCTCAATACGAAGATTATAGCCACGTCCAAGGTTAAATCCAACTAAATGAATGGAATAAAGTAAACTGGTGGCAAAACTAAACAACTCACCTTTTTGGGTAGCAGCGAACCCACGACTATAGAGATCAGGAGAAGGAGTAAGCAAAGTATAAAGAACACTATCATATCGACCAAGTTCGTTCTGGCAACGAACGCGCATACTGCGATTATTTGCAGTTCAATCTGGGGAGTAAAGTAATGAAAGGATGACTAGCTAATACCCTGCACCCGCTACTGACTGACAGTGAAATCAGTCTAGCCTTAAGGGTACAGGGTAAGTAAAGTGCAGCATAAGCTTACAATTACGATGGCGACAAAAAAGTTCAATATCTTTGTGAACCGAAGTTTCTCAATGAATAAGAAGAGAACAAACACAATCACTGCGATTACAAATGCCGCAAAACAGATGTAATAATGTTCTTTGAAGAAATCCCTGATATTTTTTCTGTATGAATTAGACAAGTTGATAAGATTGTAAGACATATGGTACGCAATGCAAGCTACTTACACTAGCAGCACGATTGCCCATTGCACTACTGCCAAGATTAGCCACAAAAGTAGAATTATGTAGACCCACATGGCGAACTCTTCGCGGGCCTTCTTGTAGACGGCATAGTCCTGTGCATCACCCATGGTGAAACTATCTGTAAAACTGACAGCGACTCTCTTTAAACAGTACAACCAAAAATTTAACGAAATACACGACAATTTATTTACATTAATCAAAATTTGTCTATCACAACTCTTAAAAAGTATGTGACTGAAATCTAAAAAGTCACTTGTAAGGAAAGTTTTCTAAAATATATTATATCATGTCGACTTTGTTTATGAAATCAAGGGTTTTCCTTTCGGATTGTTCGGGGTTGTGGTACAGTCAGGCCTGACGGCTTTCAAGTATATATCTATGTCATACTTCGGGAAAATCCAATTTTAATGAAAGTGTTTTTAATCCAAGTTGTTTTCGTAGCTCTTATATGCTGCTGCCCAGTAGATGTTATGCAGGTAGTTGACCAACCAGTTGAAGGACAGCCAGAAGATAATAAGGAAGTCATGGAACAATATCAGGGATGCCCAAAAAAACTCATCTGGACTCATCTCGGCGAATCTGTCTCCAGATATGGTTTGAGTGTGGTACATAATGAACTGAAGATCGAACTCATTCAGTGAACTTGGCACTTCCCAAGTAGACTTATGTACTTACCAAGAGCATTGAAACTGTTATGGGTATCTGCACCGATATGAAACTATAGTCAGCCGTATCCGTGATAAGTCCTGTAAGCATATGCATCATTAAGCAAAACATGGCAATTAGCAGAAGGAGAAAGCTGACAATGAAGATCAGTGCTATGTGTAAGGTCAGATCATACTGTAGGAAGTAATTAAGGTAAAGATCAATCATCTTTGTTAGTATTTTGCCAATGCAAGTCATGATATGATTACCTTTTCGGGCAGGAACATTCCTATGGCCGCGAAGATGATTAGGAGTAGTACACAGATTACAAAGGATAGCAACAAATGGCTCCAGAAAGCGTGCGCGACTAGGGTAAACAGAGATATAATCTGTAATTCAGCCTAGATGGAGTGCTTATTATGTGACCAATTGATTGCTAGATAGGTTTTTGGTATACAATGTAAAGGTTTTGGACTCACTATAATCACTGTCAGTAGCAGGGCCGCTATTTTGTTAACGCGCAATTTCTCAATAAACAACAGCACTACGAACAGCAGAATGGCCAGCAGAAAAGTCACAATGCATATCTCATAATCTTTCAGGAATATCTTTCCAATGCTTTTACTGAAAGTGAGAAAAAGCTGTAAGCTAGATCGGTTCCCCAGAACGGAAGACTACTTACTTAAGACACACGATCAACCACTGAATCAGAGCCAAAATCATCCAAAGACCCAACAACAAGAACGTCTTCAGGGTAAATTTCTTATGCTCCTCCCTAAATGCATAGAAAATATTGCTTAGAACCTTCATATACATAGATGCTATTTACTAAGGGTTTCCTCGAGAGGGAGACGTGGCGGTACTATCAATTATATACTCTTCGTTCTCTTACATCTACTGTAGATTCTATGCCAAATGTTAACGCAAATCCCAATCTAGATGTTCATACGGACAGTCGGACAGATAGACAGACAGACCGATGGACAGGCGGACATGGCTATAACGACTCAGCTGTTGATGCTGCAGAAGAATATATGTAGGTCACGCCTCCTTCTGCCATACATACATTTTCGGCAAGCCGGCAAGTCAACCAAATCTTTAAAATGTAAAAAAATAGTACTAGTTTGTATATCAGAAGACTACAAATTTATTTGACTCAAATCTAAAAAGTCACTTGTAGGGAAAGTTCTTTCCCGACTCTCTAGTCTTCGTTCGACTCTTTTCGTTCTTGAAATCCAGAGTAATTCCGTATTTCGGATTGTTCTAGTTTTTGTACAGTTGGGCCTGACGGCTTGAAAATATTGGTGGATATCTATGATATACTTCGGAAAATGCCCAGTTCTTAACGAAAGTGACTGTAGTCAAAAGTGGGATTCTTTAGGTATATCTACGGCGCCTGGGTAGTTTTCGGAGCCATTGTCATCGTTGACAGGTGCCAGTAGGCGCTTCGCACGTGTTCGGTCATCCAGTAGAAAGTCAGCCAGTAGATAACGAGGAATTCGTGGAACAATATCAGGGATGCCAAAAGACACTCGTCTACACTCATCTCGGCGAATCTGCCTCCAGATATGGTTTGAGTTTGGTACATAATGAACTGATGACGTAACTCATTCAGTGAACTTAGCACTTCTCCCGTAGACATACTTACCAAGAGCATTGAAACTGTTATGGGTACCTCCACCGATATGAAACTAAAGTCACATGTATCCATATGGAATTTTGTATGCATATGCATCATTAAGAAAAAAGTGGCAAATAGCAGTAAGACATAACTGACCATAAATATCATTGGTAAGTGTGGAGTCAGATCCAACTGTAGAAAGTAGTAAAGGATAAAACAATCTTTGTTAGTATTTTGCCAATGCAAGTCACGATATCATCACCTTTTCGGGCAGGAACATGCCTATGACTGCGATGACGAATAAGAGTACCACACATAATACAAACGATAACAGCATGTCGTTCCATTCGGTGTTGGCGACTATGGTAAACAGAGATATAATCTGCAATTCAGCCTAGATGGAGTGCTTATTATGTGACCAATTGATCGCAAGTTGGGTATATAACAGAGACCTGCATGATTCTCGTTGACAGGTCTCTGGTACACAATGTGGGCACTCACTATAATAACTGTCAGTAGCAGGGCCGTAATTTTGTGGACGCGCACTTTCTCAATAAAAAACAGCACTGCGAACAGTAGAATGGCCAACAGAAAAATCACAATGCATATCCAATAATCTTTCAGGAATATATCTCCAATGCTTTTACTGAAAGTGAGAAAAAGCTGTAGATCGGTTCCGTAGAACTGAAGTCTACTTACAAAAGACACACGATCAACCACTGCGTCAGAGCCAAAATCAGCCATAGTATCAACAACAAAGAAGTCTTCAGGAAGAATACGGTGCGTTCATCACTAAATACAACCATCGTACTATTTATGTACTTAGGGTTTCCTCAAGAGGGAGCCGTGGTGGTATACGCAGTTCAATACTGGTCGTTCTGTCACATCCACTGCCAAGAGTATGCAAATTTAACATAACGTTGTGTGTGTTAAATGGAAAACAATATAATTCTATTATCATAGCAAACTTGATTGTAAGTTCGCTGACAGTTGATGGCTCAGATATGTAATGTGGATTCAGGATGTATTGGACCTATATTCGTATGGCTTATGAATGCAACTAGGAAATAAGTCAATAAGTATAGGGGAGGGGAGAGTCTGTTATATCTTAACGCTGCCACAGCAATATTCATAACTCAAATCAGGTCTCTTATTCCTCTGTTTGCTTTGCCAAAGTGCAACACAAAGTCAGTCATAATAAGTGAAGACAAAGGAGATAGTACCGACTGCCAGCCGGTTAATGAAGTCAACAGAATTAACAGCAGATGCTCAGCAACAACAGCAATAACAACAATTTGAGTCAATTCGACGAACTAATTTGGCTTGGCGCGTGTAAACAGCGCAAAAGGCTGAAAACACGGCGAACAAGCAAGTCAACCAAGCCAAGTGTTAAAAATGTCAAATAAATAATGCTACAGCTACAACGGCAACAACAACATCGGCAACAGCAACAGCAACAGCGAACTAACAGCAAGTGACAACAAGTGACAGCAGCAACAACAAGAACAACAACGACAACAGCAGCAACAACAATGAGGCACACTAATGAGCTGGCTGGCAAATGCAAATGCAAACTCAAAACCCTCACCGAACCTGAACCTCGCTCTCGCAGCTCTCGATCTGTCACTGCAAAAGTTTTCCACGCCACTCCCCGCCCCCTACCCTGTTTCCCCCTGTCCTGCCCTTGCCAGCCAATTTGCATACAAAAAGAGCCAAGTCGCATGGGCTAATGCCAGTCACACGGGGCGTATGCGCAACGCACGCATCACACACAGCGAACAAGCAACAGCAATGAGGCTGCAGTAGCTACGGGCGAGGGGGTGGTGGAAGAGGGGAGGAAAGGGGAAGAAGAAGAAGCTGCTGGTGTGTAGTTGACAGTCAGTAAACGGAACGCAAAAAGGGGCATCATTTAGCGACACATTTGGCATATCAAAATCGGTTAATGCGTCGGCATTCACAATCAGTCAACGTCGACGTGTGCGTCGTTTATTAACCGAGCCACCCGCCTCCGCCCCGAACCCCCTTAACAGCGTCCAAAAAAGAGCCCAAAACTCAGACTAAATGTATTAAGCACGACCTAAACGGCGACTGCGTACGACACACACATGCGGTAGTTCATGCGTTCTACTATACTACGTTCAGTTCTGAGTTCTGACTGCTGAGTCTGAGGTTCAGTCTCCATCTCGCGCTGACTTGCATGCAAAATTAATTACGGGCAGAAATTTATTTACGATGCTGACACTACTGAGCTGATGGCGTGACACGATATTTAGATAATGAATACATATGTATCTATAGGATTAGGTATAGGAACCTTTAGTTAAAGTTATACGTACCTATAGGTATAGGAATAGGTTTAGCTACGTATAGGTATAGGTACCTATAGGTATAGGTATAGGTATAGATACCTATAGATAAAGGAACCCTTGGTATAAGTATAGGTACCCATAGGTATAGGTACCCGTAGGTTTATGTATAGGTACCTATACGTAAAGGTATAGGTACCTTGGGTATAAATAAACGAACCTATCGGTTTAGCTTTAGGTACCTACCGGTATGGGTATAGGTTCTGGTATAGGCATAGGTACCTATAGGTATAGGTATAGGTAGCTATAGGTACGTAAAGGTATGGGTATAAGTAATCGTACCAATCAGTTTAGGTATAGGTACTGCATCGGTATAGGTATAGATAACCTATAGGTATAGGTATAGGTACCTTTGGGTATGAGTAAACTAACCTTTCGGTTTAGGTTTACGTACCTATCGGTATGGGTATAGGTTCTTAATGGTATAGGAATATGTGCCTGTAGGTATAGGTATAAGCATAGGTTAAGGTATAGGTACCTATATGTATAGGTACAGGTACCTATAAGTAAAGGTATAGGTAGTTTTAGGTATAGGTAAAGGTACCCATATAAAGTATTCTGATTCTTTAAAGACATATCAAAGTAGGAGTTGTTCATATTCGTCTGTCTTTACCAAACATTTGCACAAATCCCATTGAGAGAACTACCTTTACTCCCCCTGGGAGTTAAGTTCCTTTTAGTGCTGGGAATATTGAAACACGCGCCCATCCCTAACAGACGTTGACGTCAACGCGCTGCTTTAGCTGCGACTGCGGCTTCATCCACGCGCGCTGCGCCAGCCATAAAACTTTTACGTTTTAGCCCTAACCGAATTTAGAGTCTGGCCCAGACCCAGACCCAGAAATGAACCCGGACTCGTACATCCAGAGTAGTCGCTCTCCCCCCTCTGGCCATTCGGCTTAGATACATTCTCGCAGCCTTTTGCGGCGAATGCCATAAAACTCTAGGCGACGCTGACATTTCTGCAGCTGCATTGCAGTGGACCTGCGCCACGCCTCGTTCCACGCCCCTTCCTGGGTTGCACTTTTTACGAGCTCGCTAGTTTGGGCACTGCGGCAACTCTGGCGCGAAGTGGGCAACGCAATCTCGGCCGTTGCAGTCGAAAGTGCGAAATGAAATTTTAATCAGACTCGGTTCATGTTTATGATTTGGCCGTAAAACGGCTAAAGCTCCACGCTCTAATACGCGCTATCTGTGGGCTAAGTGAGTGGAAGCTTTGGCCTACATAGTTGCCAGAAGATCCACTCCGAGTATAGTACGCATATTCATAAGGTATTCTAAGGTATTACACAGATAAGCGCGATAAGCGACAAGTGTGAACTACATTCAGTAACCTGTTGTACTCGTAATCACATAAAGTACAGCACTATCTCTATCTGGTATCTCATCTAGGCACACACACACGCAGGGAGAATAAGGCCAGCGCATTAGCTTAGGTCAGGGTCGGGTTGTTGTCAGATAAACAAAGCGATTCCAACTAACTGCGAATGCAAATATGACTCGCAAACAGGACATCTAGAGAGAGTAAGAGGGAGAAGGGGCAGGCACATGCCTAGATAAGGACCACACCGGGCTGCTGCTGCTGCAGGTGATGATAGAAGGCAGGAGGGGAAAGAGGGAACTCGCAGAGATAAATGCCAGCAGGCGAGTTCAAAGCGCCGACAGGCAACTCGTCGTCACATCATCAAACAAAGTGAGCAACAAAAACAACAAATTAGAGACTAAAACTACCGGGAAAACCTCTTCCTCGGTTGATGTGGATGCCGCCACCAACGCGTCGTTTGCGTCATTGAATTTGTAGCAGCTTATCGGGAGGCGAACGTCGCCACGGCAGATAAGCTCGGCCCGACGCGATGTGTGTCTGTGAGTCATCTTCGGAGCATGGAACGTGACCTGGCACTTTGCTCCAATTCCATAATCGTTCAGTTTTCCACGCAGTGCATTTTCTTGACGTTGTCCTTATCAGTTTTACGACTTCCTTTGCCCGACTCGGCTGCACTCTCAAACCAATTCGATGGACCACCCTGACCAGCACCGGCATCGGGCAATTAGCCTCTGCCTCCGATATTCGGGCTGTGCTATCTCTGCGCCAGGTTAATTGATATTTATGGCTCCGACACGTTTTTCTCAAACATTTCTACGTTTTATTGGCAGTAGAAAGAAGAGAATCGAATAGAGAATCAAGTGAATAAGTTCTTTGAAGTCGGATGAGTCAAGTTGAGCACTGTCTACGGGGAATTACTATATCGATTCGAATTCCCTGTTCTTCTTCTTTCTTCCTTCTTCCTTTTTAGTTTCCTGCTCCTGCCCAATTCGTCTCGTCAGCTGCCCGCAGCTCGGAGTTATGCGCTATCATATTTCCCTCCATGAGGAAGCACTTCTTGCAGTGTTCGAAACGTGGAAACACTTAAGAGGTTGTCGTAAAAAACATGGCATGGTATTGAAGAAATATCGAGAATTAACAATACTTGCTGCCTTGATTTATGAATGAGTTGTCAGGACACCTCCCTCAGGATCAGGAGGATGATGCGCCAGTTTTGTGTTTTTTCGACTACTTAAAAGCAAATAAATAATACAGGAAATTACTAGGGCACACAGGGCAGGGCATGACTCGGGAAATATTTGAGATATGATATGTCGATGACAGGCTACTGTTGGATAAATATCGACAAGGTAAACACGATGAAGCGCAGAGCAAATCTCGCTCGAGTAAGTGCGTGGCAGCAGCTTCAACTTGAGTGAGACGCTGTGAGGCACAGGCAGAGGTGATGCCAAAGATTCCAAAGAGCAGCGGGCGAGTTTCCTAGTAAGTCTCTCCTACTCAACCCCTACCACCACCCCTACCCCGACTGTGTCTGGTTGCGTTGTGTATTCCGGGAATAGATTGAAGACCATAATTGTGCCCACGCTTAGAAGTCTCTGTCGCTGTCAGTTGCAAAAGATGAATGCGAAGATGGCAAAAAGAGCAAGAAGACAATGGACAAACGAGATGAGCTGGGATGGGCTGGGGATGGGCTGGGATGAGCAGGTTACCTGAGCGTGCGCTGCGTGTCCTCTCAATGTCAATGCCAATGTGAGTGTGCTGACAAATCAGCAGGCGGACAGATAGGCAGGCAGTCAGGCTGGCAGGCAGGCACTGAATTTATGAATAGGCCTCGACTCTTCTTGGACTCTTTTGCCTGCCACTGATCGCTTCATTATGTCGCCCGAAACATGTCAATCGCCTGGCAAGCAGGAGACAATCTATCAAGGAACGCAGCCAAAGAACTCAGACTCAACTCAGATAAATCAATTTGTCGTCTCAATGTCGGGGCATCATAAAAATATTTTTATTATACGTATCGTACCTCACACCCGCATTGGGCTCTAAAGTTGGCAATTTTATGCGCCGCACTCTAATTTAGACGGATGGCCATCTCCTGCTCGGATAGAAGAGTCCTAGCCAGGACGAACGGAAGTGGCTACAAATTCGTGGCGTTTTGCGCACACATTTACGGCTTGTTCGTGACCTACAGCAACTACGGCCACTACGGCCACTATGGCTGTTACAGCTGTAGTAACGGGATTACAACTAGCACTACAACCGAGCCACGCATCCAGGACCTGTTACTCTGCACCGCAGGTGGGCATTAAATTGGCTTTAAGGCCAGGCCAAGCCAGGCCGGGCTGGGACGGGGCTCTCCGACTGGCAAACATCGTTTGGGGCAAATAAAATTTTTACGTGCCCACGCGTCCCGTCAACAGTTG